>JACXVL010000002.1:446181-558273 GCA_014898675.1 Athelia sp. TMB
AGCGTGTTCAGCAGCTCCGCGCCGACGAGGACGTCCAATGCCTGAATGAACGTGTTGTTGAGGATGAAGAAGATGCCAGTGACTTCGTACGCGATAGGCGAGTCCCAGAAGAGCTTCTGGCCAATGTCGCATACATCGAGGATGTCGGGGTGCTTCAGGCAAAAGCGCCACAGGACGAGGGAGGTGTAGAGAACGGTCCCGGCGACCGCGAACGTTAAGATGATTCCTGGTACCAAACCGAGGACAGAGTACGACCTGCAACAAACTTAAGGAAGTTGACGGAGTCTGCGGCGGGAATGCACGCACCAGGGAAAAGATAAGACAGCGATGGAGATAGACTCGGAGAAGAGCAGTGCAGCTGTCTAAGTCACCAGGTAAGCGCCTGGGTGATAGACTGCAGACACTCGAGCAAGCGCTGACCTTTTGCCATGAACAAGTGCGGTACTTGATTGCGTGCTCGTCCTCGGCAGCAACCTTGTGTACAAAGCTCTCTAGGTCTGAGTCACTGTCCGGTACGTCATGTTTGTCTTTTTTGTATTTTGACGGGTATGGGCAACGCGGCTGGGTTTCTTGGGTGGCCATGGGAGCTGAGAAGGTGAAGCGGGGGTGCGGGGTGGGGGGTTCCTTGACGCGTATTCGAAGAACCTCAGCATATAACGCATGTCAGCTAATTGGGACTCTTTAGTCGCGTTTTCAAAATAAGACAAGTCTTTTCTTTGTTTGTAGTTTGTTTGCGATGCGCTTGCCCCACCCCGATGTCGGATGGTCGCCAGCAAGCAATTTGCGTCTCGTCGGCTTTGGCCGCTAGTGCTCACAGCTAAACGGATATCCATAGACCGCGCGAAGTGAAAATGGATACAGGGGAGCCCTGTTTGTTTATGAGCGCAAACCTGTCCAGCGCAGCCTCCGTTTTAACAAAGAATGACCAGCGCTGAGCATCGGGATTTACGAATGTCCGTTTAGCTGCAAAGGCGGAGGCGGCTGGCATGTGGAGCAAAGTGGTGCTTTACAAATAGAACACCAAACAAAGAAAACTGTCGCCTTATTTCGAAAACACGACTAAAGAATCCCAATTAGCTGGTGGGCACGTGAAAACACTGTGGAGATAATCAACCTACCTGAAAAAGCAAAATGATACGTCATTTGGCTAAACTATGGCGTGCTCCCTGCCTATTGCCGAGCTTGTGCGCACCACTACTCCTCCGGGTGTACTAAAAGCAAGAACATCGCAATGGCGTGACCACGCCTACCTCTTGCCAGCTTCCCCGGGGCGAGTTCGTGAGGAGATCTCGAAAACCGCTTATATGTGCAGACGGCCACAAAGGATTTAGCCACCTCTGTAACAGTGCCACCTCCTTCTGCGCTGCTGTGGCAGTGGCACATCAGGTGGTATCTTTGAAATGGCATTGATCCAGGCGATCTCGTCATTTACACGACTGACACAAGCGGGTTTGCCGAGAACGGTCCTACAAACAGGGCCTACGGGAACAGAGAAAGAAACACAGAACAGACAATTTGGATCCGTACCACTGCCGACAGCCGCGTAGATTACCACACGCTCCTAGGCTAGGCCTTCACGACGTCACACGCAGCGTACGCCTGCTCAGACTCCCCCGACTGGCTGGAGTCTAGATACACCAGCCCAGACCCAGATCCCGACCCCGGGGACGGCGCAAACGGCATCGGCAGCGGCTCCCCCAGGTCGTACGCCGCCAAGGACAGGGGCACAGCGCGCGCAGAAGGTCCAGTGAAGCACAGTTGCCCCTCAAGCGGCGGGGAGGTGATCAGCGGCGGGCTTAGCGGGAGTCGGTCGCGCGTCGGGGTGCGGCGAGGGCTGATGGGAGAGCGCGTCCTGGCGGGTGTGCTAGGAGTCGAGTTGCGCATACGCGTGCGCATCGCCGTCGGCGTGCTCTCCCCGCTGCGCGGCCCGTCCCACCGCTTCGTGGGCGTCTTGCGCACGGGCAGCGCCGTGTATGCGTCCCCGCCCGCGCTGCTCTTCGCCGGGCTGAGGCTCGCAAGTCCTGCGCTTATTGATGCGCGTATGGCCGCCGCAGAGAGAATCACGCTCCCGCCGCCCTTCCCCTCCCCATCCTCGTCGCCCTCTTCTTCGACCATGCGAAACCCGCTGCCAGCTACCCACGTCCGCGCGTCCTCATCATGTGCGGGCAGGCGCACGTCCCTGACGCACAGATCCGACTCCTTCCTCGCGTGCCCCGGCCGCCTGCTCGTAGTGGTGCCAGTGCTCGCAGTCATCGCCGTGCTAGCGCGAGACACCCCCTCCCGGGTGCTTACGCGCGACACCGTCACGCTCTCCGCCGCCTCCCGTCCCCCGAGCGCGGCGTATGCCCCACCCCGCGCATCGCCCTGGATTTTTGCGAGGATTCCGCGCCGCAGCGCACCATGGTCAACCCGGCTCGCGGCGGACGGCTGCGAGTAGAGCGACATCTGGGTGCCGGCAGTGGTTGTGCGCATATACGCGGGGCGGGCCGCGTCTCCCTGGCTGCCTGCTTCATCCTCGCCCGCGGCATCGAATAAGGCAGGCAGGGGCCCGGGCCACATCGCCCCGCCCCCGCCGCGGACGCCATTTAGCTTCTCCCGCGAGCGCGAGCGGGAAAGCGCGCGGTCGAGCCACATGCCGCTCTTCCCTACGCCCCTTCCTCCTGCACCGATGCCCGCGGCATTGCTATTGGACCTGGGTGCGGCGAAGCCACCGCCGTTGTGCCTGTATGCATAGCCATAGCCATAATCCGCCCCACCCTCCGTGCCTGTTTCTCGCTCGCCCCCCTTCTCGTCCTCCTCAGTGTTCTCCCAAATCGGCTCTTCGTCCGCCGCCGCTTCTAGGTATGCACCCCCGCCCAGCGTGAGGCTCTCACCCCACCCCGCCTTCCTGGTCCCCGCTTTCGCCTTCTTGCCGCTCGCGCCAGCCCGTCCCTTCTTCCAGCGCTTCCTGCAGCAGCACCACACCGCCAGTGCGCCCTGCAACACGCCGAGCCCCCCGCTCGTTGCGCCCAGGATAGCAGGATGCGCGACGAGGTAGCCGGACATCCCGCGCGTCATTACTGCCGGGAGCATGATGGGCTTTTGCTTGCGCAGGGATGGGGGCGCGTTGGGGGCGAGGGACGGGCCGGGGGGCAAGGCTGGGATTGCTATGCGCGTTGATGTTGTGTTTGCAGAACCGAACGCGGATGCAGATGCCGAGGTAGAAGCTGAAGCCGAAACAGAACTGGACGCAGAAGCTGAAGCTGAAGTAGAAGTAAAAGTAGACGGAGTAGATGAAGAGGACGGGGCGGGCACAGAAATGGAGCTGCGTTGCGGCTGTGGTTGTGGTTGTGGGGGCTGCTGGTTCAGACTCGGCGCAGGCTGCGGGGCGGGCGCGGGGGCTTGGCGCGCAACATACGCGTAGTTCACGTTATGGTGCGCGATTGTTTGCGCCGGTTGCGCGGGATGTGCAGCTGCGGCTGACACAAGCAGCGCGAGCGCGACGAAGGCAAGGGACAGGGATATGCGTTTACGCGTCGGCATCGTCTGCATCCTCGTCAGCTCCAAAACCAATGTCGTCGAGGTGAGGGGTATCACTTACGATGCGATAATAGATAATAATGATAAGAGTTGTTTAAGAGATTATTGGAATTCACCCTCGGGTTTGACGACGGTGAAGCCTACTCTGCTCTCGACGCAGAAGGCGCTGAGGTCTGCGCGGGGCGTATCGAGCGCGAGGCCGGCGGCGAGAAAGGTGCTGCGGCGCACGAGGTGCGAGGAAGGCGAGTACGAGGCACCGGTGACGCCGGAGCGGCGGGTGCGTCTCCAGAAGGTCGTGGGGCGGACTAGGGCGAAGGTTAGCATAATCAAGTTCAGATCGTTGGGCCGATGAAGGCCGTAGAAAAATAGGGTATAGGAAGATGATGGGGTTATAGAGAGATAAAAATGCTTACAAAGAGGAGGAGGAGGGCGCAGGAGCTCACCACCGCGCGTGTTGGACCCTGCTGCGAACGTCGACAGACTCCCAGTACGGCGCTTCACGTTCCTATATATCTCGAGCTCTGTCTGGGGCGTGAATTCCGGCACACGACGGAAAAGCGTCTCTGTCGGGGGCGCACTTGCCGGGCGCACGGGTGTCTCCGCTGGTTCTGAATGCGTGTGCGGACGGGGCAAGCGCGGACGGGGGCGCGCCTTGAATGTGTTGCGCGGTGGGGATAGCAGGCCGTTGTCAAGCTCAGGAAGAGCGCTGGTCTTCTGGGTGGGTGAGCTGGGGAGGGACGAGGTTCCGGTGGAGGGCTCGTCAGCCGCGAGCTCGAGGGTCACCATGATGGGGCGGCTGACGGGCGAGGGTGCACGGCGCGTGAAGCGCGAGAAGGTTGTCGTGCGCGGGAGCGGCTGAGGCGCGATGAGCACAGTTAGATCTGCCATCGGTGTTGTCGTGGTTGATGTTGAAGAAGGAGAGGTGTTGCATTTTACTAACGAGCTCAGGAGTCAGCGTGGACGCCAAGCTTTTCGGCGCGTTTCAATCAGCGATTCGTTTGTCCTCTTCCAGTCCTCCATGTACGTTACAATGGCTTTCACTGATACAATTCATTCCGGACATTATCGATAGCAATCGCAGCTGGCAGTTACTCGGAGGCAACGCGCATGTGTCTCCTTGGGGGTGGACGTGCTGGCAGCCACGCGCATCATGACAGTCACTGATCATGACTCCGATGAGTGCCTACCAACCTGGGTCACGAAGAGGTCTCTGGGCACTGTCAGGGCCACAAGTTACAAAAACTGTTTGGCCTGTATTGTTTGATTGGCTACTTATAACCGCAACCTTCAGCTCAGGCACCCTTGTGTACTCAATTATACTTGTTCCTAGAGGCTAGGACCGGTTCTGCTCACCATCCGAAGTCAATTCATCGTCAAGCCCGTGCATTTTCTGACTAGTACTGCACGACTAAAAATTGTACAGCTGCATACTAGGCTGATCATGACGGAAACACCCGATTTTTCGCTCTTGCTGAATTTGACATCGATTGAAATGCATTCCTTGGCTTGTTCTTCGCATCTGACTTCCTGTTATCGTCGTCGAGGCCCTGTGCACTATCTCACTAGTACCCCCTCTTGCAGTTTTGAAGATCTTATCTTGGAATGTCTGCTGAGCAGCTGGGTCGAGGCGACTGCAAATGGGGTATAGATAACCTATCGGCTTCTTACTGCAATGCGAGGAAGGACACGAATCAGAAAGCTCCGAACGTATGTTGCCATATTGCACTCTTACAAATTACTTCTTCTTGACAAAACTACAGATTTTTGATACTCAAAATATATCTGGTCGTGCGAAGGTCATCAATGCTGCTAATTATGGTTTACTACTGCGATTCCTGGGCCCGCCACATCTGGTATGTTGAAGATCCCAGCCGGGCAGCCCTTCGTGCTTTCCAGTTTGCCCCCAAGTGTCTTGCTGTCTAGATGGAAAATGTGTCGCCTCTACAGGTATTTTCCAGGGATCATTCGCAGGTGAGCATCCTCGATGACCTAGTCTACTATTTGGTTAACGGTTCCTAGAGAGTTGTATGACATTCGCGCTTACGCAGAATCTTCTTTTACTTTGGCAAACCGTTTTTCAAACGCTGAACGTTATGAAAAAGCCATTCGAACCGGCGTAGAGAGCATCCATCTCGATAGAAAATTCGCAGCAATTAAACCTTCATATTTTACTAAGTGTCTCTTTCCTATTGGGGCCTTTGTCATTTACAACTATGCTGCTCTACGGTTGTGAGTGCTGGTTCAGCGCAGGAACCACGCCCTAAGCGCCGAGCAAGCGTGTCGGCAATGATACAGAGCAAGCATTGCAAGCCCGTTCTCGGACTGCTGGGATATGCACTACCTTGGTGGCAGCATCGACCTCGCTGCTGTTCCTTCCTTGTGTTCGTGCTATCTACCTCAAAGCTACACATGTCTCCGTCCTTGCCCTGAACCTGACTGCAAGCTCTATGATCCGCCTAGGCAGGCCGCCTCTCAGGAGATATCATGGACATAGTTAAAATTTCCTGGTCTGGCGCATATTCCGAACACTCAATATTGTATCGACACAAATGCAACAGACTCGGTTTTTTGGCCTGCCAAGCTTTCGTCAACAATATTTTGAACTTCCTGGCTTCTTATCGCTTGGCCGATGCTGTCGCAGAAAATGGTTGGCGTTCTCGCGTCATGTCGGTCGTAAAGAGAAAGGCCTTTACCGCGTGTCAAAATCACTCACGAAGACGGGCCAGCTCTATTACCTGTAATTATCTTCCAGATAACTGAAAATCAGACCATTGCTGGCGTTGTTCTGTAAATGTAGCGGTGCAACTTCCTAATAATGTAAGCCCGTTGGGTTCCCCCACCCTGTCACTTTGTCTTTTTTAATGTAGTGAACGGATTTATAACCTCAGGGCATGACGAGTGTTTCCCAGTGTCGTGCCAGGAAAATAGACCACTGTCCACGCTTTACCACTATCAGAATTGCCGCTGCCCTGCAGTTAGAAAGACTGAGATCGTCTTCGTTACTAACTATTCATGTTGTTACAGATAATGTATTATGATGGGCGCCACCTCTTGCAAAATAAAGCTTCTTAGTTATGGTGGCTAAAATACTTGGATGTGGCGCTCGACTTGTTGCTTAAAGTACCCCTTAATATTTCTTGATAGTGTGACCGACTGTGCAGGAGATGCTGTGAGTTATCTTGTAAGCGTATCGACGAGGACAAATCTAATATTTCTGCGTTCCGTCTACCGCCCCTAACAGAGGAGCTGGCTCTGAACTTTTCGTTGTGGTTTTGCAGCTCTATTACCCCGATTTGCCTGCTTCCTTCCATCCCCCAAAAGTTTCCGCCTTGGGCCAGTCAAGACAGCGATGTGATCCGGGCAGCGAGAAAAGCATACCTCCTCCAGGTTGGCACTTCCCAAACCCGGAGACCAGCCGCTTACGGGAGCCATCTTCACCCATCTTCGCTGATATGTGAGGTTGTAAGGGTGTTTCGAATTTCTCTGATGGTATTTCTCTGTTGGATGTCCATCGACGAGATTACAGGGGTGAAGCTCGCCACTACTTGGCCTTCAGTGGCCGCAAGGGGTAGTGGATGACGAGCTGAGGTGTTCCGTGGTGTGAAAGCCTATACTTGATTTGAGCGCAAGGAGGTATTCAGAAAGATTACCGAACGTAGCTGGGTGGCAAACCTTGACAGAAATAGTAACTTGCAACGGATCGTCAGTGAGAAAGTCTGCGCCCGGAGTCCACCTTCCTCCGTCGGCTGCCATCGCCAAGCGGTCTGCATAGGGGCGGAAGCATACCCTCTTGCGATACGCTTCCCTGACACAGCATAAGCTGTGATGGCGCCATGATGATTTTGGATGCCATTCAAACCACAGCCTGTGTGGTGGTAGCGTGGCATGGTCGTATGGACTTGTGGCAAAAGGAGACTTAAGTCCATCCTCAGAGATGATCTTACTGGATAGAAGGTCCACAGAAGGTGGTGGTACGGCGTAGATTCCCTGGCATCGGCACAACATCGACAAGACATGAGGCCGCGTGCGGACAGGATCCCTGTGTCGAGAAACTGATATCCTTTATCAAGACGGCAAAAACGTGGTGGTGCTATCTGGTAAGAGGAGCAAGTAAGGACCGGAGCATGCCCAATGACCTTGACAGTTCGAAGTTAGCGGAGGTGTCATTTCAGCCGAAAAGCCGCTGCGATGTACGTCAAGAGAACGTAGATAGAAGATGAAGGTTGAAAACTGGGGTCCGAAAGTCCTAAGCAGCCTGAGCATATAGTCATTTGAGCAAATCTCAGCGATGAGCCCAGTGTAGCCCTCGGAGAGTCTCGGAGTCTCGGGCGAAGGAGAAGTTATTAGATGGGTGAGCGTGGGATTATACCACGTGCAGATTATCCATTACCACCGACAGGCGAGTAGCAGGTAAATGTATACAAGATATAAGAGCGTGTATAAATCCAATAAAGTAATGCATATAAGAGGAGACCGTATCAGCACTAGCAGTAAGATAACAGCAAGAGGGGCATGGATGAGGAAGATAACAAGGGAATCAAGGGCAATATGATCACAGCGAGTTCAAATAATGCCTTTAAGAAAGTATCACAGCCCGTTCGACAAAATTGTCTGTACCATTGCATCAGGAGGATCAAAGGTCAGAAAGGTCAGGGAGGCTGGCAATATTTGCGACATTGTCCTGCGCATGACCACAATGCATCGTCCAATAGTGCCCACCGCGCCGCAACAGGGGGTGGCAGTTGCGGGCTATGCCTTCGACGGGGCCTTTATTTGACTGAGGATGGAGAATGGTGGTCCGCATCAGAATGCTTCTCGAACTTGCGCTGCGTTTCACGGACATGAACGCGGACGCCACTTCGGAAGAGTTCCTGTGTTTGCGGTGATTCAGCGTAGTTGAACACCAAATTGCACAGCAAAGCAAATGGAAAAAGGAGCAAGGAAAGCAGGGAAACAGAGACAGACTCACCTTTGTGAGCTCGGTTGACGGCAGCAAACCGGGAAATTCCTTGTTTTCATAGACTCGGAATCGGCCACCATAACACTCGGCCAGGATGGGAATAGTGTCCGTCCCGTGGAGTTTGGAAAACATGTCGAACACGCGATAACGTAGAACGAACTCTCCTTCGAGCTTTACCGAAAGATCCTGGCAAGACGATGAATATCAAATCAGCAAATCACTAAGTCATTGATGAGCGCTGAATCATGACGCTGACCGGAAATGCGAATACGAGAGAGCGTCTGCCTCGGTGATCAATCGCCACGGGCTGCACGAATAGGTTTCCCACTAAAAATTCGGTATGCTTCGACGTAGTGGCGTCATGTGGATCTTGCAAGGATTCAATCAGCGCGTCACTCATTTGGGTGTCAACCTCAGGAGTGACATCGCCATGGGAGAATCGGTCCTCATTCACGTTGTACCTATGATACCCGATATTTGTAGCGCCGTGCTGGGGCCCAAAGCTGTTGGCAGTTGCGAGTGCTGCAATGAACAGCTCTTCTTGTGTCGGTGGTTGGATTGCCTGCTCGCCCATAGTCGTTGAAGTAGAAGGCGCAGATGCAGCTGGGGCTGAGAACAGGTCGACGTGGCAGACCAGTCCCAGAATCTCAACATCGCTGAAACGAAACGCGATCAATACTTGTTGTGTTCATCTGAATGTAAGTAAGCTATTCGAGCGTACCCGTAATCGAGCTCTTGCTGCCGCTCATACACAGTGTTCGAGTGACTGACGCTGTAGAGCTTCAGATGTACGACTGGGGGTGGATCGAGGGCGCGTCGATCCGCCCTAGCAAACCTACAGGTTCGCGAACTAGCTTCAGCCTATTCGGACAACGTAATAGCAAGGAACTCACTTTCGACCCATGTCTGCCTTCTGAATCTCAAGCAACTCGGCGCGAATGCTTTGGCCCGCAAACTGTCCCGTCGCGAAGTGATATGAATTTCCATTGAAGTCGCCAGGCAAGGAGGGAAGCGAGTATGCCCCTGGGGAGGTCGGTTGGGTGTCTCGGGACATGATCATCGTGCAAAGCCTCGGAAGATGGTAGAATAACACTTCTGCTGGCCTCTTAAACTCCCTCGTGTGATAGAGGTGAATACCGGGAGCCTAGCTAGCCAGTCGCGCGTTTCCGGGTGTGCAACCTAAGATACAGTAGATTTCGCCGCAGTAACAACCACTGGCATGCTGCAGTTACCAGTGCCTGCCGTGGACGTCGAGGATTGGTGGTAAGCCTAGGATCCAGGTGATCGGCCAGACTTGAAAGAGTAATCCTCGGACATAGAAAAATAGGGTGATCGTGTGTTACGGATTCTACGCGAATAGGGGCCAGAAGCAGCAGAGGTACGCAAGAAATGATGTCAAGCGAGCCCGGCGCACTCGGCAAAGGTTTGCTCAGATTCCGTGATGGTTCGATATCTACCGTCTTGCTTAGGACCGCTTTGGCTTCGCCCTCCGCTAACAGGCTCACCGCCCGGTTCAATATTATGCACGAGGAGTAAACCGGCTTCTTGTATATCTCAGATTCGGACTTAGGATCATGAACCGACCCAATTACCTCACGAGCGCGCTGGCTATATTTTAGCTATCTTCCTCTATCTTCCTCAGGCTGCATTCGCTGTTCTTATAATTATATCTCCATTCATAGCCTCCAGCTGCAAATCCAAAATTACACAGTGCACGTGAGCTCCGTTTATCTCCAGAGTTCACGACATTTAAGCGGGGGTCTGGTAAACGGGTTGACATGCTGCAGTCTGCTGATATAGATCGAATCGGGCGCTTCCTCTCAGTAATCTCGTCGTTATGCTTCAATCTGAACCTTACATATTATTAAAAAAGGCCTGACGTTCGCGCAAATGAATCCTTGTGATTAGTACTGGTGGCATGCTCCGCCCACTCTTGCGCCATACTTGCATTCAAACAATGAAACGGTTCGCGCCAGGGTTTCCAAGAATGACCACAGGTACCCCTGTGTATACTGATCGGGCACCTCGGGGACCAACATGCTTAATTAGGGCTCAGTCGATGGTGGGGCTGTCAGCGCCATAAGCTTCTCAATGGCCGGCCCATGCTAAATGGCGAAGAAGAGGTGGATGGGTGACCGTGCATTGGGAGCCGATATCTCTATACTATTAGTATACGTCATGTGCACAGGGTTCAGCTTGTGCACTTTTTCAATTCAGACATACCAGACTGCTCCTAAAATTACCAAATTTATTTAGCATGCAGAATAATCTAAATCTACACGAACTGCCGACTTCCATTGAGGCTGAATGAAAAGGGAGACACAATATGTATCGATCAAGCAAAGTTTTTAGCAGTGGAGAAAGGTAACTCGACTAGATCCGAGAGATCCTCATCATATTTTGGGGGAATTAGACCCTACAGGATTTTTGTATATACCAAAGAGTCCATACAGAACGTTTGGAGGTCTTGCGATGCTGGGAAGTGGCTTATTCGTTGAGAAAATAGGCAAATGCGTGACATTAGGGTGACAACTTTTGAGATTCGCCTCGCGCCAAAAAACACGAGGCCACGCCTTGTGGAGAGTGACTGATGCGTGACGAAATAGTGCATTACATGAAACCATGCCGTAAGAACGAGGTCGTCGTCTCGGTCGACGCCCGACGCTGTTGCTATTGTACAGTAAAATTTACAAAAGTAATGCGCATGTAGCAGAATGTTCAATCTACCTGTAATTCATTTTCATAGTACGTAGCCTCCACTGCTCGCGAGAAAATGCCCGATTGCTGAAAAGTGTGCATAAGACGTATACTGATAGTATAGCCGCATGTCCCAGCGCAGCCGCTGCCACCATGATGTGGCAAGCGAAGAAGCGCGCTAGTCTATACAAGTGGAATCTATCTGCGCGTACATAGCAAGTTGACCCATCGCCACATGATATGCGGTGTGCCTCGTTGTCCTCTGGGTCCCCCGTCTTTTCTCCATCAAATCCTGTGCTTGAATCAGATGTAGACGACACAGTCGAGGTGCTTGAAACCCTCGGACGGTGAGAGGGTGAAGTCGGCGGCGGCTCGGCGGACATGGGTAGAATTGAACCATAGATTAGATAGATTGTTTTAGTCATGCAATAGATACCAACATCGCACCACCTTTTGGCGGATTTTACTTCAGCGATCTTTGCAGCTCTGATCACGACCCTACTGCTTCAGTCCTTCGCGGACTGTCATCTCATTTATCGTTTGAATACGTCTTGGTTTTTAATCCGAGCCAAACGGCCCACAGGAGATTGAACTGAGTTCCGGTAGAATCCCATTTTGCCGCTGTAGACTCTTAAACAGAAATCCAAGGGGATAGAAATTTCCATATATACTAGAAGAAAATTCACAAAAAGATTTGAAGTGAATGAGGGAAGAACCGCTTTTGTTCAACAAAAGGTGGTACGATGCTCATATGAGTGGGACATATGGGCGAGGGCCTAGGCCTCTCGGGAACCGGCAGGTTTTATCACTGTGAAATGTGAATGAGCCGAAGGGACTCGAGGGGGAAGGATTATGGGCGTCGAAGTCACGGTGCTCTTGAAATTGAAAAATGACGGCACCTTCATTTCACCAGCGCGCAGCGTAGCCCTAGTATACTTCTTTATGAGATCTAGAAATCGATGAAAGGGCTAGCGTTTATCAATGATAGGAGAAAGGTCCTTAAGAAGTACCGGGTCGAGTATCGATATGTAATTAGCAGGCATGTGGGGAAATTAATTGAAACTGCATGGGCTTCCGAGAACAGATGAATATGATCTGTTTGAGCTAAAAGATCAGCACCACGCCAAGTCTAAGATCGGGAGGGCCTACTTAATATATCTTCGCGCGCAACCTCTCCTGCTTGCGCACGTGAAAGAAAAGATTTGTCGCTAGTGCTGCCTCTTTCCATCGCTTTTCGAAAACCTTTGCCTCGGCCTGAGAGATATGTTCGAGGCCCCGCTTTCCGGATTCACCCCAAGCGATCAAGGTTTTCGTATCCGATATCATATCGGACAGAAATGCGGCCATTACCTGCGGGTTCTCTAGTCTGGAATCTTGCAGACATAGGTAGCGTAAGCGAATGTTTGGCCTTGTGAATATTGCTTCGTCCATTTTGATATCAACAACTGATGCATCGATAGCCAGTGAAAGGCACATCAATTTTGAGCACCTATTCAGAAGCGGCACAAGTCCGGATGGGGTAATTTTGGAGGGATGACCCCATCCATGTACTCCCAAAAAGAGAAGAGATATATTGGGCCAGCTTTCTGCTATCATTCGCAAATCCTCGTTGCCCAGATCGAATGTATGAGGTGTGGCGATCCGAAAAACCTTAAGACCGGCAAACGAAAACAAAGGTGCGATGGTCGAGAGGTTAAGAGAATGGTTATTAGCAGCGCTGGGAGCCTCGTAGTTGTAAAGACATATTTGGTGGAGATTGGAGAGTCGCGTCTGCATTGAGGTGAAAAAGCTTTTGATAACCCGCTCACAGTCGACGTGACTGCCGGTTATCACTTCCAGGGAACGGAGTGCCCAGAGTGGTGAGATCTTCAAAAGCGCCTGAACCATCAATATACTGCCACAAATGACCCTGAGCTGCCGAAGAGCTGGGAATACGCGTATGGGCAGTTTCAAGGAGGAAAAGTTGATGTCTGGACTTAGTCCTGCGCTTAAAGCTTCAAGAGTAGGAAGCTGAGCAAGATGCACAAGACTTGAATTAGTAAGAAGAGTCTCGGAGACTTCGAGGCTTTTCAGTCGGTCCCATGATGATATTACGTCTTTGAGTATGTGGTTGGTGCCCAAGGGGTCTGCGTCGGAAATGACTATTTCTGGAGCATTCCCTCGCATTAAGAAGTTTGTTATGTGCTGCATGGAGCTCAGTGCTATCAGCAGTGACCGGTCGGCGATTGTTAGTGAGGGGGGTAGTATGAGAACAAGGTCAGTTATCCTGGGAGCCAGAAACATGCGAATACACGGCAGGTTATCCTCGGACCACCAATGAAGTCGCCTCAAGTTAGGCAGAAGCAGCTCGCGAGGTCTTGACATCTCTAATGCATGACAAACTTCTTCGGCGGCAACTCTCCACGCGAATCGGCTCTCGTTCCGATTGTACGGCTGCCCGTGGCTATCTGTAACACCCAGGATTCGAATTCGGGGAGCATGATGGAGAAACCTCGTCCAATCAGCGGGAATAAGTGGTCTGCGCAGTTTCTAATGCAATGACCCAGACATATGCTCGATCAATATTTACGTAGAATAGTTGGTTAAAGGTATGCGTACAAAACTCAGCGTAGATCCACTATCGTCCCACGCATCCTCCGGAAAACACCGCAATAGAGGCGTAAGATCAGAGAGGCTGCACCACAAGGAGTTCATGGCAGGCTCGTACATCCAACGGCATGTTTGAGCCAAGCGAGCGAGAGCTGAATGGCCACTCGCTTGTTGACGGTCGGTTGCTAGCTCTTCGCAGAAGAGAGAAACCACTTCGATGGCATTCAGAAAGTGATGCATGAGTCACAGTTCAGGCTGTCAAGGTGGTGGTCGCGGTGAAGCATTTGCAGAGTGTCAGTCATTCGGAAGTCGGAGCTTCAGAGCAGCGACTTACATAACTTTCAGACTCCGAGGTCGACCAGAGGCTACCAGAGGCCTCAGGGCTATTCAAATCCCCCACCCATTGCTATTCTCGTTTGGTAAACTGCGGTTCTGGTCGTCATTCATCGTGTATGCGGGAAGGCTCAGGAGATTTGCGGCGAAATTCGCACGTTCGATCCATCTCTCACGTGCGTCCAGTCACAGTAGACTACATGGCAAATTCTAGCTTCCACCCGCAAGGGACGGTGCATTAGCCGATGTGACGTTGTATTCCATCTATGACAGTTCCAAATCTATGAGTGAGAATATCTCTACACAAGATTAGGTCAACATAGAGAAAGCGGCGGAAGGACTTTCTGTGCCACTGAGGTTGATAAAAAAAACAAGCGCTACATTTGCACCATAGTAGGGTGAAAGGATGCCAGTGTGAAGAATTATTGTAGCGAGGCTCCGTTATGGAGAGCCTGTACCCACATTGTGTGCGTCCGAACATGCGTACACTCAGCGTGCGCGCCAAATTTTTGGGGTGGGTCTTGACCAGCAACTTGAGACTGGGCCGTGAATTATTGCTGACGATGACCTCGACGATATGCAATTACCGCACGGATTTGTGCAATCATTTGAAACGGCATAGCCTCTTGCGAAAGTACAAAGGTGATCTTCTCGAGCTGATAGGTTAGCACTACATCGATTCTATGATCGGCGGCACTCACCTAAGATATCTTCGCGAGTAGCCTCTCCTGCTTGCGCACTTGGGTAAACAGCTTCAGCGCGAGCTCTGTCTCTTTCCATAGTCCTTCGAAGAGCATTGCCTCGGCTTGGGAGACATGTTCAAGACCCCGGCTTCCGGATACATCCCAGGCGCTGAAGGACGTCGCATTGGTCATGATACCAGATAGAAATGCGGCTGCCATCTGTGGGTCCTCTAGCCTGGAGTCTTGCAGACATAGCGCTTTTAAGTGAATGTTTGACCTTGTGAATGTTATTTCGTCCAGGCTGGTATCGACAATTGTTGCGTCGATAGCCAACGAAAGGTATAGCAGTTTTGAGCACGTGTTCAGAAGCGGCACGAGCCCCGATAGAGTGATTTTGGAGGGCAGACCCCACCCGTACCCTCCCAAATGAAGGCTAATTAAATCGGGCCAGTTTTGAGCAATTGTGCGCAAATCATCGTTGTTCATATCGAAGGTATGGGGGCTGATCCGGAGAAGACCTATATTGGGAAACGAGAATAAAGGTGCGATGGTCGAAAGGTTTAGAGGGCGGCTACTATACGCGCCAGAACCCTCGCTGTGGCAAACGATCATGCTCCGGAGATCGGGGTTCGAGAGTTGCGTTTGCAAGAAAGTAAAGAAACTCTTGATGGTTTGCGCATCGTCCCCAGGGCTGCTGACCTTGACTTTCAGGTATTGGAGTACCCAGAGTGGCGATATCATCAACAGTGCCTGAACCGTCAACACGCTGTTGCAGGTGAGGCCTAGCCGACGCAAAACAGGGAAGATGACGGGCATTTTTAGGGAAGAAAATTTGATGTCTGGACTGAGCCTTGCGTATATAGCTCGAAGACCGGGAAGCTGAGCAATATGCATAAGACTCGGGGTAGTAAGAAGAGTGTCGGGGATTTCAAGAATGGCCAGTCGGTTCCACGATGATATTACGTCCTTGAGAATGTGGTTGGTGCGCGCGGGATCTTCCTCGGAAATTTTTGCTCTTCGAGCCTTCCTTCGCACTGAAAAATGTGTGATGTCTTGCATCATTGCGCTCAGCGATATCAGCAGCGATTGGTCTGCGATTGTTGGTGCGAGGGGTAATAAAATAGTCAAGTCTGTTATTCTGGGGCCGAGGAACATGCGAATACAACGCAAGTTATCCTCGGACCACCAATGCAATTGCTGCAGGTTGGGTAAGAGCAAATCGCGAGGTCTTGACATCTCTAATGCATGGCAAGCGTCTTCGGGTGCCACTCTCCAAGTGGATCGACTCTCGTTCTTTCTGTACAGTTGGCCATGACCATCAGTAACACCCAATGCTCGCACACGGATGGCGTGATGAAGAAACCTCGTCCAATCAGCTGGAACGAGTGGTCTGCGCAGCTTCTATGCATCGACAGACATGCATGATCGATCAATATTTGAATTAGCTGATTGGAGGTAGACGTGGACGTACAAAATTCAGCGAGGAGCCATCATGATCCCAAACATCCTCCGGAAAACACCGCAAGAGAGGCGTAAGATCAGAGAGGCTGTACCACAAGGAGTTCATGGCGGGCTCGTACATCCAATGACATGTTTGACCCAAGCGAGCGAGAGCTGGATACCCAATGGCTTGTTCGTGGTCGGTTGCTAGCTCCTCGCAGACGAGAGAAACCACTTCGATAGCATTTAGACAGTGATGCATGAGCTGCAGTTCGAGTCTTTGAACGTGGTGGTGGTCGTGAGGGAAGTGCGACTCGGCTTTTCGGGGACGGGAGTCGGATCTTGGTCGGAGTTCGATATCTCAAAATCCAATTCTTCCTAGTCTCTCCTACACATGCTATTGCCTACCTACGACTCCTCGTCTGCAGACTGTACGTAAAGTTGCCCGTTTCCTACAATTTCGTTTATCGTCTTTCTCAAATAGAGAAAAAAAATTGAAATTGAGACATCTTCACAAAGACGCATATTTGCTGGATATATATCATACAGCGGGTGTCACAACCGCTTTCATGCGGGATCACTTCTCCTCCGCCACCAAGCTCGCATTATCCCCCAATATCTTATTCAGCTCCTCCCGCTGCACACAGTTCTCGAACTTGAAGCTCCCCGCCAGCTCCACGATCTCCGCCTCCGTCTTCCCCACAAAATGGTCCGCCCACTCCTGCACGAGGTATTCAGCCAGCAAAATGGTCCGTGCGACCCGCTCCACGCGGGTCTGCGTGCTCCAGAACGGCCACGGGTACAGGGTCTGCTGGTACTTCTCGGGCACCTCGGCGGCGATGTGCGCTACGAGCGGCGCGTAGACGTGGTCGACGGCGGTGCTGTCGGCGCCCCATGCGTCGACGGCGAGCCGGTGCTTCTTGGCGAGAAAGTCGGCGAAGAGGGTGCGGTACGGCGTGGAGGCGGGCGTGTAGACCATGCCTTGGAACCCGATGTCTTTATACAGCCATATGGCCCAGCTTAGCCTGTCCTGTCGCGAGGCGAGCGAATGAGTAAGGAGAGTTCACATCTACGCCGTGGGACCTACCTTGTTGTATATGGCGAGCTGGTCCTTCAGCACATGATACCGCGCCTCGTTGATCTCCTTCGTCCTGTCCCCATCGTACTCCTGCCTGGCATAAACCGGCCCCCACTCGCCATTCCACACGCACAGCCCCCGCTCGTCCATCCACTCCCGCTTCTTCTCGTAGCTCCTGCGCATGCGCCGCTGCTGCTCCGCACTCCCAACATACGTCTCCGGCGAGTTGGGGAACCCGTAGACGCTGTAGTCGTGGATGCTGTACGCCGTGTTCGCCCACCTTTCATGCCACGCGCCGAAGTCGCCGAAGTCCTTCGCGAACGTGTTCCCGTCCAGGAAGATCGCGTGCTCCGCGTCCACCGCGCGGATCGCCGCGTGCACGCGGTCGTAGAAGTGCAGCAGGCGCGCCGCGCCCGGCGAGCCGTCGGCGGGCTCGTTGAGCGGGTTGTACCCCGCGATCCACGGGTTGCCGGCGTAGTGCGCGGCGAGCGCGGTCCAGAGCCAGATGACGCGGTCCTGGTGGTCGCGGTGCGTCCAGAACGCGGCGATGTGCGTGTTTTGGTCCGAGTGCCAGCCCATGTTCTGCCCGCCCGGGGCTAAACGCACCAACTATGAGCATGCAGATTGGAATGAGGGATAGAAGGGAGCGCACCGGTGTGCAGGTCGAGAATGGTGTAGATCCCGTGCTTGGCGCAGATGTCGACGACGCGGTCGAGGTGCTTGAAGCCCTCGGGCTTCAGCACGCGGGGATTCATGTCGTCTTCGAAGTGGGCGTAGTTGAACGGTAGCCGGATGTTGTTCAACCCCAGACTCTTGAAGTAGGCTGCGTCTGCATCGGTGAAGAAGAATTCCAGATACTAGGGCGAGGGTTTCAATATCACGGTCTCCCGTGAGCTTCGAGCGAGGCGTACCTTGTCGAAGAAGAGCGCAGATTTCTCGGGGCCTATCGTGGCAGCAAGGGCCTCGCGGATTTGGTATTCACACCCGGGATAGCCTGTGCACCGTCTCAGACATCCTGCCACAACAAAACGAGCAATCAGGCCATTCACCAGATATGAAGTTCTCCATGCTGCAGCAAACAAGTGATTAGTGCGCGATGACAGGAGACGGTGATCTGCAAGACGCACTTCATCCACCCGCCGAGGCCTGCGCCGCGGAGGATGACCTCCTTCCCGTCCGCGTCGACGATCTTCGTGCCGGATACCTTTAAGAAGGACATGGCGAGCCGTGGGGGTCAGATGGGCGATCAGGTTTCCCCGCATCTTGTGTCTTATATTTGCCCACCGGCCCGGCCGGCCCTATCTTACACCAGGCGTCCTCGAGTGACCATGCCCTGGCGCTTGAAGCTTGAAGCTTGAAGAGTCGGAACCACATGCAGTCATGGCTGGTGAAGATGCAAGGCTCAGCGCTATATTCATGTTCCGAGGCCAACAGATACCCGCTTGCGGCGCATCTCCGCCCACTCCTTCGCGCGCCACTTCCGCGCCGCCTTCACGGCTGCATCCACATCATCGTCATCCTCCTCCTCCGGCTCAGGCGCAACTTCAGGAGTTGCTGAAGGACCGGGTATGCTCGCACCCCTAGACACATCTTCGTCAACGTCAGCATCCGCGATTCCTCCCCCGCCTCCCCCTTCCCCGCCCTCCTCCTCCTCACCATCACTATCCCCATAATCCGCCAACCCCCCCAGCCCCACCCTCCCCTTCGCCTCCCGCTCCTCCCGCGCCTTCTCCTCCCGCGCGTGCATTCTCGCCGCGGCCCACGCGCGCGCCCACCGCCCGCGCAGGAAAGCGAAGCGCTTGTCCCCCCCGTGGTTCGCGAGGATGCGCATCTCGAGCTGCGCGCCGTTCGCGGCGGCCGCGACTGCGCGCGCGGTGCGCGCCATCAGCGCGGTTTGCGTGGGGTCTGCCTGCGCCGCACCGCGTGTCAGCGAACAAACGAACGGAAGGGAGAAAAGAAGGATGAGGAGAGCAAGGAAGGAAGGAAGAGAAGAGAGAAGAGAAGAAAGAAGAAGCAAGAAGAGAAGACGGGCACGCAACGCACCTCCTCGTCGCTCCCGCCCCACATCTCGCGCCCCTCGTCCGCGTCGCCATCGCGCGCGCGGAGCGCCGCGAGCCGCACGTCCCGGCTCGATGCGATCGCGAGGCGGCGGCGCGCGCGCGCGGCGTCGTCTTCTTCGTCGGGTTCGGGCGGGGAGGCGTCGGTCGCTTCAGGGCACAACGGGATCGGGGAGCGCGGCGCGGGGGAGAGGAGGCGCGCGTCGGATCTGTGGGCATCATCAATAACAGAGCAACGGGCAGGGATAAAATGAAAGGCATTCGGTACTCAGCGCGCATTAGCAGGGACAGACACACTGGCAATTGGACGGCGGCGAACGCATTGCATTGCAGGGTATAGAGTACAGGATACACACCTGTCGACTGACATGCTTCCGTCGTCCCCGTCCTCATCCCCATCCTCTGGTAGTTGCACGTCGTCGACGAACCCGACATCGGCGTCCACGATCGTCACGGTCGAGCCCCACCCCTTCCCCTGCACCTGAGCGCCCTCACCCATCCCTACTCCCATCCCGATGAGCCCCTCACCCCCAGCCTCGACCTCCTGCGTAGAAAGCACGGCGCTCCCGGGGCCCAAGCTCGGAACTGTGCTGCTCTCATGGTCGCGACCGACGCGCGTGCGCTTGCGTTTTCTGGTGGGGGAGGCCATGGGCGAGAGGGCAGAGGGTATTGATCCCGATGAACGCGCGTTCTTCTGCCACACTTCTGGAGGTCGCGCTCTCGAGCTCTCATTTGGGATAGCATTGCGGACAAGACTCATGTAGAGCTGTGTTTGAGATATTTAATTAGTTGCAGCGTTCCTCTTACAATGCGCCCTAAGAACTAATATTCTTGTCTACTTACGGGTCATGATTGTGATGGGTATTGCGATGCTTCAAAAATACAGGCTGCCAGTGCAAATATCACACAATTGCTGGTAGTTCATGCACAACGGGTTGTGTTCATGAAAATCAAAATCATATTTGCAATGCGCGACAACAAGTTACAAAAGAAAGAGATCACTAAAACACAGGGGAGCACCACAGTCCATTTGCCAAGTTTCGATGTGGCGCGCGCGAACCACACCGAAATCTTGGCAAAAAGAAAGAGGAGATCCCCCGACGACACAAGGCGGTAGTGCAGTACCAAGGTCATCACGTACCCCGCGTTGCAAGCAGAGCGCAGGGCAGCAAGGGCGGCAAAAATAAGATAACCAAGAATGAAGGCGGTGCCTTCATAATAGTGGTTAAACTATTAAGAACAGATACTACACTTGATCTAAGCTGTGGAATGGTCAGCAAGGCTTGTGAGCGCGAGCAAGATGCGACGTACCCAAAAGGCCAGAGTGGTAAGGATTTCGATTCGGGCTGGGGAGGGTTATATACTGACAGAGGGGCCACGTGCGGCGCGCACAGACCATGTTTGGATTCATTTGCGGCGCGCTTCGGGCGTTGTCGCTGCTGCTTCCCTGCTCATTCTTCTCCTCATCCCGCTCGCGTATACTGAGGTCGCATCCACCGTACACCTACTTGTCGTCTGGCTAGTTTGAAAGTCCACCAAACTATCTATCAGCTGCTATATGCATCGCGATCTAGGGATCTGGATCTGGTATGAGCTCGCTTAATGTCCGTCCACCTTATCATCATCTCGCCATGACCCTCTTCACACGCAAAGCCACGTAAATACGTCCATGTATTCCCTAATGCCACTGGATTTCCCTATATTTCACCTCACGAGACCCTGATGTGAACGAGAAGCTGAGAACGGCGCCTCGGAACCAGTGGTGCAATGATTGTGTGCTCGAGATCTCGCGCAATACCTGCGAGCCGAACTTCTGGCTGCTCGGTTATCTTATCAGCAGATTGCGTGCTCGTCAACCCTTGCTGATATAGCCAGCTGCATATAACAGCCCACACCCCTTCCCCCCCCCCCCGCTTCCCCAGCACCCCCCGCCCCGCCCCCAAAATGGTCGCCGCCCCCTTCTCCCCGCTCGGCGCCCTCGCCGACTTCGAGCACCGCGACCTCACCCCGCACATCGGCACGCGCTTCCCCGCCACGCAGCTCTCCGCCCTCCTCCGCGCGCCCAACGCCCAAGAGCTCATCACGGACCTCGCCGCGCTCGTCGCGCACCGCGGCGTCGTGTTCTTCGCCGCGCAGGACCTCAGCCTCGCGGAGCAGACGCGCCTCGCGGACCGGCTCGGCGCGTGCGCGGGGCGCCCGGCGACGAGCGGGCTGCACCGGCACCCGATCTCGGAGGAGACGAGCGAGATCAGCGCGGAGGTGTCTGTTATCGACTCCAAGGGGTGCGTCCCCCTCCCTGTTGTGTGTGGGTGCGCTAGCTGACGATACCAGCGGCATCGCGCGCGCGGACGTCGTGCAGCACGCGCGGGCCAGCCGCGGCTGGCACGCGGACATCACCTTCGAGCGCATCCCGTCTGACTACGCCGTGAGCCCCCTCCCCCCCTTTCCCCTCTCCCTCCCCTCCTCGCCGACCCGCTGACGCGCACACAGTTGCTGAAGATGCACACGCTCCCCGACGTCGGCGGCGACACGCTCTGGGCGAGCGGGTACGAGGCGTACGACCGCCTCTCGCCCGCGTTCGCGCGCTTCCTCGAGGGGCTCACCGCTGTGCACACCGCGCCGTTCTTCGTCGAGGTGCGCCTCCCCCCCTTTCCCTTTTTCCCTTTCCCTCTATATCCCTCTTTCCCTCTCTATCCCTCTTTCCCTCTCTACCCCTCTTCCCCCCACCCCACCCCCATTCCTTCTGCCCGCCCCCCTTCCCCTGATCGAATGTGGATGCTGATGGGTGGGCAGTACGCGAAGCGTACGGGCATCCCGATCCAGGACCCGCGCGGCGCGCCCGAGAACACGGGCAGCGAGCTCACCGCCGTGCAGTGCGTCCCCTCCCCTCCCCCCTCCCCCTATCTCCGCCGCGCTGACCCCCTCCCCCACCCCAACCCCCCTCCCCCCGCAGCCCCGTCATCCGCACGCACCCCGGCACGGGCTTCAAGACGCTCTTCGTGAACCGCACGTGCGTCCCCCTCCCCCGCTGAGTTATTGTAGTGCGGCGGTGCGGTGCTGATGGTGGTGCGCAGGTTCACGACGCGCATCGTCGAGCTCGCGCCGGACGAGTCGGATACGGTGCTCGACTATCTGTTCCGGCACATCAGCGAGAATCACGATTTGCAGGTGCGTCCCTTCCTCTCTTCCCCTCTCTCCCTTCCCCTTCCCCCCCCCTCCCCCTTTCCCTTCCCTCTCTCCCTCCCGCTCGCTCTTGCTGACGCCGTGGTCGTTGCAGGTACGCTACACGTGGGGCCAGGACGACCTCGCGATCTGGGACAACCGCTGCACGTTCCACACCGCGACGAACGACTACCCCGCGGCCGCGCACCGCCAGGGGAACCGCGTCGTCTCGCTCGGCGAGAAGCCGTTCTTCGACCCCGCGTCGCGCTCGCGCCGCGCGGCGCTCGGGCTTGCGGCGTAGGCGTCCGCGGGTGTGCGGATGTGCGGGAAGGATGTGATGTGTATGAGTATGGATTTGATACCAGGTTGCGCGGAATGGCATGGATGTTGTCTGATTTGATTATCGAGCGATGGGCGTGGATCACCCCGGCTTGCTTGGATGTCGAGTCTCTCGGATTTCTCGAGATCCGCTTTGAGACATTGGGTTCTACCGTGCTCATGCAACCTCGTTCACGCCAATTTCGCGCGACCGGGGCCATCGCAACAGCTCATCTCGCTCTGACGAGACGAACTTCGAGCAGGTTGGGATAGGGAAATGGCGATCCGATGGCGGTTCGGGCGAGTCAGGCAGAAATCTAGGTTCAACCCCAGGTTTCCGCGTGACAATCACGATTCGCGACAAATAGGTTCAGTTTGGAATGCTTTGGGACATGTGGCGAACCTAAGGTCGTATGCGAGGAACCGTTCGATTGGACTATACGTCTTGATGTCCTAAGGACATTGGCATCGTCCTATGAGTAGGGCTACTTCAACTCCCGCGCCTCACTTCTTCCAGGCCACACACGCGCCTACTGTTTCTTCCCCCTCGTATGCGTACTCGTCTGCCAAGCTACTATCCATATACACGCGTAAGAGGGGAGGGGCATTTTATGGCACTGAGCCCCCTCGCTTGTTTGAATATGGCCATTGAAGTTTCAGCTCTGCCCTTTAGCATGGACAATCGAGTGCTCGTTCAAAATTGAACATGGATAGGGGAGGATAATTTACTTCTCCCGCGCCACATACGTGCCAGCAGACGCGCGCCTAATTTGCTCCTTCCTCCTTACATCCTCGTCTGCTCAATCATTCCCGGTGAGATGGACGAGACATGGGGAGGAGAGGGAAGCTTGGGAATGTATGGCTCAGAACCACCCTCAAGCTTCCCCACTCTGCGCCTATTTGACGATAAAGTTTTGGACGACCCCGACGCAGGCTTCGTAGAAAAATCGAATTTTCGCGAATTCGTAGTCGCTCGCAGGTTCTTCAGAGCTGTCGGTGGTTTTCACGAGGTTTTTTTCCTTGCACGCGCCAAAGTATTCCTTCTACTAACATTGGCTGCTTTGTAGGGCTCGTTGGATCTTGCAGGTCGACATGCACCTGTATGTACCCTACAGGGGCTATCGGCTGCTGCTTTGTGCAGAAATGACTCAACATGTTATGCTAGCGCTATCAGGCCCTGGTATGCTGGTGGAGCCCCTTTGAAGACATGGATCACCTCGAGGCTCGTCTCAAGCCGGATAATCTCTCTACGACAGACGTCGAGCACGATTGGGACTTCTTTGTGATAAAGTGGCATGTCTCTGAATACATGGACTTTGAAAATTTGTCGATTTATTACGGTAAATGCGAGGCGTAAAGCTCATAACCTTCTAATAAGGAACTGATGCCTCCAAACACAGACTTTGCCGCAGAGTCAATAATCAAGAACCCAAAGCCAATATATCAAAAGATTTGCTTGTCTGACTTGTCCAACGAGCTGCCGTCAGTCATCATGAGCTACGCTTCTTTGGAGCAAGCCAGACTTCTCTCTGCGAGTTGCACTCGCCTGCACCAATTAAGGCATCCTTTTGTATTTCGTGTTCGTGTTTTACCATTCAATATTTGACCATTCCCCCCATACTTAATCTTCTCAGCACCGGAGTCTGGTGCTTCTCAGCAACATGCCCCGTGGCATTTTTCACACGTTGCCCCGCAAGTCACACCGCCGACACCTTTTCCGGTTGGTCGCCACGCAGGGCTAAGCACAGTTTCTCGAGGAACTGAACTTCCTGCTGTCGCGACCTGACATCACAGAAGCCATGCATTCTATGTCTCTCTGCGATCAATGGTTCGGAGGCGCGTATTACGAACGTCAGCTTGGGCCATTGCATAAGCGTGTCCTGCCCTTTCAGAGAGTACCATCCCGAGCTCAGCATCTGCGCTCAATTTGAATCTGATTATGTACAGCCCAGAAGACGCCCATGCTGTCCACAATAGGCCGCTCCTGTTGCACGTCCTATAACTCTTCCCTAATGCTCGTACACTCGCAGTCATGAGATGCCTGGAAACAAATACTACCCTGTTTCCCCTTCTTGACGACAACATCCACTACACTAGCGTTCAAAATCTGGAACGCATCTACTTGGAATGTCCATTCTCGGCGTATCCTCGTTTGTCGTTTGGATATCAAATGGCCCAGCTGCCAATCTTACACATCTGAAGGTGGTATACAGTTCTGGAATGATGTTATCCAAGAGCTGGTGGATGCCCTGTGGTCATCGCACCGTCTCCATACTCCAATGCCGGATGGCATCCACGACACTCCTGCCGCTCCCATTTCACAGATCGCCGAATCATGCTCCACACTCTGAGGGATCAAATGCTTCGCTGCCACAACCAACGCCAGGTAAAGACCAAACTGGCCCCTGACCAGACCAAATGTACGACGACGCATCTCGCCTATTCACGCTCCACCAACTGCAACATTTCGCATGGAATGCAAAGATTCCCGCCAAGCACTCACACATAACCTTGCTCAATCTCGAAAACAACTTCGAGTCTCATGCGAAGGGATCGCGGGCCCTAGGGAGATATCGATAGGGATTTTGGGGGTCTTTCGAGTATTGTTACTTTGTGATATATTCACCTATCTACGGTTACATTCAATAAGGGCCAAATTGAACGGAATGAGAGAGACTAAAGAAGCAAATGGTGAGATGATGTGATGTGATGGAGGCGGCTGCGGTATGAGCCCACGTACCATAACACAAAATGCCCATGTAAGTAATCAAAAGTTTCCCTGATGCGCGAGCTACCCCACCAATCATGCCACAAACGAATGCCTTGCTGACCTCGGTGAATCTCACGCTCGTCAGATACAAAGGTAGGCGTTGGAAGGGGAGTTGGTATATCAAATGTAGGTGTTGGGAGGGTATGTGTCGAGTCTGCAGCTACAAATTTGGGCGTCGGGAGGAAAAGTGGCTGTGTACTCGTGGATGTGAGTGGGGGACACGTAGTTGGTTCAAAGTCGATCGTAGATAGACGAAGAGGATGAGTCAGTTTCTCATTCGATAGCTCTAAATTGTAGAGGAGTGAGGCAGTGAGGAGTGAGGCAGTTCGGAGGATCGCGGGGTCGGCGGGAGTAAGGCTGAGCATGATAGGCGGCGGCATCTCTCTAACCAATAGTCGTTGCAACTCCATCCTCTCCCGGTGTACGATTTCCGCCTGATTGCGAAAAAGAAGGCTTTTCAAGCAAACCTTGAGGTCATCCCGATACAAAGTAACCGAATCTTGGATTGTCTGCCTTGCTTCGCCATCGTAATTGCCAACTGCTAGCTCCGCAGCAAGGTCACTGAGTAAATCCAATGCCTCCCGAATGACGTCCAATGCGTCCCCTCGGCGACCGAGATCAGCAAGATGATGAGATAAATCATTCAACGACAAGACGAGATCGCCAGTGAATGTTGATGGGTCATCTTGAGCGAGCGTACGATACAATTTTACTGCTTCTTGGATTGCCTCGAAAGCGCTCGCGTGGTCGCTGACGCTTAAGTAGCGAAAGTAAAGATGGTTGAGAGATTGAGCAAGATCGTGGATGATGGACGGTGATGACTTTCCCTGGGCAAATGCTCGACGTAAACGCACCACTTCCTGGATGGCTGCAAGGGCCTCTTTGTGGCGATTGAGATCTGACAGTCGATTCGCCCGCTTGTTAAGGATGCTCATGAGAGTTTCGTTAAATTTTTCCGGTTGTTGAACGACGAGCGCTCTATTGAGACGAAGTAACGCCTCTATAACTTCCAAATCGTCCGTCCATAGACCAAGCCTATATAGGCGGATAGACAAAGAACTCAACGAGGATGCGAGAGAATTGGTGAACCGTGTCAAGTTCTTTGCTGCAAGTCCGCTGTAGAGGGAAACGCTATATTGGTCGACTAGGAAGGATTCTTCATCTGTGTAACGAGCAGAGTCTGTGCGACGGTTGGCCCAAGACAATGAAATACTTGGCTGAATGCCGATTTCGTATAGCTGCCTTCCAAGGGTGTTATGCTGGCGAGTGTTGGGTGAGTATTAGCCAAATATTAGACCAAAACATTGTTACAATTACCTGCAACCAGTATCGAACAAACAATGATCCGTGAAAATCACTCGTGGAGAATAGGAGAAATTCGTCGAGCGCCCGACTTGTATTCCACATGTTTGAGATGTGATAATTCCAATACTCGCAGCAATACGTCAACTGCTCGGATGGTCCCGGCAACCTTGACCTCCTAGATGGATCGGTATCTGATCTTGAAAGATGCTCGGCTCCAAACATGGGCATAAGCAGTTCTTTGTTCACCGTATTCATACAGAGCTCTGCCGTGCGAGAATTGTGGCTCGTTTCTGAAATGAAGAATTTCCGGGTATTTTCATTGTGACAGGCGCGAGTGGTGATGAATTCGCGTAGGGATTCGTGGATTATTCGGATGGGTCCTCCGCCGGCATTATAGCCAGTCACGACTGATCCAAAATGTTGCAGCAGTTGCTGCACCGATAAGTCAACGGCTTCGCCGTACAGGGCTTGTAGTGCTGCAAGTGATAGAGGTTGTTTAGAGACGACAATCGCGCCCATTATAAGAGCGTAGTCTTGCAAAAATTTCTTATCATCCCAATAGCCAGATTCTTCGAGAATAGACGCATAGAGTTCGTCCATTTTTCTCTCTGCCGGCAAGTTTGGTGAATATTTTGATAGTAGATTTTCGAGTGTTCCCCTGGGGTTGTACGTGCGGCGCAAAAACTCGTACACCGTCGCTATCCATATGAATGAACCCTCGGTGGCGCTTTTTAAATCTTGAATCAAAGTGTCATCTGACCACTCTTGGCCCTGGAGGGAAAGGATGTTGGGCATTTTCACATCCACGTATGTCTCGATATCCCGCCGGCTCTGGGGTGAGTCGGTGTCGATGGGAAGGATGGTAACAATGTCCTCATTCCAAAAGAAAGACTGTTTCGTTGGGCGCGATGAGACGAATATTCGAAAACCTCGCGGCATTCGAGGGGCTTGAGCCTCTTTGTCGAGGATATCGAGCAATGCTGTGTCTAGGCTTTCGTCTAATGCATCGATTACTACTACTAGAGGGCGATGAGGTGGATGACGGCGTAAAGGTGCCAGAATAAGGGGTTCAAATTGACGTGAAAGCGACGCCGTAGCAAGTTCGGGTTCTCGGTTTAGCGCGTTGACTATTTCACGACGGATGTGAGGATTTACACCCGCAAGGTCGCGTGCAATTTTGCTGAGTACTATTTTCGAGGTATTGAGATGTGGGTTACTGCGATCAAAAAAGAATGAGGAAGCAAGGAAGCCATCTTCGTGAAGCTTCTGAGCGACCGAGTGAGCTATCGTGGTCTTGCCTGATCCAACGACACCCCTCAGCAAGAGAATCCCCTTTCCATCCACATCGCGGATCCAGTTATGCACGTTGTCTAGCATCGCCACCCGCGTTCCAGGCAAGCAGGCAAGATCAGGATTCCATGACGCATTCTCCGCATACGGAAGCTTATCTAAAGCTGCTGAAGCCGAAGTTTCCTCCGCGGATATCTTCAGATCCTGAAGGTGCGGGAGAATACTAAGGCATGTGCCTAGAATGACGAAAATGAGAAGGATGATCATGGTGTAAGCTGATGTGAGATTGCGAAGGTTATCAACATCAGCTTTGGATCTTTCGAATGAAAAGCGTACTGGTGGTATTGTTACTACTTTCATGCCTTTCCTGCCTTTCATTCTCTTCGTATTTTTCGTAATAATTGAGGGCATTGATGACCTTCGCCTCATCAGATATGTTTTGAGTGTTGTAATTCTGTCACATCGTCAAGGATAAACACAGATTGTCGGACTAATGGATGTCAACATACTGCGCTTGGATTTCTTGGTGGCTCGTTCTCCTTGTGAACTGAGAAGAGAGTCAGTCATGAATGAGCTTCGTCGGAATAAGAACCCTTTGGATGGCTTATACCTCGTTTGCGATCGCGTCGGCAACTCCTCAGCAGCTCTGCAAATTCTGCAAACATCTCAAGGCAAGAGGGAGTCAATCAGTAAACAGAACTGGGCGGTAAAAGGAATGCAGATGTAAACAGTGGAGGGGTAGGGAATCACACGTTTCCCTCATGGTTGCAGCGTGCAGCAAGGGTGCAGTCCAGAATGGAATGGGCGCGGATTCTGCCGCGCCACACTCGCATGGCGTCAGCCTGCGTCAGCTCGAAAATGTTACCCACCCCAGTTTTGGACCCTTTCCACCCATACCTCCATTCAACCTTACAGTAATATTGTCTCCTGACGTGCAAGGTCAACTCTCTGATGCTAATCAGCCCACACCACATAATATACTTATGCTTTACGGCCACGGCTACAAAATCTAATCGACAATGACCAAAATGACTAAAGTCTGAGCCCCTACACGACCGAAATGAGTGAGTCGTCGCCAAGATCTAGGTTGTGCAACCCATATTGGCCACTAGATGCAAATCAGCCTGTATCTCAGGAATGATGGATGCGGTCTACCTGCCTTGATTGTTCTCATAATGCCCTGGCAGTCATTCAACACCTGGGATCAAATCCTATCCCGTTTCCCCATCCTGAAGGCAGCATTCATTACATTCAGCTAGCGTTCAGAACCTGGGGCGCATTTACTTAGACGGTATCTCCACCCTCGACTTATCTCCATTTGCCACTTGGATAGCAGACCTGGCCCCTACGAATCAAAAGCTTCGATGACGTGCTTCTTTACAGCGCATTGCAAAAACACCGCGCATGTATGCGCAGGTTGGAATCCTTGGATTCAGCCATAGAATGAATTTTTTGATATCGATCTATAGTTTGTGGTAGAGAATTTACAGATGACGCGAGCTAAGCCTGCGAGAGAATGGCGTGATAGAGTGTAAAGATTGAGACGGTGAATGCGAGTGTATGATGCCAGGTGTTCGCGGAAGAAAATGGCATTGGAATGATGCCTGGTCTTTGGCTCTGTATATCCACATCCGAGTCTGCCTACATTCTGAGTTTCAAGCAAATATTAATCTCAAGAGTTAGGTTTGAGTTGGGTTATTTATGATCTACTACCGCGCCACTCTCAACATGCCAGTGCGGCAGCAATGACAATGGAGCCCAAGCGGCACGAGCCAGCACGAGCCTGACCGCGACGGTACTCAAGTACACCTTCCTCCTTACCATTCCCTACCACCTCGTCTGCTCAGCTATTACCGGTATCGAGAGTTAGATGAATGAGGCATGGGGAGAGGAGGGAAATAAAGCCATTTATGGCTTCGAACTACCCTCATCATTCCCTACCCTGCGCCTGTTTGATGATGAAGTTCTGGACGACCCGCAGGCTGACTGCAAAGACCGATTTGAATTTCGCAAAATGGTTGTCGTTCGAAGGTTCTTCAGAGCAATCATTGGATTTCACGAGGTAGATTCCTTAGCAATCGCACGTTAAAGTATTCCGCTTGCTGACAGAGATTGCTTTAGGGCTTTTTGGACCTCGCGGGTCGCCATGCACCTGTAAGTGCCCTGGAGGGGCTATTGGCTATCACACCGTTTAGCTTACAGAAAAACTATAGCGATATCAAGCCCTGATGCGGTGGTGGAATCCTTTCGTTGCAGACATGGATCAACTCAAGCCCGAGGGCTTTCCTGTTGCGGACATTCAGCACATTTGGGACACCTTTGTGCGAAAGTGGCATGTCCCCCAGTACATGGGTTTTGAAAGGTTATTGGCCTATCGTAGTAAGCGCGAGGCGTGAAGCTATGGCACAATGATCCGATAGAGAACTGATGCCTCCAAATACAGGACTTGCAGAAGATTCAATGCTCAATCACCCGCAGCCAAAATATCAAAAGATATGCTTGAGCACTAGCTTATCAAACGATCTGCTATCTTTGATCATGAGCTTTGCTTCAATAGAGCAAGCCAGACTTCTCTCCGCGACTTGTACTCGCCTGCACCAATTGGGACACCCTTTTGTTTTTCGTGTTCGTATTATACTGCCCCATCTTTGATCAGCCTCTTATACTTATTCTTCTTAGCAACGACGTCTAGTTCTTCATAGGGAATCAACCCATGGTATTTTGCACACATTGCCTCGTAAGTCGCAGCGCCGACATTTTATCCGATCGGTCGCCATGCAATGCAGGGCAGTTTTTCTCGAGGAGCTAAACTTCCTACTATCTCGACCTGATATGACAGAAGCCATGCATACCATGTATCTCTCAGACATGTGGCACAGAGGCGCGTATTACGAACGGCAGCTACCGGGGTTCAATCTGCATGACGGACCTCACTATTATGGGATCATCCACACTCTGCTGGCAGAAGTTGTGCGAAGATCTCCAAACCTGAAGAAAGTTGATTGGGCTGGAATGGATCTTTCGGAGGAATTCCTTTCAGTCCTTGCAACCCTCCCTTCTCTTCATTCTATCACCTTGGGCAATTGCATTCCATCTGAGAAAGCGTATAACGCCATTTCAGCCGGGATCATCCCGGGTTCAACGTCGGTGCTCAATTTGACCCTGACAATGCACAGCCCAGATGAACTCCAGACATTTGACCATAGGCCTTTGCTGTGGTGCGTCCTACCACTCTTCCCTAATATACGCACTCTCGCCGTCATTCAACACATGGAAACAAACCCTATCCCGTTTCCCCACCCTGAAGACAGCATCCATTACACTAGCGTTCAGAACCTAGAACGCATTCTGTTGGAGGATCTCCCCATCCCCGACTTATCCTCGTTTGCCACTTGGATAGAAAATGGACCAGCTGTCAATCTTACACATCTGAAGGTCGTGTGCGGTTTGGGAATGGCGCAAAATCTTATCCAAGAGCTGATGAATGCCCTGCAATCATCGCCCCGTCTCCATACTCTGGTGCTGGAGGGCATCCTCGATGCTCCTGCAGGTCTCATAACACAGATCGCCGAATCATGTCCCACACTCCGAGGGCTCACCCTGGTTCGCCGCCACAACGAACGTCAGGTGAAGACCAAACTGGCCTCTTGGCCAGATTCAGTTTGTGACTACGCATCCCGCATGTCCACTTTCGAACACTTGCAATATTTTGCATGGAATGCAAAGATTCCCGGCGCCGAGCACTCACCCATCACCATGCTCAATTTCGAAAACGACTTCGATACCTATGCGACTCCCGAATCGCCACTCATTGAATGGGACCCCGAGGCCTACGAGCCAGAAGCTTCGGTGGCACGCCTCTTTGCAGCGCATTGCAAAACGCTGCGCATGTATACGCTGATTGGATTGCTCGGGTTCAACCACGTACCAATATACGTACACAGTATCGAGCGGGGACATAATAACAGCATAGCTGTGGTCAAGCAGGATGCGAACCGGTCTAACTTCCTCGATTGGAACCCAAATCAACAGGGCTGGCCTGACATTCTCGCGGATCACAGTCAGAATGATTTCGCTGCGATTGGTTGATAGTTGGTGAGCATTCCAACAGTATCTGAAGTCTTATGCATGAAACGCAACTTTATCGAGAACAACTTCACCAATTGACACGATTCCATTTACTTCGACTAGACGCTACAGTATTCCTATTACAATACATGCTTATACCGCGATACATTTTCTACGAGGACAGGTCTGGATCCTGGGAGCTTAATACTCAACGAGATCTGCGCACCAAAGAACACCCATCAGCAATGCCCAATCACATGAGTAAGCTTCACCGTACCTTGCTTCAAAACGGTCCTGAACCTGATCGTGTTTTCTTCAATGGCTCTGATGGCCTTGTCAGCATCCTTCATGGGGATGACTGACTTCCACGTCTTCACGCCCTTGTCCGCTGCCAGCTGCAACATCTGGATCGCTTCCTTCTTGTTCCCAATGTGCGAGCTCCCGATGAAGCATCCATTGCCCGCGAGCTGCTGGCTCTTGATGGGCGGCAGGCTATCCTCGGGCATGCCAACGTATACAAGCTTGCCGTGCACGCTGAGAGTGGAGAGGTATTCCGCGAGGGGAAGATGTGAAACGTTGGAGGCGGTGGAGACGATGAGATCGATTTCGCCAGCGAGAGGCTCAGCGAAGGACTTGTTGGAAGTGTCAACAAAGTGGTCAGCGCCGAGCTTCAACGCGTCCTCTTTCTTCGAAGGAGAGTGCGAGAAGGCGTAGACTTCACATCCAAGAGCTTTGGCCCACATAACAGCAAAGTGGCCACTGCATGAATGAAGTGTTAGGTCGAGCTCTGCTGATTGGTCGAATGCAGAAACTTACAGGCCTCCGATGCCGACGATTCCAACTTTCTTCGCGGTGGTACCAGCGCCGTTACGAATGAGAGGGGAGAAGGTAGTCAATCCACCACAGAGCATGGGTGCTGAATGAAGTTTCAGTACATGAGAGCAAGTACGTATGCGGAAGAGGCGCACCAGCATCGGCAAGATCAACGCCATCCGGGATGGGGAAGACAAATCTCTCATGTGCGCGGATACCAGTTGAGTAGCCACCGTGTGCGATATCGCCGTTGGGGTACTTTGCGTTGTAGGTGTCCACAAGGTTGGCACAATAGTTCTCGTTATCCTGGAGCGACTCGGAGTCAACACATATATAAAATGGCAGGCAATGCAACGTACAGTCTTGCAGGGCTTGCATTCGAAGCAAGCGCAGATCTGAGCACCGGCACCTACGCGGTCACCGACTTTGATGGAGGTGACTTTGGGTCCAACTTTCGTGGCAATTCCAGTAATCTATGATACCAAAGTGAGTAGAAGCTCGGCTTTTTCTCGGTATTTTAACTCACTTCGTGACCAGTGATAAGAGGCAAGACTGTTTCGCCCCATCCACCAGAGATCGTGTGGTGGTCTGAAGCGCAAACGCCGCAGTATTGGATGGCAATATCGACATCGTAGTCGCCTGCTGTCTTGGGCTCGAAATCAATCACCTTGAAGTCGGTGTACTTTTTGTTATCGTGGATAGCATATCCCTGCGATGGTCTGATGAGCGCCAAATCATCATAAAGCGGCGGGTAAACGTACCTTCCAGGCTTGGGGGTTCTTCGTGACGTTTACGCTCATGGTTGTGGTTGTGGTGAGGGTTTAATGGAGGGGGATAAGAAGAGATATTGAATATCAAACTCAGAGTCCTGGCTTATATAGCCTAAACTATGGAATTTTAGGATACAGCGCGTGACGTCAACCGATGATTCAGCGTTCTCTGAGTCTCTATCCTTCTCTATCGAGAGATCAGTGCCTGCCAGCTTTACCAATCCCATGTCTTCAACGTTCTTCCTGACCTCATGCATGACTAGGCATGCGCATAAAATCGAGTTCGGGTGAAAGTTTTGGTGGAGCCGTACGCGTACGCGTGAAGAGAGTGAAAATCGTGTGATTAAATTTTAGATGGCACCGGAGTGGCGCGGGCCGGGCCGGGGTTACATAACGTTGAGCACGGCCCGCAGTCTTTTCCCCTCTAACTTGAACGTTTGTCGTTTGAACTTCGTCGACGAACCTATCACAGCTGCTTCAACAAAGACTTGTAATCTCCCCATAGACCTAGGCTAAAAACGGTTTCAGGTTAAAATACTCCTACTTTCCGGTGTGTCGCCCCTATAGAAGTATCCGCATGTTGTCTTACGAGTCGTGGTAAGTAAGTCACTTCTCAAATCGAACACAGCCAGGGTTCTGACCGGGTTGGACTTGACAAGCAGCAAAGGCCAAGTCTTAATAATGATACAAGGCATGTCAAAATCAGTCATGTCGTATCCCCCCTTCATATCTGGCATGGCAGCGCCGATGGCCCTGGTCGGATAGGCCCTGTCAACGTCACGTCACGGCAGCCACCTTTGTCCATTTCACTGCAGTCATCTGTCATCAATAGAACTTCCCAAGAGGTCACCAGACTATCGTCCGCGGACCCGCAAGTTCTTCCTGATTTGCATGCAGTAGCTGCGCTTTGAGCGCCAATGGGACTGCAGGCGCTGAAGATCTTGCGCTGTGTTTCATTCTGGCGCTCGCTAGTAGGCTCTCAAGCATCCAGGAATTGTTATTCTCGCACGCTGTACGCCTGTCTTTGCCTTCCACATGCTGCCGTCGTGGATTCTCCTATACTTGGTCCAGTGAGCTCTGTGGCATCGCGTGCCGGATAGCGCCACAATCGATAGGGAAGCTGCATACCACTGTATGTTGCCGCAGTGCCGCACAGTATTGACTAACTCCGAGGGGCTCTTGCCAATGAGCTAAGCCCGCTGACCCTGCTATTCAGCCTAAATTGGCTAGGCGACTCCCTCTTTCAGGGCTATCTAAGTCCCGTGGCTCCGAATATGGATAGCCCTCTTCGATAAACATTGCTCGCACAAGCCGCGAATATCCTCATGCTATCTTCTTCCTTGTCTTACAAGGAAAACGCGGGGTTAACCCTGCGCATTCAACCTCGCCCAATGTCACTTTGGCTTCTACTTGTACCGACCTGCCAGTACCATGATGCACCCATCGACAAGCATATATAACATCGATGGCACTTGACTGGCACCGTTGCGCGCGTCAGGCACCCCTCTGAGTCTGCTTTCCCTCTGCTAAACTCAGCGAATATGCCTGATCGTTCCCTGCTCGGTCGTGTTGACGCTCCTATGGAGATTAATGTAGTCACTCAGCTTGGGCCGCCATTCATTGGGCTCATCCTGTCGACGATGTGAGTGTTTAAAATGAGCTTGAGTGGTATCATCTGATCGTGTTATGTTAATGCGGCAGCCTTTTCGGGATCACACTCTTGCAGGCGTTTATATATTATACTGTCTATGGGAAGCAGGACATACTCTTCCACAAGGTCTCTGTGAGTCGCGCTTCTGAGAAATAGACCCTTGCCTCTCACGCTGAGGACTCCTTCCCCGCGTATGCCTCACTTTTAGGTCGGCATCATTTGGTACGTCCGCCAAGCACGTCCTGTATAGATTGATCATTGACAGACTCTTGTCTCTCAGTACGCTCGATGCGCTGCATACTGTGCTAACAAGCTACACGATGTACGGCTACCTCATCATTCATGCAGCCAACCCTGGCGGCGAGGCTGCATTGTCCTCATCTATGAAGGTGCGCTTTACGGCTGAAATGTCAAAAAAAAAAAAACTTATATCCGCGCGTCGTCAGGCTTGCATTGTTGTTGAAGTCCGTGCCTGTTCTCATTCCGCGGGTAGAAAGAATTGATGGGGATCTATACAGCTGCTGCTAACGCTACTAGTTCAAACGTGAGTGTCCCTCACCCTCTTCAACTTATCTTTTGCTCACATGACGACTAGGTTATATGTTGGCCGCCTATGGACCGGTATGTTTTCACCGCTCGTGCCATAGATTCTAAAATGCTGGATTGACAATGTTCTAGTTTGCGCACGAAGATTCACGCCTCGCACTATCTTATCAGTAAGCCCACTTATTCCGTACCGTTTATCAGCGTACATGAGACTAAAGCTGTCTCCGCCTGGACAGATTGCGAGCGTCGTTATCAGTCTGGGTAAGCATATTTTGGCGGCGCATTTCGTCTGCATTTTCTTACTGAAAAGTTTGATGTCGGTCATTCAGGCATCAATATATGTAAGTCTTGAGCGAAGATATCAAAGTTAAAGATAATTAACATGATTGTATCGCCGCTCGCAGTCGTGGCGTATCGCACGTGAGCCATTATCCCACTCACCACCGCAGCATACTCATATGGATCCAAACGCAGCTGCAACTTCAGCTCCCTACAAGCGTGGGCTTTGATCGAGGTTTGCTCGCCATATTTATTATTAGGGCAGAACGGCTGACAGTTTTCGATTTCCAGTACCAACAGGACGTGTACCTCGCGCTAGGCTCGCTGCTCTTCACTGATACCATCATCGCTGCAAGCCTTTGTATTGAGCTGCATACAAGCAAGACTGGTTTTATTTCGTGCGAAAATTCTATCATTTAACTACAGGCTGGGCATTAATATTTGAGCTGCACAGAACGGACGCATTGCTGACGCGATGGATGGTATACTTTTTGAACGCGGGGGCTGTCATCATGTTCGTTTTCTTCAGCCTCTTTTTCGAATCATTCTATTGACCATATTCAGCACAGTGTTACAGTGGTAATAGAGATCATCGTGGTATGCACCTCCACATCTTCCCTTACCTTCAAGTCTTACCATTGTATGATAGTTTGCCACGTTGCAAGGAAATGGTGCTTGGTTCGCCATAGCGCTGCTCGTCCCTAAATGTACGTTTAGAACAACATGCTTCGACAATCCCAGTAATAAGAAAATTACTGATTTTCCGCAGTATACGTCAATTGCTTCCTGGCCATGTGCGTAGACCTATACCTTTTTGGTTACTTGAGGCTGATGATGGTAACAGGCTCAACGGCCGTCATTTTATGCGCCAAGGCGCCGGCATTGGGACAGAACAAACCGGGAGCGTCGGTACTTCGATGATGTTCAGTCCCCATACGCAGAGAAACCCAACCGTGGAGCTACAAGGGTCATTGGCGTACGATTTCGAGCTGGAGGGTGCGCGTTCGCGTGCGTCAAATCGAGAGTCAGAGTATCTTCGTGCGCGGGACAGTTTCGTAAGTAACGTTCTCAATAAGGTTGCGGGAAAAGAAGACTGAAAGTATATCTAGAGTCCGCTTGAGATCAAGATTCATCAGGATTCGTATCTTTCTGTTTAACGAAGATTCTGGTTGGGGCAGGTCGATCCATAATGTGTATAATGTGTAATTTGTACTTCGGTACACTTCCGAAGCGTGACGCGGCTTGTGAAGATGCCATCAAGCAAATGCTAGTCGAGGAGGGGTCTATCACCACGCAGGAGAGCATAACTTGGACGCACATGACGGCGCTCGGGAGGTCGCGGGCATGAGGGGAAAGTTACTGGTTGCTCGGTCGAGTCGCAGGCTCAGAGGTGTTATTGAAAAGCTGATAAAGACTTTGGAATTTTTTTGGTGTGTCCGTTCCTGGTGGCGTACATGGCATCTGGGGCTGCTGCTGCTGGTCCTGGTTTAGACGGCCAAAATAGCATTGCCCGAGGATCCATCACACTGCTTAAAGGTGCGGTAGAGTTCTCAATGATTCGGGGTGTTAGCTTGATGGCATTCGTATTGTGCTGCCAGGACGACCGATGTTTGAAGCGTTCACAAGAGTTAGTTTGATCTTGAGCAGCCCATTAAGGCCTAGAAGGCCCGTCCAAGAGATTTATTGTGTGTTCTTGTCAAGTTCTTGTACAAAGTTATATGCGATGTTCTCTAACGCAGACAAGGCCTGCCTGCGTGAGCATGCAATATCAGTCTAATCGAAACAGCCCATTCTAAGTGTTATACTCATAGTATGCTCTTTTCATCCCGGCGTACCTCCTCTTCATTCTTCCACGATGTTCCCTGAGTGCTCCACAAGATATGCTGCTGCTTCAATTCAGACGGAAGCTTTGATGGACCATGGGAGTAATCACGGGAAACCAGCCAATCGGACGACTGTGCAACCTATCAGTATCAAGCAGAGAAGAACAGAGATCATGGGCGAGAGCGAACTTTTGTTATCGTGGGATTTCGTTGACACAGTATTGCTGTACTGACACATTTAGTAAGAAGTACATGCCGGTCAAGTAAGCCACTCACTCAGAAGACGCCATCGAATATGGCTCTGGCCAGACCAAGCACAGGAGTAGGGAGTAAAGGCCGTGCCAACTGTGTCAGGTGTTTAACGAGAATGCTTGAAGACCAATTGGTCTGCCGAAAAGCATCGTATCGCAATGGAAGCAGGGCTGAGTTTGGAGTGAACCTCGAGACAGCTCCGAATTGAAGCTATTTGTGCGTGTAGGCACAAACTGACTCTGAATCGCGGCTGGCGATAGCTTGCTTAAAGGAGGGATTAGACTCTAATCGGGGAAAAGGCTAGGGATAAGTATCCAGATGTGGTATGATATAAGTAATTGCGCCGTGACTGTAACACTGACGTGACAGATATCTACTCAATCACGTGTGCGGTTCAAACACCAGGTGACAATATAAGTGGTTTGAAAGCCATCCTATTGGAATAAATAAAGCAGAAGTAAATAAAGGTGAGGGTGCTCATTAAATTCTTGCCCTATCATTGTTCCGGCCACGCACAACGAGCCAACATGTCCGTCCAGCTGCACCCTCCCTCGGCCCCATGACTTGAAAACAATCTCATAAGGCCCTATCTCCAATTAAATCCATTTCATATCCATCCCCGTCGCTCAATTGGCGGGGACGGATGGTCTGGGGATTTTCGGTGTACGGATGTTGCAAAATGCGGCGGATATGCTGGCTACACTCAGATATGCGCCGCCAGATATTTGACCTGTTTATTCTCATGTCGGCGGCTCTACGCTGACCATCGACAATGTTGAAAATTGCAGAAGGCTGGATGAATTGCATATCCATAAGCTTGTTAACTACCACACCTTAGGAAGACTCACCAAGACGCCCGTTCCGAGTCCGCCAGCTTCGCGACTTATTTCGATCTCGGCATGGAATATTCTATCTAATATGGTTTCTAGAACGTTGATATCTACACCAAAACAATGGTTTGGTCGATGAAATCAGAAGAGTTCGAGCGGTGGGACGTACCTTCAGGATCAATTATGCAGACAAATGTGGGGTACGAGTTGAAAATATGGTCTCCATTGACGTTGTTCACTGATACACTCCCGGCAGAAATGTTCTCCGTATTGAAATTGCTGCCGCTGGCCATTGAGTGTGATGTTTTCGAAAGATGGTATGTGAAAGCTGAAGAGCTGCTTGAATGAGGTTGTAGGATAATTTATACGCCACCGAGAGCCAAATGCGGAGGGCAAGGAACTCGAAATCATTGCGGGATTGATGGAGACGCTGATGTCCTTGCGGATAAAGGGCACGAGGGGTGCAGGGATAGAATAGGATTCATATTGGAGAGAGAGAGCCCCCTTCCCACAACTCAGGCGGAAAGATATATAGTGTATTGGACGAGAATGCGGAGTTAGCTCCCCGGAAATGAATCAGATTAGCCAAAAATGCCCAGATTGGATACGGGGGCCTGGCCGCTTTCAGCAAACACGATGCATTGATGGTACCCCATGTCCGCGTGTACGCCAGTTCCCCCAGTTAACGTTCCTCCAACACGGATCGCGGCAGACCGTATATTGCCGACATTTCATGAAGTGGAAAATGCTGTCCATCTAGCCTGGCATCTCTTCGCTGTGCCCGCTGCCCAAGCCTCCTACCCTAAACCTCGTGGGCGAGGCCTGTGGGCTCACGTTCATCGGTCTGCCATTGCACCAATTCCGCTTCATCGGCGTGAATCTCAGTCAAAGCTACTACTACCGGCCCGCCTTTTGACGAGAATTTCAAGTTTCGCACATAACACCTTCCTCGTTGCATAGTTTATCCTCGGACATAGCTATATCGAAAGGAGTTTACTGAGAATATATGACAATTGATTTTCTATATTTTACTCGGCGCAATGGATGACTGCCGAGGTTGCAAAAGTGATTTAGGACTTGACGAGCGTCATGGCGTTGCCACACGGGGCCGCGCGCAGATTTTCGAACTCCGACAGACGGCGCATGCGCCGCGCGCATTCCTGCGGCAAGTCGACGCGGTGGCGGTTGAAGGTTTATGCGCTTGCTGTTCATGACGCGTGACGGAAGGAATAGAAAGGTTGGTTGCGTGTGGGCAAAACCCGAAGGGTTTTCGCCCGAAACATCCGGCGATCCTAGGGGGTGAGCCCCTGATTGAGCTGTGATAACCCACCTACGTAGGAGCCTCGAAACGCTACACAGCGAAGTCTGGGGACCCCCATTATTAGGAGCGGGCTGGTAGCCAATGTTGTGGTTTGGGTTAGTTATTTGATGGTGAGGACTGTGGCGGTGGCGGTTAATAGCAGTGGCAGTGGTATGTGATTATTTGCGTGACGACCGCAAGCATTCGCGGTGGCGAGAAGTGACAGTGCAAGGTCGTGACAGTGACAGTGGTGAAAAGTGACTAGTGATCATTTACGTGACGAGCGCAAGCATTCGCAATGTGGCGAGAAGTGACAGGCCGGGTCGTTGCGTGACGAGCGCAAGCATTCGCGTTGTGGCGAGGAGTGACAGACAAGGTAACATTCGCGTGACAAGCGCAAGCATTCGCTGAAGCGAGAAGTGACGAACAACTCGCGCCAAGTTCTCTCCAACCTCCACATGAGTCCGCGTACTTCAAGGCCCTCCAGGGCACGCTCAACGCCGCGCACGCGCCCATCGTGTCCTTCCACGCGTATGCCGCTTCCGCCTCGCCGCTGACCAGTGGCGTGATTATGGCCGTCGCGGGCAGCTTCACGGGTGCGGACGACGCGCTACGGCGCTACGCAGGTGCGGTGAACGGATGGGTCGCACAGCTGAAGAGCTACGAGAGATGGAGGGCGATTTTGGCGTTATCATGTGTGACCGCGAGATCCTGTAAGTGCCATGGTGTTGAATGCATCAGGACATCCCTATCTCTTCTATTCCTGCGTGTTTGGCGATTGATATGTGCGGGTTGTAAATCACTCCCTCTGCCATTTCCCTTTGTTATATTCGTACTTTGTTGCTATTGCTTTTCCTTCTTTTGTTCGCCACCTACACCATTATCGCACCCCGCACATCCTCGCGTGCCTTCCATCCCCTCGCAATCATACACTATTGGCCCTTCGCATCATTCTGAAATCGTGAAGTCTGACTACGGAAGACTCTGTCTCCTTCGCAATTGTAGACTAGTGCTGCGGTGTATAAATTTACTCTTGAACCAAAACAACCACTTCAACAAGGCCCAAGCTAAGACCAGTGATACAACAGCAGGACAAGGAAAATCCTATCATGTGCCACAAGCTGGGGCCACGTTGTGCAGGTACCATATCAATTGTGGGTCCAGCCAAGGCCCGGGGTCAACACAAATTTTCCGAGTCGAGCACAATGTGTTGTCGAGCACAAATACGCAGGGATGGCATCCATGGCTGACACCTACAAACGCCCCCAACACACCAGTCTACAGTTGCCCACACCACCGCTTGCATGGATCTAATAGCCCTGAGGACGAGGCGCTTTCTCGTCGATGTGCCATTTGGCTTGACTTTCGATCTGCGCACCGACGTGCCCGGGGAGCTCTCTGTCGAATACGACGATGCCTCCGAACACTACCACACCCAGCTGCACATGGCACCTCTTGCCACAGACGATCGCCCAGGTCCAGAATCCGCATCGACCTCGCGACTGCCAGCTCCAGAGCGCGACGTGACTCCAATACCGCATGTCCAGCCGAGCCGCGTCGCTCTGCCACCACTTCTGCTAATCGACGACCTCCCAGTCGAATCCCTCCACCAGCTCCCACCCACCCCGCTCATCGCGTCCCCCCACGCCCTCGCATTCGCCGATCTCCCCGATCTCGAGTCCGCGCCGTCGTCCCCAGCCTCCTCCGTCGCCACCGAGGTCATCCACGAGTACGTGCCCGAACCCCAAGCATCCTACGCCCCCCTGCTCGCCGCCCACGACATCCGCGTCCGCGACTTCGCCGCAGACCCCCACGCGCCCGTGCCGACGGTGTTCGACCCCAGCCTCGCGCTGTACACGCACCTCCGCCTCGGCAACCGCGCGCTGCACGCGCAGGACGCACGCCGCTTGTGGGTCCTGGGGTGGCTGACGGCACAGGAGGCACGCGCCGCCGTACCCGCGAACCTCAGAGGCGACTTCGATTTGAACACGGCGGCAGAGGACCCAGTGCCGTGGGTGGCCCTGCGCGACGAGGAGCCGCCGGCATCCTTCACCCGCCGGCAGCAGCGCGACCTCCTGCGCACGCGCGTGCGCGCGCGGTATCGCCGGGACCCGCCCGCCCCCGCGCCGCCCCCGCCGCTGAAGCGCCGGCACAGCACGGACTGCGATATGCGCGAGGAGGAGCGGTGGGTGCCGCAGAAACGGCGGCGGCTCTCGCCCGAGAGCGATGTGGGCGAGCACCCTGAATGGGTGCAGCTCCCGAACTCGAAGCGCAGGAAGGCGGCGGGGTTGGGGGTGGTGCAGGCGCTGGAGACGCCCCCTGCATCCCCTGGCGAGGAGCAGCCTGCAGGCAGTGCAGCACCGCTGAGACGGACGGAGACGCTCATGCAGTTATAGCCCCCCGCCCTTACTGTAATGTGTACCCAAGAATGTATTTTGATTCGCATAGAAGACCGAAAGGAGTGCTGTTCCTAGAGATATTAAAGGGTATGGCATAGGTATACGTGTGTCGCAATTCCGAGTTCTGATCAGACCAAAGATTGTTGTAAAATAAAAGAATAAGAGAGGGTGAAGGCAAACGAGCAGAGAGAGAAACCAGAAAGAATGTGAGCAGCCGCAAGATAACACAATAAAAAACAAGATAAATTCCCCTCGAACGCCCATCCACCCTACTTGGCCGATTTCTTCTTCTTCCCGACCTTGCTCAGCAGGCGCCTCGCCTGCCGATACTCCTCGTCCTCCTCGCTCGAGTCCTCCCACATGTCCTTCTCCACCGGCGGCGGCCTGCTGCTGCTCCCCGCGCTCGGCCCCCTGCTGCTCCACGGCGAGTGCGAGTCGTCATCATCGAACGCGGGCGGCGTGGGCGAGAACGTCGGCTCGAGGCTCACGCGCACGCTCTTCCGCCGCTGCGGCCCCTGCTCCTGCGTCTGCGTCGACGCGCTGCTCACCGACACGTCCGACGCGTGGTCGTGCGGCGGCGGCGCGGGCGGCGGCGTGAGCGTCGCGTCCGCATCCACGCCCTCGGGCTCGTCATACAGGTTCTCGCGCCCCGTCTCGAACGACTCGAGCGAGGAGCTCGACGCCGTCGTCTTCACCGAGTTGTTCCTGCCCAGCCGCTCGCTCTGCGGCGTCGACGTCGCGATGGGCGCGAGCGCCAGCACCGACGCGGGCGGCGGTGCGCTCGTCAGTGCCCGTGGCGCCTGCACGGGCGGGGAGAGCGAGCGCGGCGGGCGCACGGGCGGCGAGTGCGGCGGCGTCCACGGGTTCGGCGACGGCTCGCGGCTCGACGGGCGCAGCGCGGACTTGAGCGGCTTCGGCACGCCCAGCGACGATGTGCTCTCGGGCCTGTGGTGCGGCACGTGCACCGCGCTGCCCGTGGGCTTCACGGGCACGGGCGCGACGATCTTCGGCGCCGCCGCGTACCCATTCCCGTTCCCGTTCCCGTTCCCATTCCCGTTTGCGGTGGCCTGCGCGGGGTGCGCAGGGGCGGCGAAGACGGAAGCGGGCGCCTTGGGGATCTCCATGCTCGCGCCCGCCTGCACCATCGGCAGCGCATACTCCAGGTCGTCCCGCGTCACGCGCCTCGGCGCGCGCGGGACCTCGCCGAGCCCGCTCACGGCGGGAGCCTGCGCCTGGCGCGACTGCGCCACGCCCTCCACGATGCTCATCAGGCTGCTATCGCCGTTCCCGTTCCCATTCCCGCTGGCGGTGCTGGTGTTGCCGGCGCTGGTGGTGGTGGTGTTCGCGGGACCCGACGCCCGCCTGTCGTGCCCCTGCTTCCTGGCCTTCTCTGGCATGTGCACGCTCGCCGACCGCTTCGGCACCGCCACGCCCAAGCCGCCCCCGGTCCCAGCTGGCCCGTGCGTGCTCGCGCGCCGCGCACGGCTCGACGCCGACGGCGCAGACATCACCCTCCCCTTCCCGACCGAGTTGTTCCGCGACAGCCCGCCCTCCTGCGCCGGGGGAGGCGCATACACCTGCCCGCCCTCCGGGATGCTCACCGCCGCAGCCGGCTTCGCGCGGGGCTTCTTGATGGTGCCCCGCCGCGTGCTGCCCTTCCGCGTAATGGGCTCTTCGTCGTTCAGCGACACGACCGCGGGCGCACTCGCGCTCGTGCCCATCCACCGGCTGACACTCTGCTCCCCCAGGCTCCGCGCCGCCGGGCCTGGCGCCTCCTCTCGCGGGGCTGCCTTCTTCGCCGTAGGGCGTTTCTTCAGTTTCGGGCTCGGCGGGGCGCGGCTGGGACCGACGTCGCTCGCCGCGAGCCGCGCACGCGCACCGCCTGTGTCCTCGTCGCTGCTGTCCCCACCCGCGCGCTTCGCGGCCTTGAGGTTCTTGTCCGTCCGCGTCGCCCACTTCTTGTCGCCGCCCGCTCCGCTCGGGGCGCGCGGCGCCGCATAGATCTGCGCGGGCGCGCTCTCCACCGAGGCGCCGCGCGCGTGCCCGCTGCTCGAGTCGCGCGAATTCGACTTGAACAGCCCGCGCAGGCTCCCAAAGAACCCGCTCCCCTTCCGCTCCTTCTCCCCGCCCCGTGGGCCCACGTCGCTCGCCGTCACCCCATGCACCGCCACAATCCCGTTCCCGTTCCCATTCCCATTCCCGAAGCGCGGGTTCTCAACGGCAACCACCTCCCCCTGCTCCTCGTCGCTGCTCTCCGCGCCCTCGCGGCGCATGTCCTCCTCCGTGATCCTCCTCGCCAGCGTCGTCGGCGGCCGGATCGTCAGGCTCGGGCTCCCCAGCTGCATGTCGTGCCCCTGGCTGCTCGCGGGCGGCGTCGTCGCCCCCGGATCGTGGAAGCTCGCTCGCACACCCGGGTCGTGGAAGCTCGCCCGCACCCCCGGGTCGTGGTAGTTCCCGTCCCCGAAGCCCGCGGCGAGCGGGAGCGCGATGTTCGACGCGGACTGCGACGGCGCGAGGCTCGACACGTCGGAGCTGCCGCGCGGCGCGGGGTCGGGGAGCGGCTTGTGGAACTGCGAGGGCGGCGGCGGGGACTGTGCACGCGAAGCGTGGGCGTCTGTGGGTAAGGAAATCAGCAATCAGCGTAATAAGATGAGTGTATGCGGATGCGCGATTTCGGACGTAATGATGCTGACGAGGCGAGGTGGCAATAGTGTATAATTGCAAATAATGCGAGGCACGCGCGAGGTGGGGGTAGGAGAGCAAGGAAAGTGTGCGGGTTGCGATAAGGGTATTGGGTGGTGAAAACAGAAGGAAAGACAATAGCGACGAAGTACGAATGTAGCAAAGGGAAATGGCTGAGGGTGGGATGATTCTGAGCCGCATATATAGTGGCCAAACATGCAGGAAGAGAACGAAGCGCAGGATGCTCTGGCACAAACAAGACGACAAGCCACCCCAGTCAGGAAAACCCAGGACTCGCAAAGCCCCCCACAGAAACAGAACAGAACCCGGTGCAAATCACACGAAAAGCACTCACCACCAACATGCGCATCCAGGCCCTCCACGGCGCGCAGGGCCTCCCTCCCGCATTCACCCCAAGCCCAGCCGCACTCGACCATCGCCCCCGCACGCGCGCCAACGCCGTGGCGCACAACATCCTTGCGCTTCGCCTCGAGGTCGCGCTCGCGCTGCGCGAGCTGCGCCTCGCACGCCTGCAGCTCGGACTGCGCGGCGGCGAGCTTCGACGAGCCGGTGAGGGTGGCGCTGAAGTCGGATTTGAGAGAGACGGTCGATGTTGACGACGGGAGGGAGGACGGCTGGGAAGAGGGTGGTTTGGTTGACTTGGAGGCTTTGATGAGGCGGGTGACGCTGAGGTAAAATATAAGCTTTCGAACATGCCATGGGGGGATGTTGCGGTGCGTTCAACATCATGGCACTCACAGGATCTCGCGGTCGCGCATGATGACGCCGACGTCGTCCTCCATCTCGCGCAGCTCCTTCAGCTGGGCGACCCACCCGTCCACCGCACCCGCGTAGCGCCGCAGCGCGTCGTCGGCCCCCGCGAAGCTGCCTGCGACAGCGATGATCACGCCGCTGGTCGGCGGCGGGGCGGAGGCGGCATACGCCTGGAAGGACGCCAGGGACGCGTGTGCGGCGTCGAGTGTACCTTGGAGGGCCTTGAGGTACGCGGACTCGTGTGTTATGAGGTTGGTGAGGAGGCGCGAGTCGGACGGACGGTGCACCATCGCGACGGGGCGCTGCGCAGTCTCGGAGTCCAGATAGATATTCGTTGGGTCAATTGAAGGGGGGACAAGTCCCAGGTTGCGCGAGGGGGGAAGGAGAGTGGGTGGTGGTTGAGAACGATGATGCAGGCAGATCAATTTGTGTACGGGCCTCGGCTCGGACGCTGCCACCTTGCGCATATACACCCGCCCGCGATCACCGGCCTGGTCTCTCATCAGCAAAACACGGAAAGTTTGATAAAGTTTTATAAGGGCTTTACAAGGTACAGAAAATCCAAAAGCGCTGGAACATTTACAACCAACCTTACATGCCTTTATAAAGCTATATATCGGTCGACCCTTTAGATAGCGGCAAAAGGCAGATAATGATTATACTGTTTGCGGCACGGGCGAAGTCTGCTCGAGCTGCCAGCGGTATGTAATCCGGAGATCCCGATAAAGGTCAATCACGTCTACAATCCTTCAAAATCTGTGAAGGCTGCCAACCACAAATAATTCAGGATGCCTTGATAAAGGACGACCACATTGGCAAGGTCGCAAAATCTGACAACACCGCTAACAGCATATAAATCCAAAGTGCTTGGTAAAGGTCGGATGCATCTGCAAGCCCTCGCTGTCTGGCGTCGCTGCTACGCCAATGTAAATCACTGGTGCCTTACAAAGGTCGACTGCGCTGGCAAGGTAATGAAGTCTGGTGCGTCTGGTATGGGTCTACCAAATGAGATTTCTCTATAAAGGTCGGATAGCCGTCAAAACACTGGCAGATTGACATTCATGTGCTGGCACTGTATTGTTAGCAGGGTATATGTACTCATTTGAAATTTTATCAATATGCACAATGGACTAAATCTTTCTGTGTTATGAGAATGCTCAGGCAGGGTGCATTGTATTTGCAATGGGCAAAAGCTTTATGCTAGATGGGAATGCATACCAGAAAGATACCAGTTCTGAATGATTGGCAGCAGTATTCCAATTTCCCGTTGCACGCAGGTTTGTTATGAATGAAAAAAGCGACCATATATTGCAAAAAACTAGCTGTCCGGTACAAATATGCTACTGCTGCGATGCAGCCTCCTCCCTAGCACGACGCTGTTCTTCCATGATCGATGCGGAAGATCCTGCACGTGGGCCTGGAGGCTGTAGAACACCTGTTGATCGACCAAATACTTCGCTGGGGTAGCAAGTAAGCATGTGTTGCAGCAGTAGGTTGAAATACGTACGTGTTCCACCATGCAAGAAGTTCTTCTACATGCTTGGTAGCCAGTGGGCCAGGCGTCTCTTCGAAGTAGTTGACAATTGCGTAGTAGAATTCCATATGATCGAACTGGCTATCCTCCGTCTTCCAAGTGCTTGTACTTGAAAGAGCGTAGCGCAGCTGAAAACAATGAGCAAATGCAAGACATGATAAGACATGGATGTTCTCACCTGGACGGCAACATACGCTATTGCGTGTGGTGTCACAGACTTCAATCCCATGAGTATGGCGACATTTGTTCGTGTAGAGGCAGACTTCTTTTCACTGGTTTTGTGTCGTTTCGCGGGTGGGTTCGGCTGGGGAGTTGTGCTGGAGATAGGATCATCGTCATCGTCAGTCACTGACGATGGCGACGTAAATAGATACTTAAATGCCTGTATAGGAGTCGGGGCGTCAGTGAAAGTACAAAAAACAATGTGTACAAAATCTCACCCTAATAAGCATTGGTCCACGGAAGAGGCCCTTCTCGATGTCAGCAGGGTCACATTTGTTACCTGGATAACAAAATGCAGGCCAGTCTTGAGCGGTGACAGCAAAATCTGAGTTGCCATCACGTATCAAGACCTGGACACTGATATATGGACCAATTAGATTTGCGGATGCTTAAGAATCTATGGTCTTACTTTTCATCATCCCAATCATATAGTGCAGGACGTAGCAGGCGGCCTGTGTGAATGTTGAAGAGTCCACGCTCTTCTTTTGAATTGATGCGCAACGGTGGAGTTGATGGTCCATATTTGTCGTTGATCCAAGTGACGACAGCAGCTTTCAGCTTCCCGGCATCGTCACCACGGGCATTGTCGGAACCTGTCCTTAACTTTTTGTATGTGTTGAGATACAGCCAGGATTGTGAGAAAAACAGCAACTTACGTTTGAATACAGCGCTCGCAGAACATTCTCGTTGCTTGACTCGCTGAGGGTCTTGATTAAGGGTACATACTTCGCCAGTACATTGTATGATCTGAATGCTCTTTCTTCCCTGACAGAGGGGGCCTTTCAGATGGTCCTTGTCAAGTAGAAAATGTGACGCACTCAATAGTCAACTCATTGCGCGAATCCTCATCTGAGAGGTCCGACTCCAGGCGTCGAGTGTTCTCAGCGACAAGGTCGCTGACTGACGCAAACATATCCACTATGCGGCGCACTGCTCGACCTGAGTTAATCTGTAAACTTTTAGCACTTGGTCGGCCAACGTCAGACCACACTCATACTGAAAGTCCACAGTTCGACTCACCTTTGCCTTGCAGGCTCCAGCTCCTGTGTGACCGCCAACTGTGCCTCAAGCTCTTCAAATTTTCTTTTCCAAGTTGCGACTTCGTCTGAAATAGGCAGCACGGACTGGGAAGGGGCAGAGGAGGAAGATGACTGTGAGGACATTCTCAGCGAACCAAGAAGAAGTGGAAAGTAGAGCGTAGCTTTAGAGTTTATACATCGACATGGCGGTTGAATGCTATCTGGTGTAAAGAGCGGATGGAATGCTATCCAGCACAATTTTACGCAATCAGTGGATGGAATGCTATCTGGTCACCGGTATCAATTCGAGACTGACTGCTTCATGTACAGTGGCGCACTGTCATGTGGGATAATAGCATTCAATTGGGAGTCATAATGCTGACTAGTATAAATTGTCAACAACATATGGCTAGCAATGATTCCCTGAACCCATGGCTGGCATGAATCTTGACTTCAATGCGCTTTCCGTTGAAGGGCTGCCTCTTCCCTTCAACGCTACCTATCAGGCCCGGAAGACTTACTATGAGGAAGTAGGCCTTCCTGCAAAGGTGGACTGATGGTTAATCTCCAACATGCGATCTCCCACTATCAGATTTTTGAAGGATCACCTCATGCTGTCTAATACATCCACGCAATACATCACCTGCTCTGTCCAATCTAATTTTCAAGTGCTTCCGGTATGTCTCCATCTATATATTTCCATTGGTCATGCCTAATTGCCACTACAGGTGCCTGGAATGCCTGGTCGTACGATCAAGAGATATGTCCTCCAGCTCGAGGCAGATGCTCATCAAATCACGAAGCACTGTCTAGAATCCTCAAGCCCCTGTATCTTTTTGGAAGACTATATTGGCGATAATCAGTCCTTATGTGCACCACAGTGGACTCGATGGGAAGCACTTCAAGTGGAGGCCTTCCAGCAGCCGCTCCACACCTTCCTATTCCTGTTCTTGGAAATGTCAACTTGGACCATCAACGCAAATGAGGTATTCACATTTGTCACTGTCTCTACTTATGGATAATTCACTGATATGGCACCGTTGCAGCCTGGCCTTGCATCCCGGATGACACGTTGGGCCAGCAACCTTATGGTAAGCAACCGGGATTCTCGTTTCATTCTCCGACTTGACAGCAAGTATTGCCGCAGCTGGATAATGTGGCAACCAATATTGTGCCGGTCACTCCGAAGCGGCCCCGGGTAGCCACAAACACAGGCAAGCCACGCAAATGCCGCTGCAGGTATAGCAAGGTGTATTTGCCAGCTCAGGCTGAGATCGTCAAGATAGATTACCGCCTGGCTTGAGACTAGTTGTGTTGCATGTTGCCCATGTACATCTGTAAATTGTGTGTGCCTGTGGCCAAATAGGATTCAGAATTTGATCAATCTGAAATTGCATCGTCGGATTGGCAAACTTGCAAATCAAATTTAGGTTCAAGATATCGGCTGCAAATTGCATGAGCTGCCTGCACTACGCCGATCATATGTAATGGCTTACAATATTTTAGAGCCTTCCAGCGATTTCAGCACTTCCAATCCCTCTCTTCACTGTGAAAATATGTCCACCATCCACCACTTCAACACCAGCTATGGCGGATGACTTTGATTCAATGATGGCTCGATTCTGTGCCACACCCAGTCCTCTTGTTGATCGTTTCAGTCCAACCAGCGCAGCTATGACTGAGCATGCAGATAGCTATGAACCTTTCTCTTGGACCGCAGAAAATTTCAACGCTATTAGTCCCCTGGTCATGCCATGCGCTAAGCCAACGTCCAAGTCCAAGCTACAGAAGCCCAAGTCACTGAAGCCCCCCAAAGTAGTTACGTTGCCAGTGAGTGATTAAAGATGTGCCACTATGTGGTGATTGATACATGTTATATCCAGCAAACCGTCAAAGACCAATCATTACGCTTGGTAGGAGCGACCAGAAGCACATCCAGCCCCAATTCACATGTTCTACCCGAAGGCGCTCCCAGAGAAGATGCACGGAACATCTTGACTTACACCGCAGACAACAAGCCCGTATACTCAGTATATTGGCCTGGCGGACCGAGTGGAAATGCAAGACTCATTGACGCTATTATGGAGGCGGTCAAACTGTTGCAGGTACAATACAGATCATTACTTCATGTGCTGCAGCTGATGCTTGATTGTTCAGCCTGAATCCACCGAACCACAGATTCGCCACTGCACCGAAGCCTACTTTCGCAGCATGGTCCGATTCGAGAAAAAACAAAGAGTACCAGAGCTAGGAGCACTGCATAGTGTAGCATAATGTATCCCTGATAAGAGACTGGGCCAAATTTTGGAAAATTTCTCAAGTCTTCGACTGTATAGCACCCTCCGAGTTGTGAATCAGCTGCAAGATAGGCATCAGTGAGATATAGAGGCAGGGTAGTTTAGCATTTGTCCGTAATGGCAACAGAGTCAAAGAAAAGGAAGCAGCCAGCGAGGCAAACAATCACAAATACAGGGCAGATGTTATGGTGATCTTTGACTGTCAAAGTCAGGATACGATTCGAACTCGGAAGCAGTGTGGTGGATCCGTCAATGGAGAATCTCATTGACACGGTACTGACTCCGCAACGACCTCCCTTCACCCGCTCGTGCACAACATGCTAAAATATACCTCGTTGCCCATTGGCGTATAGAGGGTGTCTCCGATGTCTCTTTAGATGCGTGACGAGATTATTATTATTTCATGTTATTGTGCTCCAGGCATAGCACTTCCGATACGACAAGGTATGTTGTCATATCGTCCAGGTGGTTATGATTTCTGAGATCATTTTATCCAGAGTCTTTGCTTTGCGAGCCGACATGGCTTTATGCATCAGTCTCTGCTGCCAGCGAGCGGCGCTGTGCCACGTGGACCTCGTCACCGTGACGCTGCATTGGGCGCTAGGCGCGTGTGCGCGAACCCCAAGACAGCGTCTCCTCGAACAGCAAGCGGCGCGAGCTGCATATCAAGCCGCGCCCCCGAAGGCGAACGAGTTATGGCCCTGGCTCGAGACGAAGCGTGCTGGTACGCTGCACGCACGTGGACCCGGCCCTACCGAACCTCACGTTGCCGTCTCAGACGTCCCGATGCGCGCGCGCGCTCGCCAAGGTGCGTGTCTTGCGCTCTCGCTGTCTCTGTCCACTGACCTCCCCGCTTGCTCCCCACTGGCGTCCAAGAGCGGCCTCCCTCAATCGTGCGCATCGTGCGCTGACCCCCCCCCCCCCCAATGCCACGTTCGCCCAGCGTCAGTGCGAGTGCACGTCCAGGACACGCACTCGCGGCTCAGCCGTGCCCCGGGGCGCAAACCGCGCTGTGCCCAGTGTATGCCGCGCGTACAGCACGCGCAGCTGGGCAACAGCGGCGGCGCGCGTCCAAGACGCGCACGTGCGAGACCGCCCGCATCCCCACTGCAGCGAAGGGTACCCACCGCACGTTTTGTGAGCGCGGGGGGGGGCGATCCGCCGGTTGCGCGTGGCGGCAGGGAGTGGGCGATGGTCCAGCGCGCGGTCCAAACGCTGGACGCGCGCGCGAGACTGGGCGGTCGTGAGGGGCTGGCTCATCACCTTCCCGCACCGTGTCTTGCTCCCGCCCCGCTCCAGCGCGTCTACCCATGACGACGCATTCCCCACCCACGCCCACCCACCGCCCCCACGCAACGGGCGCAGGCGCACCTGCCACACCGAGCATCGCGCGCAACAGCCACGCGAGCACCTCAATGCGCGGCGGGGCAGACACAAGCACCGCATCTGCGAGCTCCCCCCAGCGCCCCGCGAGCTCGCGCGCCCTCCCCGCAAACAATGGCGCGAGGCTGCGCACATGCGCGCGCCCAAACGCGGGCGCGACGATGCGGCGCTGGCGGCGGTGGTCCGCGCCCGGCGGCCAACGTCGCGAGGCTGTCGCGCACGAAGTCCGTCTTCGGGTACGCGTCTGCGCGGGCGAGGACGAGCGCGAGCGCGTCGGTCGTGAGGCAGCACCCGCTGAGGAAGCCGCGGTAGCAAGGGTGCGCCGTTCGAGGATGCAAGGCTCATCATCCCGAAGCCCTCGTACGTGGCAGACCGTTAACCGCGACCACACGACTAACGACCTTACAGATGCTGTGAGTCTCGCACAAACTGCGCTGGCGCGGTTTGCATAGCTGTGCGTCTATGCTGGCGGGCATTGTACGGAGGGGCCAAATATCAACCTGGCACGCGTGTCTGCGGGTGCGCGTGTGTATGCGGGTGCTCGGGTATGACCAGGGAGCTGGGCATGGGCTTCTGCGTCTTTGTGGGGCGAATTCTTGCTGCTGGGTGTATGCGCGCGGGTCATCCTGATGTCCAAAAATCACCACGTGAGTCGCGCCCTTATCATTTTCTGCGGTACGCTAACGTCGCAATATAGCTAACGCAACCTCGCACAGGACCTCAAAGCCCACCCAGCAACAGCAGCGTCATGTTGGGCTGTTTGTCACCGCCGAGTACGAGAATGCAACAGTACACTGATGTATTAAGTTAATATCATTAATGCATATTCCAATAGGCCTGTATAATATAGTAAAGGCTCGACTAAGGTAGAAAAAAATGTATGAGCTAGCACGCATTTTGACATATGAAATGAGGTTAATTAGGCATACGCGCGTGCCACTTTGGCGACGTTTGTCGACAAACGTCGCCAAGCTGACACGTGCGAGTCGCCCTGCCCACACTCAACCACTATGCAAACTGTCCTCATCCCCTATGATGTCCTCCAGCACCTCGGCCCTCGACTCCCTACGCTGTTCGCTGGGATTCGCGCCGACGACGTCGACGCGCAATACCTTTATGCAGCCCTAACGGCCGCCGCAAAACTCTGCACTGGCAGACCATTGTCCTCCGCGGCCTTCGCGCTCGACGCCGACCTTGCACAACCATCCTCCCCGCCATCTTCCACTGCATGGTCCAGCCCAACACTTGGGCCCGTGTCATCCAGGGCTGGCTCGCCTGTGCCATTGGACCTCGACCTCGAGGGCGCCGATCGCGCTGTTGCCTCCAACGTTGAGCGTAAGCGCAAGCTCTCCAACACTCCCTCCAATGGCGACAGAGAAACGTTCGACCAACGTGCTTACCTTCGCCAAGTAGCACGCGACGCTGATGCCGACCGTGTGGCTGCCCGCCATGCAGCACGTTTGCGCGGAGGCTGGGATCCTGATTGCCGTCGCGGCGGGGATCGCTACTGGGCTCGGCAGGCTCTTCCGGCTGCTGAAATGGAAGGCGGGCTTCCCATGGTTGCGGGGCCTCATGGGCTTGCTCCTGACCCATCTCTGTCCCAGGATGATGGGTATTCTGCTGGCATCGGAACTCAAAATTCGGGGGAAGTGGTGGGAGATATTTTGGAAGATGAGGAGGTTGTTATTGGAGCGAAGGAGAAGGGAAAGAAAGTGCGGCGGCCAAAGGGGGATTGGCAGAAAGTTGTACGGAAGACAGTGCTGAAAAAAGACTCAGGCCAACTCATTGCTTCGTTGACGGCAATCTCATGCTCTCGGCCACAGGCTGATTTATTCAGTCTTGTTAAAAATCTTCTCGCACCACTGCCTGCACCAACCCTATCCCATCCCGGCTCCGAGTGGATTATTGGCACAGCTGACTCAGCCGCCACCCCAATTGCAAGTCTTGTGTCGCGGATTGAGAGTACGGCCGCCAACGTACGGAGTGTGGAGTTCCGGCGGATGATCATGTTGATACAGCTTTCTCTGTTAGTGGACTAGTAAGTGTGGTTTCAGTATCTTCTGGACATACACTGAGCTCGCCGCATCTAGTGAGCTTCGGCACAACTCAAAATGCAAGAATATCACTGAGGTCAAAAGGGAAGCGCATGTCACCGTTTCCGAAGGTCACTTTCGTGTTCTACATGCCTCCGGTCTCAAGCTCATCTGGCTTGCTTCGAGTGGTAAGAGTTTCTTGGCTGCAACATTCAACGCATACTTAACATTATTTAGCTTCAATATACATAATTTTTATCTTTGCGGCCCTGGAGCTCAAGCGTGATGTTATCAATAGCTCTGTCACTGCTGTCCAGGGCTTAGCCACTGCCTTCCGGGAGCCTACCTCTGGTGAGTGTCTTGCCTGTATAACTTATGCCTTCAGCGCTGATCCTATTGATAGATGAATGGAAAACTGTGATTAATCGTGTTCTAATCCCATGGTTACGAATTTTGCAACTGTACATTGTGCCGACAGAGTTTGCAGACCAACTTCTTTACCTTCCATCGACCACGGGACCGGTTTTCATACAGTGCTCGGATCTTGCTCAGGCGGACTCAATCTTTTCTCAGATAAAAATGAAGTAAGTTGTATGGCCTTTAACATCAGTCTAATACTGACGAAGTATATATAGTACTATCAAACTGCCAGTGCGCTCTGACATATGGAAACTTGTTCCCCCGTCACCTACGCTTCCGCCACCCACCAGCAGCGGCATTGGGCCTCAGGTCAGAGATGCCATTGTCATCAAAACACCGTGGATTGCAAGTAAGACTTCCTGTCCCGTTAGGGATGCTAATAGAGATGAGTGGACTGCCATAGAGAGAGAGAAAGGGGAGGATCGTATAGTACCTGCTGATCTTGAGGAGCTCAGGAAGCTGGTAAGTACTCGTTTTAATAATGTGCTCTATACTTACGATCATGCTCTATAGATTAGTGCCCAAGTTCCATCTGGAGTTGACATTGAAAGACCACCCCGTATCGACCAATTCACCAAAGTCCATCCATACATTGGTGTACCCTCAACTATTCTAGAAGGGTAAGCTTCACCTTCCTTATGCACACTGTGGTCTGCTGCTCATGGTCTCAATATCAGGCATACACTGCGGGTTGAGGATGCATCTGGGGATCTAGTGGCTCTAGTTGTCACCCATGCGTCTTTATTACCTTCTCTTCGAGCTAAACTGGATGTGTTGATGGCTGAGCTGCAAACAGCATTTCCAGGGGAGTTGTACGCTGTTGATACTGCAGCTGATCCTCTTTCAAAGTTTCTTGCGCTGCACTTTACATGGTACAATAAGTTCAGCGAAAAGGTATGCTCTTACTATTGAATATGCATGCAATGTCTCACTGAATGGCCCATTTCTAGGGAACTGGAGCACCTGGCGATGTCCACCCTGGTGAACTGCTCAGAGAGGGAGCATTGAAGGTAAATTGGGGCCAGAGGGAACCAAGGGAGTCTGCGGAAATACGCAACCATCCCTCGCTGTATAAACAAGTTACAAGTATTATGGAAGACATTCTTGTATTTATACGAGACAACGTAAGTCTTTCCCTTCTTCTGCAGCAAGAGATCTAACAAATATTCACAGATCAAATACCATCTTCCTGACGCTTACAAGCAGCTGGAGATTCACTGTGATTTTCTGCCTTTGCAAACACCTTCACCGGTTCACCCATTTACGTCCATGGTCATCAACTTTTGTGCTTGTACCAAGGGTCACAGGGATCATGGGGATAAGAAATGGTGTGCCACGTTCACCGTTGGAGATTTTGTGGGGGGCCAGATCTGCTTTCATGAATCTGGGTTAGTTTTTGACTCACGCCCAGGAGATTTGCTGGTTTTTCAGTCTCAGGAAGAGACACACTTTAATCTGCATGTAAATGGGTTCAGGAGTACTATGGTGTGCCATTCAGATCGCTCAATGGACTCTTGGGTGGATAATTATAATCGCTGGTCTCCTCATGTATATTGATAATCCATTGTTACTGGTCAGGTTTTAACATTAATGGCTGAGGCATGACTTAAATAAATAAGCGCATCACATTTGTAAACTACGCTTGACAAGTCCACAGCCATTTACACTACTCGTTTACCCTGGAATCCACGCATTCTATTGGCCCAAGTCAGCATTTCAGCCCCATGAAGCTGTTGGAAATTTGATTGAGTGAACAATGGCAGAGAGAAGGGCAAAGTACGGACCCATTTTTCCTCTGGCCACTCTGCCAGCTCGTAGAAGACATTTGCCATCAGATAGCGGGGCTGGCATATGTTGTAGGCTACACCAGGGAGAAGGCGAGTCCATTGTGGTGCTCCTGGCTCAAAATTCATTCCGAGATACACGCCTAGGCGTGCTGAAGGGCTTTTACGGTTGTGAGGCGCAATGCGTGACTTGGCAGGAGCTTCGGCCCAGATGCAAAGTGTGAACTCATACATTGGGGAATCATTATGATCCCAAATCTAATAAGAGGTTAGAGCATGCATCTATACAGTATAAATTCACTCACAGGAATCACATCAAGACGCACTGAGACCAATACTTCAAGCTTTGCCACACCAGCAAATGAAACGGTGGAGTCTGGGTAGAATTTTCCATCGGAGCAGTCAAAGCACCCTGCGCTGTCTGGTATCTCGGTCGTTGATGTGATCACAAAGTCCATGAAAGCACAGTGGGCTTCAAGCCATTGGTCAATGGGATTAGGTTCGGGCAAGAACTGTATGAGGGAAGCATCAAGATCAGGTCGGTGAGGCAGAGAAAAAAGACGTTGCACGGGAATCATTGCCATAGACTTGAGCCATCACAATAGTACTGTTTGTTTATATTGATATCGCTGATATCAATGGGCGAGAATGAGGAATGGTAATCTGGCAGTATCTGGCAAAGCTGAGCACAGATTAATGCTACCGGATAGCATTCTAGCCAAAGTAGAATTCAACTTCGATCACGTACAACTTGAGCACAGCAACCAGCAACCACTGGCCGCCTGTTACCTGATCGACAACAATGCAATTGACTTACTGGCCTGGTCTGTGTGCTCTCTGTCCTTGCTCTAATGCCTCATCCGTGCAAAGCGACTTCATGCAGCAAGTCTTTCAGTGAAAGACGTGGGCTTGCTGCTCACAGAAACAAGTGTGAACATTACAAGAATGACCAGTCTCGAGCAGCTGCACTTTCTGCATCAAGAAAAACTAGATTGGTTCAGTTCCAGCTCAAGAAGCGCACAGAGGAATTGCAGATAATCAGAAAGCGGGTTTTGGATGCACAGGAATTACGGGCAGCTGCGCAAGTGAGTACATCTGCGCTATTCATATCACCACATACTAACTTGCCAATTTGCAGGCAAAAGCAGATATCATTATGAATCCGCCAGAGGCTGAATCAATTCAACTGGCCTCAACTTCTACGGGCAGGCCAAAACGGAAGCGCAAAGCACCCAGACGTGCCGACGATTTGTTACCAGAAAAGCCAGCACCCATACCTTCCGCCCCACTTCCTGCAGTCGCTCCAGGCTCCACAGCTATACCACAATCCATTTCCATTCACATCATCAATACTTTCCGCACCGGATGGAACCGATTTGGGCTTCTGCGGGAGTACAAGTACAGGCCATCATATGATCCAGATGGTGCTGTACCGGACATTGACCTGCGAAAGCCAGCACAGAGTCAACCAGCTTCAATCAACGAGCAAGAAAAGCCACCACCGTGGCCATTCAGAAACATGAGCATATACTTGCTCATAGAATGGATGACCACCGGAAGTCACAGCAAATCAATAGGCGAAGTCGACCGATTGGCCAAACATGTCCTTGGTCACCCAGAGTTTCGGCTCGAGGATGTGGCCGGATTCAGCGCCAAGCGGGAAAACCACATCATGGATTCCTCCGATGGTTCTCAGCCTCTCAATCCAGCAGCTTGTGACGGCTGGTTACCTGCCCAGGTGCCTATTCTAATCCCAACTGGCATAGACACATCCAAGTGGAAGCCTCCAGTACCTTCAAGCGGCTCAGGCAAGGAGTTTCTGGTTCCAGGCCTATATCACCGCCCCCTTATTCCAGTGCTGAAGGCGGCTCTGGTTGACGTTTCCGCTCGTCTTTTCCACTTTTCACCATTCAAGCGCTTCTGGCGATCCCCATCAGGTGCAGAGCATCGATGCTTTGACGAGGCCTACACAACAGACGCATGGCTTGAGGCACATGACCAACTCCAAAAGCAAGCCAATGAGCCTGGATGCGGTCTTGAAAAAGTTGTCCTCGGATGTCTGTTTTCTTCGGATGCGACACACTTGGCGACTTACGGTGTCGCCAAGGTCTGGCCATTGTATCTGTACATACTAAACCTCTCTAAATATGTTCGGTGGGACCCCAACTCGGGTGCAGCCCATCACGTTGCCTACATTCCTTCGGTGAGCTCTCAGCGCATATATCTGTGACCTTTGCTGACTATCAATATTTGAGCGCAGCTCCCTGATTCGATACATGACCATATCCCGGCTAGCAGCCAGAAAGCGTCAATCATCACTCACTGCCGTCGAGAGTTAATGCACGGGGTTTGGGACAAACTTCTCGATGCAGACTTTGTAGAAGCTTACGAACATGGCTTTACTATGGAGTGTCTTGATGGACTTTGGCGGCGCTTCTATCCCAGAGTATTCACATACTCGGGTGATTATCCAGAAAAGTGAGTGTGAATGCCGATATATCCAGGAGATGGCTAACATGCATTACCAAGAGTCATTTTATCAACAATCCGCAACATGGGGGGCTGCCCCTGCCCACGGTGCTACGTGAAACACGCAGATCTCGACAAAATGGGCCTTTTTTCCGATATGAAAAATCGCATCAACAATCTACGTAGCTATGCCACGGCCACTATTGAGACCGCCCGCAGGTGTATCTACAACCTAGGACTTGGCATAGCGGCTACTGCGGTAGAACGGCTCTTGTCATCACAGTCCTGGGTACCTACAATGGTACGTGTAATACAAGCACCTTTATATACACTGGCTTACCCGTCTCAAAGAATATATTCGCCAAGAAATTGGCTCCCTTAGGACTGCAACCATTTGTCATGCTTGCAGTAGATCTCATGCATGAGTTTGAGCTCGGAGTTTGGAAGGCAGTATTCCAGCATCTGATTCGGATTTTGTATGCTGCCGCTCCCGGAAACAAGCTCGTTGCAGAACTTGATAAACGGTAAGCTACTTTAATTCCATATCTTATCATAGCTAATCATTATTTTTGAAGATTTAGACTTGTTCCATCTTTTGGACGTAGCAAGATCAGACGATTTTCAACCAATGCCTCAGAGATGAAGAAATTGGCAGCCAGAAACTATGAGGACCTCCTTCAAGTAAGCATTGGTGATACGTAGAGAGTGCCATCACTGATTATTATTCTCCAGTGTGCCATTCCTGTATTTGAAGAGCTCCTTCCAGAGCCGCAAAACAAGATTATTCTCACTCTGCTCTACCGGCTGGCAGAGTGGCACGCTCTCGCCAAACTGCATCTACACACAGAGCCGACTCTACAGCACTTAGAGCGAACAACATCGGCACTAGGCATTCAAATGTGTCTGTTCCGTGACAAAGTTTGCCCTATATACGACACTGTGGAACTTCCCAAAGAGGAGGCGGCACGTCTGCGGAGAAAAGCTGCTGAGGCCAGTAAAGCAGCAATCAAACAAAGTGGATCGTCCACTTTAGGTGCTTCAGGAGCTCCACCAACTGTACCTGCTCCACCTACTCTTCCCCCAGTCAACCCATTAAAGAAGTCTGGCCGAAAGCGCAAGTGGTTCAACCTTTTGACCTACAAATTTCACGCCCTTGGTGACTACGTACAGGCGATACGCTGGTTTGGCCCTGCAGGCTCATATTCTACACAACCAGTACGTCTCTCTCTTGCACTTTACCTTTGCTGAGGCTAATACAAATAATTTAGGGGGAAACTGAACATCGCCGCGCCAAAAGTTTTTACCCTCGGGGTAGCAAAAACAATCATATACCTCAAATGGCCAATTTTGAACGTCGGCAGACCAGGCTTCTCCGCACTCGGCGCACCATCCTAGCCCTCGCTCCCGACACATTCAGAAGCCACCCTCATCATGTTGCCTTTGCGGAGAGTGATCCCCTACCAGAGACAGATGAAGCCATGCATCATCACATTTCCAACTCAAAAGATTTCCCCCAAGACATGTACTGGTTTGAACGTGCATATCCTAATGATCCTGCGACCAAGGTATGTGAAAATTGTGCAAGCACATATCAATTTTCACTTACAAGTACACTGGGACCAGGGCTTCATCCCAAGATTGAAAGTTCATTTACTTGGACGGCTTCTAGGAGTTGATTTTGAAGGCGAGGAGATAGAGGTCAGTGCCGAAGAACGGGACACAGTCAAGATACTCGGGAGCAAGATCTATTCCTCCAAAGTTCTGCGCGTCAATTACACAACCTATGATGTCATGCGAGACCAAGACTCTATGAACCCCCGTACCAATTGTGATGTCATGGTGCATACCGGTGAAACTGGGTCAACAGCGCATCGATTTTGGTATGCACGTGTCTTGGGTGTCTTCCATGCACAGGTTCTGCACACGGGCGGATCTGCAACCAATCATTCAGTTCAGCCGATGGAATTCCTTTGGGTACGCTGGTTTGGTATTGCTGATGAGCACAAGCATGGACTCAAAGTTGCTCGGTTGCCCAAAATTGGCTTTGTACCCGACACCGACCCATGCGCTTTTGGTTTCCTTGATCCATCGTTGGTTGTACATGGCACTCACCTCATCCCGGCCTTTTGTGAAGGAAAGACATCATCACTTCTTACTGTACCTCGGACACTTGGCCGACCTCAAGGAGAGACCGAAGATTGGACCAGGTTCTACGTCAACATGTGAGTATTATCAGAGCAAATGAACTCCAGTTGCTGACTTAGAAACGCACCAGTTTCGTGGACCGGGACATGTTTGTGCGTGAGGTTGGAGACGGTATAGGGCACTGCAACCCCAGAGTGGCCAATGAGGAAGAGAACACAGAAATGGAGGTAGATGAGGAGGATGACATCTTGATTCCCACTCAGGTCCATGGACGTCCTATTTGCAAGCCCGATGAGGATGGTGATTCGGAAGAGGATGATTCGGATGAGGAGGCTGACAATGATCAGAAGAATGCTGGTAACAATGAGGTCCAGCCGGACTGGGACGATATGGGGCCTGAGGATGGAGAAGACCCGTATGAAGATGACGATGATTTATACGCTTAGACATTGTATTTGCTCAGATGACGAGATGAATATCATCTGTGCCGACTCTATCACCAATAGCAGTCACGGCACTGTAATACTACTATTCACGTTTACACCTATCTCCTATTGCAAAGAAGCATTGCATCAATTGATATATGGTCAAAACATTCTTGGCTGATATAGACCTTTGTAAGACGTAGAGAAATCTTATTATATTTTGCCAACTTTCCAAATTTTATCAGCTGCTTATATGAGTCTTGCAACTTATGCGCGACCTATGTATTGATAGCCTAATCATTCCAGGGTTACAGAAGCCAATCATAATATATTTGCTACCTATATATAGCCAAGCTAATAGTTTCAGGCCTGCGGCTGCCTTCAAAACCGTCTATTGAGTTGCGAAAAGCTATAAAATTTACAGCCGTTTCTATAAGGCGATGCAAAGCTTTGCAAGGGGCGGAAATGATGCCGCCACTTCCGGAAACTATACAATGGCATAGCAAGGACCAGTTGTTTTGCTGATGCTCTTTTCATTCATTTCCTTCTTGCCCAACCTCGAGCTTGCACTAACGACCAGAGCTGATTACACGTTGGCTTTCTTGAAGCAAAATCAATCTACAGCTCGACGCCCAGCATCCTCAGGCAGACTCAGACAGCCTTTTCACTTATGGCATTCCCGGAAGAACGTTTTCGAACTCGAACATATGACAGCTGGTGGAGCCTTCTGCTTCCAACGATCGTCGATTAGCTGCAGGTTGAAATCGAAGATGTGTTGGAACTTGTTTTCTTGATCACATTCGATTTCACTACCCCTCACAAATTTGGGACTCACGGCGCGCGGAACCCTGATCTGAAAATAACGCCCCACTGGGCCTGCGCGAGATTGCCAGCGGACCATGGCCTGGCATCTATTTCTACGGATCTATCAGCCCATAATCATTCGTCCCAAATTCACGAAGGATCTACCGCATCGGTTGAAGCGTCCTGAGTGGGAACTTGTGGGAAGATATATGCCACACAATTTGGGAAAAGAGGACAAGTGAGTTATAAACAATTCAATCGCGAGCCTATATGCTGCCAATCCGAATCACCACCACCTTATCTGAGCACCATATATCATTCTGCTTGGGAAATAGGTGGACAGAAGCACTGCATAGGATCCAGGGCAACCGTGAATGTATCTGTTATCGGAGTCTTGCTGAGGAGCCAGGGACGACACTATAACCAGAAACGAACTTGAACGGCCGCGTATTCCAGGAAGGAAAGGCGCCCAGTATAGCCTTCCAAAGGCAGAGCGCAATGAACTTCCTCCAACCCTCGTGCCTCGCGATATCCTGTGCAGACGCCGAGTGCGTAATCCATACACGGGTTACGCGTCTAAGCGCTTCGTGGGCCGTGGCGCCCTCGTGTCTGTAGCTGGCCGCCTATACGTCCGCAGAGAATGATCTCGTGTCTGGGCTCTTCGCGGGTCATGCGTCCTGGGCGGCCCTTGCACACGCGCGCCTCTGCCGCGCAATAAACACTATCTTGGGGGGTTATCGTGTGTAATCTCCGAGTTTTAGCATCCAGTCGCTGCCTCGTTCACCGGCATCTCACAATGAAACATAATGTTGTCTGTTCAATTCATGGTGAATGCTTCCTGGTCCTGACTCCTAGGCTGTCAACACGAAACAGAACGAAGAGTGAAGAACGAAACAGACGCACCAGGGGTGTAGCAGCCGGCGCCTTGCTCGTACAATGGTCGTGTAAAGACGCTGGGGATAAGCCGGATGTCGTCTGAGACCTGACGCTCTCTTTTTGCCAAAAAATCCCATCAGAGAACGTTGGTTGAGAATCAACACGCAGATAAAATCGAGCGAGGCAGCCCATGAGGTATACAGTGGGAAGACTGGGGCATTGGGCGCTGAAGGAGGCCAGTAGAATTCGTATGCATAGTAACGAATTCTTCCTCTGCTCGTATCTACGGAATATGGCAACGATGTGGGGTACGCGTATAATGCGTATTGAACAAGAATGCAGAGATTGCTCACGATGAACCCCAAAGATCGGAATAAAGCATGGATAGACGCACAAAGGGGGCGGGATGACGCGTCTGCATTCTCCCTGTTGCCGCTTCAAGTTTGTCTGTGTTCTTTTTTGTCTGTTCATGCACGAGGCACGGTAGACACCCCATTTCCCCGTGTGCCACAGCTTCCCCGACCCCTGCGCGGACTGCAGACTGCACATTGCCGCGGTTTCATGAAAGGGAAATGTCATAAAACGTACTAGCTCAACTAATTCGTCAGCTGATGTTCGCGGTAGAAAAAGATATAGCGCTTGAGCATCTCTGTCCATTTCGCAGTCTGTACTGAGTGTCTTATACGTTCCGTGTGTGGCAGTTAGTGGGGTATATATGATCCTACCGCCTCATTCAAGGAGCCCATCAGCAACCACATAATATCTCTCAAACATTTAACACTCGATGGCCAGCGGCAGCAATTTCAATACAGAGAACGTCTCCGCCGGGGGTGCAGTCAACAATGTCAGCGGCGACCAAATTCTGAATTTTTACCGTACATCCATCTATATAATCGCTCCTGGAGGTACGTCTCGCGGTTCAAAACCCCCCGATTCCATTGGATGGACTGCTCTTCTGGTGTAGATACCAATGCTCTTGGAGCTATATTAGATGGGACAGTACACGCTGGGATGAATCGCGTGGCGGCCGAAGCGGGTCTCTTGGCGAGTCTTCTCAAATGACGGAGTCGGCAAGCTTACTAAAACAAAAGTAATCCAGCCTTCTGCCATTTCTAACACTCTTGGTGGCGATCGCAGAGCCGCAGATAGGACCGGCAAGCTAGATCTCTGGCGGTGCATTTGCGAGTGCAGCCGTCGCATACGCCGCATTTTGGGACATCCCGTAAACAATCCCTTGCTCAACCAGCCTCGCCAATTGAGCGATGGTGTTGGATATGAAATGAATCTTGTTGGAGAAAGGACCTGTTGAGATGTGCTCAAGTCCCCGGGCTGAGTATGCTGAGGAATGCTGGACGGACGTCCTGGGCTCGGATAAACGTATGCATGACCTGAGACTGGACGGTATTAATAGCAAGAGCAAGTGATTAACAAGTACAATTGCCAATTATCTACCTTTTATCCCGTATTTAATTTTCCCGAAATCGAATAGATTCTTTGTGTAGACATGACTTGAGTTTTTGAACCGTACACGTGATCGGGGTAGCATTCGCGATCGAACGTGGTCATCGTCGGAGTCAATAGTTTCAATAACCGCCCTCACATTGCCACGACGGCAGACGCATCTCTAACATGGCCAGCTCCTTGAAAGATACTTTTGAAGGGAAGATCGTGAGTTCTTTAAAAGTTTATGTGTGAGCATCTAATGACGCGAACTTAATGCTGCTAGGACTTTGTCGGCCAAAAGACTGTTGACGATATCTCGCGCATTGCGCTCATTGCCATCACAGTACGTACGGCTCAATAAATAATCCACGCATTGCGAACTGACCGCGCACCAATAGATTGTATCCTTTATTGCTGGATTCGCAACACAATCCCTGAGCGTCACATTCGGTTTGTTCGGAGGCGCCTCAGCGGTCTTGGCTCTGGTGAGTGAACAAGGCTCATTCTGTGGTCTGACAATTAAATGCTCATTTCATGGTTCGTGTAGGTGGTCCTGCCACCATGGCCAATGTTTAACCAGCATCCTGTGAAGTGGTTGCCTGCGGTGGAGAACAAGAAGAAACAGTAGGTCAAGAGCTGCGCAGTGCGCGCTGCGGCTCGCTGCTGTCCGAGTTGCATGTCTTGGCGCTGTGGCTTGCTGGAGGACGTGGCCTGTGGGGAAAATATGGGAACCTATCGCGTGTAACCCCGTACTTTACGTCGTTGACCGCATAAACGCAATCCCAGTGCCTATGAGGGCTTGTAATTTATTAGCATACGCATCATCTTCTCAGTAGTATACAATATCACAGGAATGACGAGGTTGGACCATGTACGAGAGTCTAGGCTGGTAGCACGATGGCAAAACACCTTGATATTGGAGTGAATTTGCCCAAAATTATCCGAGCTCGGGGGCGCGCTGTATCCGGTAGCTGTTGACAATCCTTTCTCTTGCGTTCATCGTCGCAGAGGCGCCCCGCCTCACAAACCAACAGTTGACGCAGGCCCACATCTTCTTCACCCTCGTCTCAGTCGCTCGTTTCCAGGCCACGCTCATATCTATCCCGCAGCAGTATTATGACCACAGCCTTCTCGCCTGCACAACAACGAGTCCAAGCAGAGGAAAGCGCGAACAACAGCGGTCAAATCACTCCGTCCCACGGTGGAACCGTCGTCGTCGGAGGCGAATACGATTTACCCATCAACAAACGATCCACAGAAATGCCCTCCACGCCCCAAACCCCGACATCCACCGCGCCGCCAACACGGGAAGCTACCCAGCCGCTACCTGCACCCACCGCGCGCCCGAGCAGCTCTTCGAGACCCCGACCCGTCTCGATGCCCCCGCAGGCACTCGCGCCCGGAGCTGTGCCAGCAAACGGCGCTGGCGAGGAGGCCGCGAAACCCCGCCACGCGTCGTCGACGACGAAGCGCAGCTCGAACAGGATACTGGGCGATTACACCCTCAGCAAGACGCTCGGCGCGGGGAGCATGGGCAAAGTGAAGCTGGCCACGCACAACGTCACGGGGGAGAAGGTGCGCTGGGTTTGCGCCCGTGTTCGCCGTGTTGGTCGCTGACGGTGCTGTAGCTCGCTGTCAAGATTTTGCCCAGAGTCTACCCTGGCTTGCACACCAACGGTGCGAGCCCCGAGGCCGCAGCCAAGCAGGCTACGAAGGATGCGTCAAAGGAGGTGCGGACGCTGCGAGAGGCGGCGCTGTCCATGCTCTTGCACCACCCATATATTTGCGGAATGCGGGAGATGATCATCCACCAGCACCACTATTACATGGTATTCGAGTATGTCAATGGTGGGCAGATGCTGGACTACATAATCAGCCACGGACGACTGCGCGAGCGGGTCGCCCGGAAATTTGCGCGTCAGATCGGAAGCGCGCTGGATTACTGCCATCGCAACAATGTAGTGCACCGCGGTTGGTGACGTTTGCGTTCTATTGCCACTCTTTCACTGATTAGCCTCTTCTTGTGCCGCAGACCTCAAGATCGAGAACATATTGATATCGCAAACTGGAAATATCAAGATTATTGATTTTGGGCTTTCCAACCTCTACGACCCTGTTTCGCATCTGTCGACTTTTTGCGGGTCCCTCTACTTCGCTGCGCCAGAGCTGCTGAATGCCAAAGTCTACACCGGTCCAGAAGTTGACGTGTGGAGTTTCGGAGTCGTACTCTATGTCCTTGTGTGCGGCAAGGTTCCCTTTGATGACCAGAGCATGCCAGCTCTGCATGCCAAAATCAAGCGCGGTCTCGTGGAATACCCTGTGTGGTTGAGCACCGGTAAGTCCTGTGCTTCTCATCACCCTTCAGTGTACTGACGTCGAATAGAGTGCAAACACTTACTGGGGCGTATGCTTGTCACCAACCCCACGGCGCGCGCGACGCTTCACGAGGTTATCAACCACCCATGGATGCTGCGCGGTTTTGCGGGCCCTGCAGACTCGCACCTTGTGCACCGCGATCCGCTACGTGCAGATGAGCTCGACCGGCAAGTGATCAAAGGAATGCAGGGCTTTGAGTTTGGCACTGAGGGCGAGATCGAGGCGAAGCTCGTCAAAGTTCTCGAGAGCGAATCGTACCACCGGGCTGTGCAGGCATGGGATCGGAAACGCGGAAACGGGCACACTAAATGGGGCGAGTCTATCTCTAACTCGTCCCTAGCTATCTCTTTTGAAGGCAAGGATGGAGGCGGATCGAGTCTCGGGAAGCAGAAGTCGCGCCGGTTCTCTGGTTTCGACTTTTACAGACGGAAATTGTTCAGTCCCGCATCGTCTCCGCCAGGCTCGCCCCTTTCTGGCAACTCCCCGCCTGGCTCGCAGGCGCACCTCGGCAACCCCCTGTCTCTCGGTGATGCCAATCGCGAACCCGCAGATCCTACGCGGGGTTTCCATCCGCTGATCTCCATGTATTATCTCGCAAGAGAGAGACTGGAGAGGGAGCGTGTGTACGGGCCTGGCCACTTTGCCAGCTCTCAGCTGTCCCTTCAGGACACTGCGAACGCCTCCGACTCGCCGGCAGTGCCTGCTACCCCCACCGTTGTCCAGCCCCCCGTCCCGAAGAAGGAAGCCTCATCCAAGGTCGACTACGGCATGGCTCTACCGCATCTGCCTGCCCCGGAAACATCTCACCAGTCGGGCATGTCGTATGATGTGAATGGCACCAGCGGCGTCAATGGCAACGGCAAGATCGCGCCCTCCCCCTCACCTACTGCTGCGACCTTCTCTCCTCAACCTCGTGCGCGCGATGCTGGCATACCCTCGCAGCAAGTGCAGGGTGACATCGCTCCTGCTACCACCAACCTTCCAGCCAGCCCCGCCCCGCCCCCTGCTGGCGGGCTCAGCAAGGCTGCATCCATGCCTCGCGCACCACCGGCCTCGACGCACAGGCGTAGTCACAGCATGAGCCAACGGCCCACGGTTCTCGGGGGCCGTTGGGGCGGCATGTTCGGGGAGAAAGAGGTCGTGAATGAGCACGGTGCACTGAATCCCCCACACACAGCAGGGCCGGAGAGGACATCGTTTGCTGAGAAGTCGGGCAGCAACGATAACCAGCAATCTCAATCCCTGGGTGCTGGTGCGACTTTGGTGCGGAAGTTCGGGAGCTTGCTTGGTGGGCGTGGTGGGGACGATAGTCGTCGGAGCACTTCGAGCAAACGGGGAACCATCCTGGGCGGGATTTCGCCACGGCCGTCGGGCGAGGAATCAGAAAAGGAAAAGGAAAAGAAGTCCACCGCAGAACAACAGGCCACGGAAAGTGGTGAGTATGTCCCTGTCGTCGATGCGAAGGAGGGCCGGAAGAGTCCAGCACCAAAAGGCGTCTCCCATAGTTTGAGCCAGCCGATTGGCGGGAACTCGCATCGCCGAGCGCAGACTATTCTTGATCCTCAAGGCCGAGCCACGCGCCACGAACGCCGCAGCAGCACAGGCGGCGCTCTTCTCCCTAGCATAGGAGGTTCCGTAGGGAGAACCCGTCGACCTTCGACTGGATACAGCCTCACAGGACGTCCTCCGGCGGGCAAATTCGGCCGCACGGAGGAAGTGGACGAGAACAAAGAAGAGGCTGCGGAGGATGGTGAGGATGCACCCGCAGAGGACCACGATGAGAGCTACGGTGAGGAAGGTGAACGGCATGCAAACGAGAAAGATTTCAAGCCTGTGTTCCTCAAAGGCTTGTTCAGGTATGTGCACTTTTTATCATTACTTATGAATGACCTAAAGGCCATCGTCGCACAGCGTTGCTACGACCTCGACCAAATCGCCGCCTACAATTAAAGCCGATATTAGACGCGTCCTTGATCGCATGCAAGTTCAATACCGGGAAACCAAGGGCGGATTTGAATGCATTCATCTACCATCCATCGATCTGTCTTCCTTAAACCAAACCCCTGCAACCCCTAGCAAACATCGTAAGCAAGGTTCCACAGGGTCAAGCGAAACGCCCCGCAAATCAATGGCAAGAAAGACCTCCAAGTTGTCTTTCGGACTTGGTAGTAAGGATCGACCCGCCACCCCCAACCCGGACAAGGAGAAAGACGACAAGGATCTTCCCAGCCGTCCATCCGGTGGGCCATCAGTGGCCACTAGCCCCAGTGCCGGATCATCGTCTTTCTTCAATGTCTCATCGCATACTCACACCATAGTGGCCGACGCTGCGCGCCCTCAAGAGCCAAATGGGGCTGCAGATATCACACCACCTACCCCATCCGACGCAACCCCCCGTTCAGGGTCCCCTGCCCAAACAAAAATTCTCCCACCTATACCCCGCGACTTTGCACCGACTTCCCCCACGTCGGCCGCTAGACCTCTCTCACCAAGCCCGCCCACACCAATGCCTACCGGGGAGGTAGACAAGGAGGTGTTTGAATCTATGGGCAATAATACCCTCTCCGTGAGATTCGAGATCAATATCGTGAAAGTGAGTGATATCACTCTTCGTTTTAATTGCCTTTCTAATCAAATATGTCTCAGGTCCCCTGGCTGCCATTGCATGGCATCCAATTCCGGAGAGCTAGCGGCGACGGTTGGCAATATCAAATGCTGGCACGTAGAGTTCTGACCGAGCTAAAGCTCTGATGACGAGTAACGTTCATGTTGTCTTCCTTATTATCATTCCATCACTTCATAATGCCTGGTGGCTCTCAACTTATTGTTCATTTCGGTCATTTGGCCTATGTTTTCATCTCTGTTTTGGCACACAAGTTCACGCTTTCCCACACTATCTTTCCCAGTCCCCGTATTGCCCTCATCGTGAATATAGCCCTAGAGACGACTTATCCTCCTCCACCCTCTCATTACCCTCCGTCTCCTTCACTGATGCTCCAACGTTCTTTGCTTCGTACGTGTACAATGGAAATGATCATTTTGACAGGAACTTCTGCGGCTGAGCGCTAGGTGAGATTATGCCAGGTGCCGGTGCTGGCTCTCACCCAGGCCGCCACCTACATTTCAGTCGTCAAAATCTGATACTGCCAATGGCTACTGACAAGATCCATAGTTTTTGCTTTTGCTCACGAGAGCATCAGAGCACAGCTTGGTACTTACGAGGCTTCCATGGCTTTTCATGGACTCGCACCTCCTCGGAACGACAATGAACGATCGGCGAACTCTTGTCCCTACTGATTAGTAAGAACCGTAAACACTCGGGTTTTTCTTGCCTCACTTCGTACCAATCTCTTCCTCTACACTGAACGCTGAGCTTCTATGTCCTTCGAGACTGTCTTGCTACAATGACAGGGCTAGTAGGGGCTGGTAACATTCACCACGCGTCGAGTCGACATCTCGTTTGATTTATACACTCGACGATTCTCCTGGAGAATCCCTAGATAGCAACTAGAGAGCGAGGTACTGTTGAAGGCCTTCATCTCTTCAAGTGCTTGCGCACTAGCGTGATTGGCGGGGCTCTTCGAATTAGCTTGACTCCATAGAGTCAAAGTCTGGTCTGATGCACTCGCTCAGCAAGACCACGAAGGGTGCGCCATAAAAAAACATTCTTCATCGTCGATGCGTTTACTAATTTGCAGATTAAACCCGTAGTTTGTACCAAGATTCTATCGCCACGCTGACTCGGTCATCAATGGATACTTGGATTTCGTCGGAAATACCGCCCCCAGCACACAACGCTGTAATATCCGTCCGGATTCCAGACGCTCGGCTCTAGCGCGTCTTGCATCATGCATGTACAAGCATCTAAAATCCGGCGTGTCTGCCGAGGACGCGGTGCTATCGAGGTACCATCACACCTATCTAAATTCTACCTCGCAACTCAAACGTGCACCTTCTCAGACCTTCTCAGACCTCCTCCTGCGTCGAAATCAATTCCCAGAACATATATGACGACATGATGACGATTTGCAAACCGTTGCAGGCACGACTCTCAGGCACATTCCTCCAGATTTCTCCGGCATTCACTACCAAGTGAAGTGATTCGGGAATGACGTCTACTTCCCCACACTTCCAACACCCTCTCCTACCCTCCCCGAAGTCCGGACCCCGCTCGGAAATACTTGGCGTCATGAAATGCCTCGTTGCGCCTGATATAATGATGGTAGTTCCTTTGTACTATCATGGATGACGCCTACTTTGACCATTCGATGATTTGAGGAGATGCGAAGGGACAGGTTCTGGCTTTGGAATCCGAAACTGCGTTGTTCCCGGCTTGGCGAGCAATTTGAATAGGAACTTGAACGAAGTTGAAAGGCTGTGAGCTCGCTATTTTACCACGTTGCCACCTGCGTGCTCCGGACGCGTAATAACTCCTAAATTTCGATGCGTGTGCCCCTTCATACGATGGTCACTGGTTGATAAATTTAGAGGCTAGCATACCGTGCATCGCGCCGTCACGGTGTGCAAAATCATAATGCAGGACCAATGCAGGAGGCACAAAGCTACTGATGCCGTTAGCTGTTGTGGCGCCTGTCGAAACTGTCAGTTGCGACTCATTACGTAGGCGCAAGTTGGCCCATTTTCGTCATTCTGGACTCTGCTCTCCACCACCACCTGCTCATTTTGGATTCCAACTTCTTCACGAAATGCAACGACGCCGGCTCCGAGGGAAAATGTCATGCGGAACGGCAAAGCACATGGGCAACATTGCAACCTTGTCCCTGGATCATCTGCTTCAGGTTGGTTTATGTTAGTATGACGTCGAGACTATTGAAATTACCGCCTCGCTCCCTCCTCGTGAACACCGCGCTAGACTCTCTCTGGCCAATTATTCTTTTGATATCGTTTGTCTTCCGCGAAGGCGAAGCATGGCAAGGGCCGCATGGCGCCTATTTTTGCCTACCCGCCGCGGTAGGGCACGCTTTGCACACGATGGGAGGCCCTCGTCACAGTTCTCAGCCGGAGGAAATGAGCTCCTGATTGATTGGCGCCGATCGTAGGGAGTTAGGGAAGGTTAGGGAACTAGGCAGCACGGGTGCGCATGATGCCCCTGCCCATGTCTGGAATGTACAAAAGGCGCACAAGAAAGAAGGTTGACCTACAGGTTTCCCCTTAAGTCTCCCCCTCCTAGATCTCACGACTCACGAGCTTTATTGTCCCATCCTCTCTTAACGATACAAAATGGTCAACTTCCTTTCTGCTGCTGCCCTCTTCACTGTTGCCACCACGGGTTAGTCGACGTCATTGTTCATCCAAGCCAGCTGAGACTGATGTTTCCTTACAGCTTCGGCTCTCTCCATCGGTGAAAGCTTCAGCGCCCGCAGCCTCTTGGTTGCGAGCCACCACAACATCTCCACCGTCCCTGCGCAGTGCACCAACGACTGCAGCACCATCTACACCACGCTCAACAACTGCGGTGCCTCCGGAGGCGGAGGCGCCAAGTGCGTGTGCACGCAGACCAACGCCAACGAGCTCGAGAACTGCGTCAACTGCATCGTGAGCTTCGGCTCCGACTCCGCGGGCCAATCCGTGCTCGACCAGTTCAACGTCGAGTGCCACTCGCCCAAATACAGCCTGTCCGCTTTGGTGGTAAGCAACTCTTTTAACTGCAAGACGCGATGGATTCTGACCGTATGACCAGGCCTCCACCGCGACCTCAGGAACGGCCTCCGCGACGTCCTCGATCGCATCGACCTCCTCCGTCGCCTCCGCCTCCTCCGTGAGCGCTAGCGCGGCATCATCTGCGTCCTCCGTGAGCGCCAGCGTAGCCTCGTCCGCTGCGTCATCCGCCTCAGGCGAGTCCACCGCGTCGTCCGCGTCGTCCGCTTCCGGCGCGTCGTCTGCATCGTCCGCCGCATCCGCGTCATCCGCCTCCGCTACCTCGCCCTCCGGCTCCGCGGCGTCCGCCACCGGCACCGCGTCCGGCGGCTCGTCGTCCAGCGGTGCGCTCAACGTCAAGGCGTGCGCTGGCGTTCTGGCGTCCGTCGCCGCCGCCGTAGCTGGTGCCCTCCTCATCTAAGATGTGGGAGCCGTGTTGGTGGATTTCCACGCTTGGAGTTGACCGTGATGGTGTCGATACCCGAACTCTTGACGCTACGACTGTTTGTGTGTAATTTCTTAGTGCTACGACTTGTAATGTCATGAGCGTTTTATCCCTGTTTTCCTTCTCTTTGCATGCGAGTTAGTGACGACATGTCTTTGTGACAGCTTTTTGTCTGCTGTAACGGAGGTTGTTGCCAGCGTGCGTCTGCATGCTCGGGCGATTTAAACTACTACTTTCTTTGCAAGACCACCAGACGGTTAAGAACGGCAATACAATCAAAATACAATCAATATACTCGACATTCCGATACAAGTTTTGATTTGATTTCTTGCTTATCAAAAGTCCTCGCAAGAACGCGCCCATCGCAGAATCTCGCCGATTCTCGTGCGACCAGAACGGCCGACTGACGTCAAACCAACGCCCAAACTCCGTGATGTAGTGCATGTAGTCCAGTATTTATGGGCTTCCTTCGCACCTGATAAAGTCGACTTACTAGCACCTCGCCATGAACACCCAAATCGTCGACACATTTCGTGCCACGCTTTCGCAAAATCCAGCACGCACCACAGCCGTTGCAGCCGCCGCCGTGCTCGGCATCTCCGTTCCTCTGCTCGTCAGTAACTACCGGGCTTACATAGCCCTTGGACCAGGGGGCATTCCGCACAACGTCGTGGGTTGGCTGATCTCTCTCACCGCCAAGATCTTCAGCCGCGAGACACGAGACACGCGCATATACGACTTGGACGCGGACAAGGAGCATTGGCTAGATCCTAGTGCTATCCCTGAGCGACGGGGTTCAAGACCCATCCCCTCATGGCATCCCATCCCCCATCGTCAGTTGGATAGAATTCCATCAGCAGAGATTCAGCAGGTGCGTGCATATCATCCAACAAGGCAGGAGGAGTGCTGATATGGAGCATTCCCAGCGCCTGGCAGGTGTCTTCAATGCACGCTTGGCAGCTAACCCTGGCTTAGTCGAAATGGCGACATCTCCCCACGAGAGGACCAGTGATGGCCTCATCATCCATCACGCCTTGAAATCACCTCACGCCGTCGCCGACAAGTCAGCTCGGGAGATCGCACATCTGCATCCCCACAAAGACTACTCGATGCACGTTACATGTGCGCCGCAGGACTGCAAGATATGTACGCCTCCTCCTTTCTCTGCTGAAGCACCGTACTGAATGAGCCGTATTCTGCAGTGATCGAGCGGGGGTGGGGCGAGCGGCATCCACTGAGCGGGACGCCAGCCATTCCCAAGGAATATCTCCTGATATATGCGCCCAGGGATCAAGAAGAGCTGGACGTCGTGGAAAGGGTGTTTGTAGCATCGATTGGTTACATGACGGGCCACCGAGATGCGAAGTGATCTCAGGTCAAGCAATACAAATCACACGCAGGAAGGGCCCTGTGCGAAATCTGACGCGCTTTGGCGAACCAGTGGCGCTGCGGTCCTGTGCGCTGGTCTGAAACGTCGGGTACCTGCGGTCTCCGAGCAATATACATCTCACAACGTTATATGAGGTTATATGTACACAAAGCTGGAACAATTCAAATTGGAAACAGGTTGAGCAACCGCTGTTAGTAAGGCGCCCAGGATGGTGCTCTAATTGGCAAGTTGTGTTTGATGTCCTCCTCAACAAGTGATGCGCCCCTGCTTATCACAGTCCGTGCAGCGTTAGGCTTCAGAGTACAATCAATTTGAATAGCCAAGGCTACGGGGAACTCAACAGGAACCCAATTCCGCAAAGTACCATCCAATCAAACTGGAAGATCATTAATCGATCATTGATGCCGCCTCCTCGATTTATGCTCGCAGCTACTTCCGAATTGCCCATTGCAAGGTCTCAACGCTGATTTTTGCTGACCTTCCACTGAGAAACACATAGGCTAGCGCAGCGAGCTTATTGGCAACTAGGGAGCTCCTAGCGCATATTTATAGCCAGACCACCCGGAGTCGTCCTCCCACCCTGGAAAAGTTGCACACTAGATCTTACAACAAGATCCCGATCGAATTATGATCATTGATGGCCGACATTAACTTTAAAACCATATGCATACTTCGCAGGAAGACGCCAACATCCACGCTCCATAATAACCCTTCTTTGCTTCTAAACAGCTCGTTCAACATCTTTCCCCCTTCTCATCATGGCCGGGGTAGAGTATGACCTTGCGATACTCGCTACGAACGTTAATCGGAATGAGGGGTACGCAGTCACTGCGTGCGGTGCGCTTTTGGTGCGCAATGAACCTCTTATGGTTTCAGGAAAGCCCTGACGATGCTGATCATTTTCTAAGACATGGGACATCCTGACTTCGTTGGACAAAGAGGTAAAAATATTATAATCCTTCCAAACACACTTGTCTGACGAAGAAGCAATAGGTGGAATATGTCTGGACCACCCCATGGAGCTTGGCGACAGTTCTCTACATGCTAAATCGGTTTCTACCCTTCATCGACACTTTCATCGCTGTGCGCAGTGAGTACCACAGCTAGATCATCTCCTACAGATGCTTATACATATGGTGCGACAGTGTTCTCTGGCAACAACTCTGCTCAGGTTGGTATCACATGTGCTACTCGACCATCGTCTTCATTACTTTATTAGAAATGCCAAATAGGCAATACAGTATTGACATGTGAGTCATCATACCCTCCGGATCGCTTATTTATACTCATTGCCCCAATGCAGGGTTTGTTATATTGGGGAGCACGATATCTGAAGGTAAGACCCTTTACTGTCAAATGTCCCAGACCGTGATAGCAACTCCTTGCCAGCCGTTCTTATGGTGCGCACATACGCCATATGGGGCCGTAAACGATCAATCCTCGGGTTTTTAGTGGCACTTTGGGTGGTAAGGCTGAATTTATCTTTCACGTGTTCCACTCACTCAATGTGATATTTCTATCAGGTCACCGTGGTGCCACTCCTCGTCATCTGTTATCTGGAAATTCGCAGCTGGCAATGTTTGTGTCGTCCGTATCTTTCAACATATCTCGTGCTGAATTTGGTGGGCCAGATGGGCCTACGCCTTTTCCAAATCAAACCGGCTGTTACCCGAGCGGCGCCAACGTTAGCAAAATCATATTTGTAGCATACATCCTTTTGATCTTCTGCGAGACATGTGAGTCCCTTCCCAGCTATCAAGAGCTCGTCTTTGCTGATTCAGATGCAAAGGCATCGTGATTCTCACCGTCATCAAGGCGATCCAACACCGTAAGCCATCGCGTCGTTCTCTCTCATCGTTGATTTTGATTATATCTTAACAGTTCGTCAAACAAGATCTTCCTGGGTCGTAAAAATGTATCATGACGGTGAGATTCATAACTTTTCACATGCGAAATATGCAGTCTGACATACACTTGGCCAGGAATACTGTTCTACGTATACACCTTCAGTATGTAATAGAAATGCAGCGAACGAGCCTTTCCTCTGACCAAAATGTCCAGCGGCATCTCTCATCAACATTATCATCCCGCTCACCGCACCTGTAAGCTTCGCTGTTTTACTCGTCTCGGCAAATTAGCTTAATATATTTGCAGCCCGGCTACGAAAACTTCTTTGGAATGTTAGAGAATCTGCCTGCTGTCGTCTTTCTTCGTTTCTCACTAAACTCGAATAACAGACCTCAAAGAGTATTCCACTCCGTCTTCTGCGCGAGGGTCCTTCTTTTGTTGTTCCAGCAACGATATGGGAGCATCGTTTTCGTCGGCACCAATTATGCGCTTCCGCCGCCGGAAGTCCCATCGACAGTAATACGGCTCTCAAGATTAGATAAAGGCGAAGGAAGTGATAGAGCTAATAAAAGTCATACTAGTTAACTTCACGTCGTTTATCTTTCCCTGCCTCCCCCCCCCTTCTCTTATCGCTTGCTTTCCAGTGCATTGTCTTGTCCCAGCTTCATGTTGCTTATTACGCTATCTAATGAAATGTAACATAATCCTTCGTTCGAACCAGGACCTAGTAGAAGAATGGGTATGAGATAGTCTGGCCTGGTGGTGCAGGTTCTAGTACCTGCGATGACCCGATGGCGCAGTGGCAAGCGCTTCCATTTAACGTTGTTTTGGAAGGCTCCTGTTCGACTCAGGATCGGGTCGGGTAGCTCATTTTGTACTCTTTAATTGATTCTCACGCACATGAGGCGGGGGCTCGCCTATACCCTTCTGCAAAACTCTCTGTTCGATTGGGACGGGGTCGGGTTCCACATATGATATCGTCTAGCACGAGGATGGCCTGATGGCGCAGTGGTAAGCGCGTCCGATTAAAATCTTTGCGGAAGGCTCCTGTTCGATTCAGGATCGGGCCGTGCATTTTTATGCCATGGAGGTGTACGGTGTACGGTGACGAAGGCGGGAAATATGGGACAGGCAACGCGCATTCAGTAAGTGATACAAAGCACAGCTGGACACCAATCCGCGATCGTTCTGAGCCTTTCACCCATAACTCTCGGGCATGTGCATGAAGCAATTTTGTTAGTCCACTAACCCAAACATCGAGAAACTTGTGTGGAGATCTACCGGAGAAGCCAGTCGCGTTTGCCACCACATAAATTTATCCTCCTCCTATATTTATTTCTGAAAATATAGGAGTGTACCGGAGTGTACCGCAAAGTGCTAAATACTGTGTAAATTGCTGCAAACGCTTCGCGGATATTGAGCGGCCCCTGGAACTGGTCATGAAAGGAACCATCAAGGCTTTCCTGTATTATGCATATGCGGGATGTGTTTTTCAGAGCTGTAGTTGCATCTATAAGATTACATATGATGCTTAATCTTACATCGAGAGGCGAATTCTTGAGAAACTGTAGGCCTCATGACGGGCGCACATTGGGCAGAGAAAATGAAGGTGCTTACTGGGTCGGGATGAACCGTATCTGCGCGCATATCCAAGTCACAACAAATCAAAAGGTGTGCGAAACGAAGATGCCACAGTCATTCATACTCACAAGCGAGCACAGGATAGGAGATGGTGTGGTACGGCGCCGCGATCTGGGTAGGATCCTCTGGGGCGCACAGGATGAACACATTACAAATACGTTTGATTGGGGGATTGGCAGGGCGCGCGGGCGGTGCTGCATTGAGGACACCAAGTTGTACGCATCAGGGCGCCGATGTCAAACTAGGTTCGTGCTCGGTGCGGTCAACACGTCGCGGGTACACTCATCCTTCTCGCTGACAAAACCGATAGCGAACTCGGCGACGTGTGAACCGAGCATGATAAGATGGCAATTGCAAGCAGTGGCTCGGGAGGATTACGGCCGGGAGTCAGCCGTTGAACGTCCAGGTTTGTACATCAGACATGCCTTGAGGCATTGAAATCAAGACATGAGGCACAAGCATGACAACTTGATGACATCGTCCGGCTGCTGAACCCCCAAAGCGAGCTGGATGAGGTTGGATGCCGAGAGCCGGGGAAGGTTTGTTCGGCCTAGGTCGAGATCGATGCGACGGACGCTAATTTGCGCGAAGTTCTCGGGTTTGAACCTTGAGGTGAACAAGCGGTGCAATTGAAATTGCTATGTAGATGGCATTAGAGAGGTATCGTGCGAGTCTAGAGAGTATCTAAGCGAGTATAACACGCGATACGAACCAGGGCTGGAGGCTGTGATATAGATATGGGGCCAGGTCCTGGATCAGATCTCCAGGATTGCGCTAGCCTCAGGATTCTGCAGAGAAATGGGAGCGGGATCCATGAGTGCTTCATCCAACAGTTGTTATCGAGCGGGATCCATAGGTCAATGCTTAATAGGAGAGATCATCAATGGCAGAGTATGAAGACATGAAGTTCGAGGCATGCTTTCTGGCTGCCAAATTCTCGACGAGTTTCGGGGCCTGAGTCATCTTAAGTTTTGAATTGCGTCATGATCTTGCGATTTGCGGCGGGATTCCCGAGCATGCGAAGCCTCGAGCCATCGTGAAAGGTACGAACGACTGAGTACACGCCTCTGCAAGCCCATTTGCGTCATTGTGGGGCTGTGTAACATGTGGCCTTGGTGCGGGTACAGTCTGCAGTCAGCGATGGGGTGAATAGCAATTGATCTTAGTAAAATTAACGCGCGAGCGAGGTGACATACCGAAAATTTAAGTCGCCGAGGCGGGTGTTGTGGTGGCGTCTAAGAGTCGCTGCGGTGCCTGCTTCAATCTTCGAGCGCGAGACGGGAGTAGGGTTAATAAAATCCTCTCAAGATGGGCCATAATTCGTCCAGCAAGTAGACGTGACTGATGCACAGGGAATGCATGGAGTCATACCCGCGGCATTCAAAATTAATGGGAATCATTTTGCTAAACTTTCGCATCATGCGGCGCTTGGGAGAAGACGATGGGTGACCGTGTGCTCGCTGTTGGGAAGGAGAAGGTGGCAAGAACTGCAATTACAAGGCTCGTTGAGCTCAGATGCGAATTTCCGGCGAAACGGTGTGCCTTCTCAGCGGAGGCTTGGTTGAAGGACTTGTATGCACTGTTGACAGACGATCAAGTAGTGGACGAAAAGTAGGGGAATTGGATTGGAACCAGAAGTGAGAAATTACGAGATAAAATTGAGTTTCCTATTGTGATATGAGCTTCCCTCGTGTTTAGGGGTCGACAGCTTGTCTTGCCTCGAGGTTCACCGCCCCCTTGCGATTCGCGAAACGCCCACAGTCATCTTGCAAATCCGGCTATAAACCTCGGTCCCTGCGACATCCGATCCTCCGCGCACCGCCTACAAAGTTCGAAAGAACGCCCCCGAATCCGAAGCTTATAAACTTGATAGGTTAGGGCGGGAAACTGAACAGAGCCAAAGGCTACCTACACTTGGGGATACTTGGACCTTTTGCATATAACTGGGACAGTGCTAGGCTGGAATGAACACTTCTTCGACATCCGAGATACCTCAGCGCCGGACACCCGAGAACCTCATCCTCCAGCGAACCGCAAGCCACGATTCACGCGGTCGGTATTATCCCATGTCATACCCATTCGGTCGTTTAAAGCTGACTTGTGTACCTCTACCAGCGTCGGCGTTTTCTATCATCTCCCCCTTGACACCGTCTACAGACTCACCTGTTAGCCCTGATAACTGGCCAGGTTATCCTACACAGAGCCAAGTGCCGCCCAAACCTCTATCGCGCCCATCATCATCGACATCACCGTCTACAATGATAGGCCCCACTTCCTCCTATTACGATCCCGAGCAGGCCATGCCTCAGGACGCCCCTGACTATCAACGATGGGTTGAAGCCTACGGCACTGGCCAAATCAACTATGGTGATCAGAACGTTGCCGCCCTGGCTCAATCCCAATTCCAGCAGCACCATCGTCAACAAGCCCGACCGCAAATGCAGAACCACTACCAATTCGTACCGAATCAGTACAACCCTTCGTCCACTAGCGACCAACATTACCGGCCTACCCAGGGCATCCCACGCCAACCACCACCTCAGCACCCTCAGTCGCCGTCTTCAGAATACCCCCCGCCCGTTTCAGGTCGTCAGACGGGTATGCAGGGCTACTCTCAGCCGATCGATAGCAGCCTGTTCTTCTATCCGCCAACTTCCATGGGCGTGAGTCAACCTTCGTACAACAACACCTACTCAGGATCGCATCAGCCGCAACAGACGTACTCCTCTCCCGCTGCAGATACTTCCTTTACCCCGACGTCTGATCTTCATACGTTGCCCGCACATCAGTCAGTATCCCCGCCATGGAGCGAGGAGCGCCTCCCCCAAACGCAACCTACATTGCCGCAGCGTGGTGGGCCCAGACGTCCAGCCAACGCGAAGCCCACCCCAACGAAACCGCAACAATCAGGGTCAGCGAAGAAGCCGCCAACAGGAAGGAAGCGACCAAGGAAGTCCGGGGCTGGCGACGACAGCGACAGTGAAAGTGACGAGGATCCTTCGCTTGACGCGAGAGGGGGAGATGGACATCAGTCCACAACAAGACTGTGAGTATCCTTTTCATGCTTCGCTCAATTCGCGTGGCATATTGGGATCATTGCTGACTTTGCATCTACAAATTTATTCCTGCTCCCTCGCCTCTCGACTTCTGATGCTTGATTCCTCCATGTAACGCCTGGCCCCTTTAAAAACACCAAAACGGCCCTATATCGATCTATAACATCCTTCCACCTCCGGTCATTTCTAACTTCCGGTCTCTCATGCACTTGGTCTCCGGTCAATCCCTCCCCCCGGTTATCTCTTTGGGTTTTCTCATCATCTGCCTTGGCCCTTCCTTGTCGATCTTGGTGATATGCGTAACTCCGGCCCTGCAGTCCGGGTGCATGTACCCATTGCAAACGACTCAAGGTATGTGACCATTCCACGTAATCTCCCCCACTTTACCCCTTGCCGCGTCGGATTTCTTTGTTCCTCTCTGCTTTGCCATATGGTTGCTGATTAGATCCTCGTTGTTTCCTCATTTGCCTCACCCTCTGCTCGGTCTCCGCGTACCTCCCCGATGTCCCTGTCACGCCATCCCTTCGGCTCCTGCATTCGGTATGGTCTCGTACGGTATCTCCGGTATTTGATGGTCTCGGTCTTTCGACACTTCTTCAACCCGCTTTAGATGAAATGCGATTTCCCGAAGAACGAGAATGTATGCAAGAGATGCAAAGGCACCAATCATCAGTGCATCGTAGAAGGCCGGAAACCTAGAACAGCTCCAAAGTAAGTCTCCTAGCTCATTCGCGCCCGCCGCCATATTTTGCATCATTTCTGGCGCATTGAGTTTCGATTAAGCGCTTCCGGGATTTCTTGTGCTCCTTGCGCCCCGTGTTTTCTCTCGCGGCGTGTTTGCGTGCCTGCGATGTTGCATTGATATTGGGGGTGCAGGCATCCTGCTTGGGCTGCGTGAGCCTAAACGGTTCTTATACAAGTAGCTTTCGTGATCTTGCTTTGTGGCATCCGCTCAACCCCCTTCCGTCAATTTGCACCATCTCCTCTCCGTTATATCTTTCCCATCACTGCTATCGTAGCTATGCCACCAAGCACGGGCTCTGATGGCTCCTCATCTTTCGAGGACATCCTTGATACTTGCTCATCGTCTTCTTATTCTTCCGATGATGATGATAACTCTTCGACGGATGACTCATCGTATCTTTTGCCTCTCCCTAGCAAACGCGAATATCTGCTCGCCCAGATCCGCCAGAAGGATGCCGTCATCGAGTCACTCTTGAAGCAGGTACGCCATTTTCCGAAATCCAAAACTTAAAAAGTTAATAACCCTCCTTCGGTCCCCAGATCCACAACCCTTACATGGCAACACCGCTTTCCATTGCATCCTATCGTATGGCGACATCTCCCTCCGATCAGAATAACCGCAACATCATCGCATGGCTCGACCGCCTCCAGGCCTCCGTGCGTGCAGGTGGCACAGGTGGAGGTGAACCTGCGTTTAAGCTCGAGTCACGCCCCTCGCCCGTGAAGCCCGATGACGACTCGGACACTGAGTCTGGCGAGGGCAGCTTTGAGCATGTGGACACGGACGAGGCCCTGACTGCCAAAGAGGCAGAGGCGAGAGATGCGCTTCCTGACTCCAGCGTGCCTCTCGGGCTTATCGCCAACCTTTCACTAAGCAACAACCGAGCAAACAAGGCGACGAGTCAGAACGGGGACCCTGCCAGTACAGACACGTTGGACGACGACAATGTTGGTGTGGCGAACGAGACGTACTTCATGCCCGGCCCAGCCACGGACCTGGGCATGAGGGCTATGCTGATAGAGCAACACAGCCCTCCAGAGATTTTGGTCCATGGGCTGGTGGCTCCGGAAGATGTCGACAAATTATTCGAAATGTATGTTCTATCGTTATTGCGTCTGCGTTCCTGGCTAACCTTATCTTTTGAAGCTTCTTCCAGCGTATCAACGTAAGTCGTCGCTCTTGCTGAATGTATTATCTAAGCTTAGTTGAAATCTTTAGTGCTTCATCTCTCTATTGGATCCGTATCTGCATACACCTGCATCGACTTTTGCCCGATGCCCCTTCTTGTTCACCGTTAGTGAGTAAACAATTTCCTTTTTTGTTTTTTTTCTTGCTTCTAATAGTCGACCTTAGTCTGCGCTATCGCGTCACGATATTACCCTGAGAAGTCGGAGATATATCCCATTGCGATGCACTTCGCAAAGCATGCTGCTGCTAACGCGCTCATCGATGGGTGGAAATCCGTTGAACTCTGTCAAGCTTACATTTTGATGAGCATCTACGCGGTGCCTGCCAGACGGTGGGAAGAAGATCGTAGCTGGCTTTACATCGGCCTTGCCATTCGGTACGCTTTAATCCTTTTTATCGAAATTCATGACTAACGACCTGATATAATCAGAATTGCTACGGATTTGAATCTGCATCAGGTATCGAGCACCAAGCCCACAAGCGAGCGCCAAGAGCGTGAGATGCTGAACAAGACGCGTGTTTGGTTGAATTGCTTCAACCTCGATCGATCGACAGCCACGCAATTCGGAAAGCCGTCCACCATCAAGGAAGACTTGTACGTGTCTCAGATCCTCATATCAGTTGCTTTTCGCTGAGTCCCGTGACAGCGTTGTGAGGAATGGCCCCGAGTGGTATCTAAAATCGCAGTTCAATCACAAAGTGAGTCCCATGACCCATGCCCTGCAGTCAAGTCACTTATTGGACTCAGTATGACATACATCTTTGCGCATATACCGCTATGTTGCGCATCGTCGCTGCATTCCATGACGAGGTCTTCTCGGACCCAACTACAACCTCCGGCCTCAATAAGGTTCGTTGATACCCTTTGAGTATTTTTTTGATACTTATGATGGCACAGAGCATTGATTTTCGGTCTGTAACGCTCGCACATGATGCCAACCTGACCCAATATCACGAAGAATGGACAAAACGCTTCGCCGAGGGCTCAGACCCCAATGATCGTGGATCTGCTTTCCGCTGCACCCTACTTCCTTTGTACGTTGCAGTTACTTGTCATCATTAATCCAGCTAACACTCGGCGTCAGCCTTACCAACTATTCTCGCCTTGTGATGTTCTCTTTTGGGTTCCAGCAAGCGTACCAGCGTGGTTTCGCACCTGGAGATGAGGTCTTCTTCACCAAGGTATGGCTCGCAACCTCTTCCTTTCACTTGTCTAATATCATTTTCCAGTGCTTCGAGGCTGCCAAATCGGTCATCAAGAACTTCATCGAAGTCCTTGCTCCCAGTGGCTATATGCGCTTCTCTGCAGATGGTAAGGCACCCGTACAATCTCACATTCCTTGTTCTCACCAACATTAACAATCATCAGGTCATTTCGTGTTCTCTTCTTTTGCATCTGCGTTCCTCCTGAAGGTATTTAAATCAGCATAACTCGTGCTTTTAGATTCTGATCATTGTCCTAGCTCCTACGCCCCGAGTTCTCAGCCATGATGACGAAAGACCTCGAGGCAGAAATCTTCGATCTCATTGGTCGCCTGATCACCACGTTCAGCTCACCGGAAATCGCCATCGATGATCGTCATACGCCAAAACTGTACGCGCGTTTCCTTGCCGGTCTGTTGGCCAGGAATCGTAGGGACGGTGGGACGATTGGACGCCTGCATCCTCAACCTCCGCCTCAGAGCGAGATAGCTCATGCTGCTTCAGCAGCTTACGTTTCTCAGCCTTCCACATCCGCTCCGTCGTTCTCTGTCACCGCGCCTGAAGGAGACACCCGAAGCGGGCTCAGCGGCGGCTTCCCCCACGCGGTCTTCAATCCGGCAATCGAAACCTCAGATCCTCCTGTCTATCGGCCAGAATCAACCTTCGATTTTGGCGGTGCAACGGATTTCACCCACCAACATCTAGGCGGATCTCTAGGCACATTCTCCGACGAAGAAATGTTAGCTACAATGCAGGCGCTGAAAAGTCCTCAGTACTGGTCTACGATGATGATGCCTGGGTGAGTTTCGCGCTACACACAACGAAATCAAATGTGTTGACACATGTCTACAGCTTCTCTTGGCCGCAGGACTCTCCTATGATGAACAGTATGCAGGAGCCGGATCCGATCTACAGCCAAAATGTACCTGGCCTCCATTATCAAGAGTTCGGGAATTACCAACCTGCGCAAGTACAATTGAACTAGAAAGGCTGGAGCGATTTCATTTATGTATATAGCGCTGAATTACCGTACCAGTATCTATCTCTCAAGATTCTAACTATCCATTTCTTCCTTTCTTACCAACGTCCTTGCACCCTGGACGACTAGTCCATCATGATATTTTGTATTAGTGTGCCCGTGCTTGTAGCTATAGCTTTGCTTAGTAAATGTAGAAATAATTTGGTTTTTCATACATGTCCGGGTCGCGACATTGTGGGCCACCCTCGAACATCTTCACAATATGACCTCTCTAGCATCGTAGATTCGAGCTTGGCATGGCGTTCAAAACCGAATTCATGTCTACGTGTATAGTAACCAATTAATTATTAGAAGTTAGCAGACTCTTATCCACAGTCGCCCATTATTCACTTGTAGGTATTGATACTAAGAAGTGGCCTATATAGTCCAGTGCATCACTCCGATGTCCGTTGCGATTATTAGTTGTCATTAATACTGACCAGAGCGTTGCTCTTCCGTGTGTCATACACTCTCTCCAAGCACTTTATAAATGAGGTGATGATAATCTACGCCGGGAGTTAGTGTTAGTGATGCAGGTATGGGCAATATGGGCATACCGGTTTTGAGACATAGTCCTAATAACTGATGAGCCAGAATTAAATATCGATGGATATCCAAAATCCTCACCTGGAATCCGTCAGTTAGGGCCTTTTCCTTGTCGCCACTCATAGCAGAAGCAGTCAGTGCCACAATGGCTGGGCCTCGAGGTGCTGGTTGCTCTCCTCGTATGATTTGCATGGCGCTTGTTCCATCCAACTTAGGCATCTGCAAAAAGATCAGTTTGCAATTGCATTAAATTTCAGCTCGGTCGCGGTACCTGGAGATCCATAAGCACAAGATCATATTGGCGTTTGCGGGACATTGAAACGGCCTCTTCTCCGTCAATGCAAACATCGAAGTCAGTGTATCCCAGATGGCCCAAGATTTGCTGCAGTACTTTTATATTGATGGCATTATCATCTCTAATACCCAATTAGATGACGGGTCGCACGATGCTATGGAGACTTACACGCATAAAACCGTCATGGGGCATGTCTGTGCTTACGCACTATTAGTGGAGATAGCCTCAACAATTTTTATAATGACGCACCTCCGCCAGTTTGGGTAATGCTTTAGGTCGCTTTGAGGTACGTTGAACTTGCGTATATGTAGAATTGATTTTTTTCTCGAAAAGCCTAGTGAGTGCGTTTGAAAGGGTTCGAGTTTTCAAGGGTGTCGCTAGAAACTCCACGGGACAGGTAAATTTGGCCATGCGGGCGATTTGGGCCGCTGTTTGGCGCTGAGTGCTGATGAATATGAATCTCACGTCCATTTGATGCGCACTGAGCATCGAGACTATGTCCTCAGGTAGTGTGGATCCTGCGTCGAAGGGTAAGATAGCCAAGTCGATGGAATTGGGTTCTGCGTCTCGATATACACTGAAGTTACTGTCAACTTCAGCGCCTAGGATTTTGAATCCGAGCCAGGCGAGATTGCTGACGAGTGCTTTTTTGGTTTCGCATCGCAGGCCTTCAATTGCAACCGTTCTCCCAAGAAACGTTTCAGTGGCCAGCGTAGTTTGTTGCACCTGAGTGGCTGACGGTGGGCATATGCCAGCTTCAAAGGAAAAATGAAAGGTGCTTCCGCGTCCAAAGTCACTCTCACACCATGCATCTCCGCCCATGAGATGGGATAATTCGCGAACGATTGCCAATCCTAGGCCAGAGCCTCCAAATAAGCGAGTTGTACTGTTGTCCAGTTGCGAGAATTTCTTGAATAACAGAGGCAGTTTCGAAGCCGGTATCCCCATGCCAGTGTCAGAAACATCAATGCGAATCTTGATACTAGAGTTGTCGGGAGTAATGAGACTTTCAGTAGTCGCATTGACTGTCACCGAACCGTTCGCATTCGTAAATCTAGCCCCGAAGTCAGCATCCAGATCAATGGTGCATTTGCATGACCAAAGCTTACTTCAAAGCGTTGGAAAGAAAGTTGTTGAGGCATTGCTTGACTCGCGTCGAGTCCCCTTGCAATAACGGAGGATAATTCCCCATATTCATCGCGAACGACAACTCTGGGGATGTGTGTGAATAGCCTGGATAGCGCCATGTCAAAAAAAATCCAAACTACCTATATTTTTATTGGCTGCAACTTGTGAAATTTGTTCCAGGGCTACGCGTCATATAGTCAGCGTTTTCTTCGCAGAGCTTATCCACCAATCCTTACTGTCATCGACGAGTTCCACTAGGTCAAAGTCTAACTTTTCAAGTACAATGTTCTTCGACTCTAACCGAGAAAAGTCCTATATGAATCGAGTTAGTATCATTAGCGATTGGCAAACAAATTCAATTCACCAAAACATCGCGGATTACGGCTGAATAATCGTTTCAAATGTTAGAGGAGGTGTTTTTGGAATTGCAACGGCCGCACCTAATAGATCGTTCGACGACGCTTTGATGGTGGAGACATCTGAAGTTCTGCGATGAACAAAGTATCCTAGAGGAGACTGCGCAATTCGACGAACATTCATAAAGCACAGGATCAAGTTGAGCTTCCAATAGCAAGTCACTCAATACCACTACCGAGTTCAGGGGAGTTCTGAAACGCTCGTGAGAACTCCACACATATAACAGTAAGAAATGGCGCCCACCTCATCTCATGACTCATGGTTTGCAGGAATCGGGCTTGCGCGAGTGACGCTTGTTCCGCTTTGGCAGCAGCAGCCTCAGCCGCGGCTGTGCGCACTCTGATAAAATGATTGATTAGCATTTTCACGAGTTCTACGTTGGCGATGTGCGAACCGAACGGTGTGCTCTAAGCTCTTGGTCTGCGCGTCAAGCTCATTGAGGAGATAGACGCGTTCTATAGCTACTGCTGCACCTTTAAGTGGAATGTGTTGCTCAGTAAAATGGAGATACAAGTAAAATTGATGAGCGGACCGGTAGTAAGCAGACCGACTAGTTCAAGGGATGTTTTTGAAAAGGCACAATCCCTGGCTGAATCGAGATAGCACACTCCCCGCAAAGAGCCTTCCTCTACCACTGGTAGAACAAAGACAGAACGCGGTCGGTGTGTCGCAAAAAATGGATCAAGGGTAGTATGAACTCCCATACCGGCTAGATCGACAACGGTCTAATATTCCGTCAGAAATGAACAGAACGTGACTGCATAGCCAGTTACCTTTCTAGTGCGGATCGCGTAATTGAGCAAAGACGAAGGTGCAAGGTCTCCACAATCTTCCACGGCGACATGCTAGTAATTGAACACCGTCAGGTATATCTGGCAGTGTATGCAATAGAAAGGGACGCACTAAATCGCTGCGGAGATTTTCCAACGTCCCCGCCACTGACAGTCGTGAAACTCCATCTTTGCTCACCAGCGCCAGCGCACCGTATCGAGCGCCCTTTGCATATCATCAGCATCAATAATGAGTGAATTGTTATGAACTCACCATGCTTTTCATAAGCGTGCCGATCAAGCTGGCGCCTACCCGAGAAGCGGAAGTCTCCCGCTGCCATGTACTGACAGCAGACAGCAAAGTGGCAAGGTCTACGCTGTCACTGGCAGATACAGGATCGGAACCTGATGAATCTGAGCCAGATCCAATCGATCGCGCGACTCGCTGGGTCGTAGGAAATGTGAACGGGCTCGGAACGGATACAAGCGTTTCTTCTGCGGCATACAGGGCTCTCTCCATATGTGCACACTTCGCGAGTGCTCCAACATCCTTGTAAGTTTGAAGGGCCCCAGCGACAAATGTTGCACTGAGGAAGTCACTTTTCGTCCATTTCTTGACTAGATTGGCAGCCTGTTCGTAAGTCATGGCCAATAACAATGTAGGACCATTGCCCGATTCGTTTCTGAGAGTCTTCTCCAAAATGCTGAAAGACCCAGGGAAATCTTGCAAGTACTCTAGGCGGTTCGCATCAACCAATCGCAAGGCAGGGACTTGTTTGAGGGTTAAGCGCTACTTAAACATCCAAAGAAAAATGAGCAGCTTACGAAGATTTGGTAAACTATCGGCCAATGACCGTAGGTCATTCACAGCCTTCTCAGCGACAGGTATATTGGCTGTTGGGTTTTCCAGAAGACCAACAGCGGCAAGCTCGTATATCAATCTGGCAATGTGAAACGGATAATAGGCTTCATGCATGATTCCGGGGGTCTTACCCTTCAGTGCGATGAGCTGGTCGAGCAGTGTTGGATCTGGGCGCCGGAATATAGAGCAATGCAAAGCTTCACAGGTTACATATTGTACCCGCACTAAAGTTTCCTCCGAAGCAAGAGGCACGGGAAGTCGAATGAACGGACTCTTATCCTCTAGTGGAACCGTTCCTTTGAGTATTGCAAGGCTTCTTTCTCCTATAATGGTGAAGTTCAGAGATGCAGGCGCAACACGCCCCTCTAGCACCGCCAACCAGGATGCATCGAATGCTGGCACTAGATTTAGGCCGCCCATGAGCTGGGCGTAGTAACCATACCCCATGGCATAATTGAGAAACTCCCAGTGAGCCAAATTGGCAGCTGAGAGGGAACATTTGAGTTTTGAGAAAACAGTGGTGAAAATAACCCGTGCTTACCGTCCGCTGATATTTGAGCATACGTCGCTAGTATATCTTGCGGTGCTATGCCGTTGTGGTGCGCTGTGCATGCAAGCCCCATGCGAACCCCAAGTCTTACGCTGACCAAATCATGAGCCAAGCAAATTGAGTGTTATGTAAAGCGCACTATGGTGAAGAAATCTTTTTAGCAAGATGGCCCGCCACTATATCGAGAGTTTTTGCCTCTTCACGCGTAGTCGGATGCTTAAACAAGGCAAAAACTGAAAGAGTGATTGGCGTGTGTTCTGTGAAGCCTTCGCGGGCTGCTATGACCCCCTGCAGGACGATTTCCTCAGCAATCTCTGGCGCCGAAGAGAAAGTAAGTGTAATCAGAGAGCTGAGGATGGCCGCTCTAGCCGCCACTTCGGGTGGGGGCTGTGACGGAATCAAGGCGAGTATTTGTTCTACTGAAGCATCGCCAAATGACGCCCGCCTGCGAATATCTTGAATTGGAGCACTCCCGATGGTGATGCCACATATATTTGATAACGTGGATAGGCCGAGTTTGAGAGCAGCTTGCGCGTCATAATTAGTAAGCGCCCTTGCTTGCCAGTCAGCCACAGTGAGCTACGCAATGATGCGTCAACCTCAAGCTATTTGAATATCAGATTACTGGCACATACCCTGTCCAAGTCAGTTTTGCATCGGTGCTGTAAAGATTTAGCCAATTCCACTGCCTCACGATATTGGGCTGTCAAAGTGTCTGCGAAGCAAGTTATCAATGTTGATCGAATACATACAGATCAGGCGGCTCACAGCATCTAACAAACGCTTGCGCGAGGTTGAATGCTGTTGAAAAATCACATTGCCAGATGTCTATGTCTTGATCTTTCAAAAGTTTCTTCGCTTCTTCGAGGTGACGCAAGGCAGCAGGTCCAGCAGCGACTCGAAGCTGGACTACCCTTGAGCATATAGGCTATATCGAGAAATGGATCTTACATCTGCTTTAGCGACTTCAATATTCAATTTCACTGGTTTCCAGTTGTCAATGATGCGTCAGCGCCGAGAAATCTGAGGAGAACTTGCCTAAATCAAGATCATCTTGCTGAGATGCCCGTAGGCCGAGACGCCTGCTCTCGTTGAGATTATGCACAATGCATTGCAACATGGACTCGTTGCGATCAGCAAGCGTGAGCAAGGCAGTGCCAATCTGAGAATGCATCGCGGCCCTTTGGGAAATCGGAAGAAGCTCTTTGGCGGCTTGTTGCACTTGGTCATGTGTAAAAGTCCACAAATCCGCGTCCAACCACTGCTGCATGTCGGGCGGCAGCGAGAAATCTGGTTCATATGCCTCTGCTATGTCAACATCTGTCAAAGTTGCAGAAGGCGAATGTGAAGCGACATTGGTCTTGACATGGGAGAAGACCTTCGCTTCTTGGGCGAATGTTTCGATGAGTTTTGCTACGTCTTTAGTAGGTTGTTCAGTCTGACCAGATATAATGAGTAAGAGGTGGCAGCTGCGCTTAATAAGCATTCTTACCACATAAGCCAGCAGCTGTAGAGAGAATGCACCACCGGCGCTGATGGCAGCAGCCGCAAATACAGTCTTGCGTAGATGGGACGTAGACCGACCCGCGAGAATACTTTCCCAGAATTCAAGCGCGGAGTCAGTGGTGGAATGATTTCCAATTCGAAGTCTGTCCCATTTCCATCGGCATGTGCTCCAGTCGAATCGGATCATCCTCGTTTGGTGAAGGTTACGGAGCAACTTTCAAGGCGTTTTCTCCCTTAAAATTCGATGATTGAGAGCAGTGATACGAGCTTACCAGTCTACACTGCTGCGCGTTTCCGAGGCTTTGAGAATGCAGAAATGTAGCAAGGCTGCCAATATCATCCTCAGCGGTGTGTTCTCCTTGCTTGAACATCTCCTGTAGCATAAAATATATGTCCTGTCTTTCGAGAAGTTTCGTTTGAAGAGCGTAGGGTAACTCGCCTGCTTTTTGATGAGCATAGCGTTCGAGAAAGCCGTAAACACTCACATAGTCGTCTCCTTAGGTCAGAGTCCAGGAATGCCTTGGATCCGTCATTGTCGCGGAACGCGAATATGAGCATGCATCCGGAAAGGCGATCAGTCGCTAGCAGGTGCGAAAAGAAGATAACATCATCCGCCGAACCCCACTGAACATCATCGATGAATAGCACTAGTGGCCTCTGTGTGCAGGGCACCTTGCTTCCATCTATCTTCGCTACGAATAGAGAAAGGAAGCGACTTAAAGCCCCATAGAACGCCTCTTTGTATGAGGCAGGGAGAGACGTGCCTTCCGTAGTCGGCGGTGGAGATGATTCTGGGCTCTGGCACAATCGAAGGGCGACGCGTACGTCAGGATCAAGACATGCCTCAACGAATTGCACCAATGTGGACCCTACTGTCTCTTTGATGCGAATCCGCCAGTCTTCAAGCTCTCCTTCTGAGAGAGAGAGAAGCGGAGAGGCTAGTTGGTTAATGATTTGCCAAAACGGGGCGAGAGGCGAGTTGTAGGAAGTGGAATCATACTGAAATTTTAGATTAGCAACTGGAGGCAGAACGGAAATTGAATCACATGCCTTGCCAACACAGAAGCGGCCACCTCCAGACTCAACTTCCCCGCGGAGACTGCAAGCGAGTGCTGTTTTCCCAGTCCCAGACGAGCCTGAGATGCTGACCGCAGATAGCTGGTTCATTTTCGCATCCTCCAGTGCGCCCTTCATCACCAGCTTGCAATCTTCCAGGCCAATCAAATCGTCAGAAAGCCGGAATCTGCTGTATTCGTCCATGGCCCCCACTTCTATCAGAGGTCCATTCAACGACGTGCCTCGGTGCCGGAGAGCATCAGCGAGTTGCTCCAAGTCGTATCGTAAACTGTTCGCATTGTTGTATCGATCTTGTGGCGACTTCTCCAAGCATTTGCTGATGATGCGACTCAGTTCCTCGGGAACTCCGGGTACAAGATCCGATACGGGCCGGGGCACAACCGCCAAGATCTGGTGGACTCTCGAAAGGAAGTCATCACCTTGTGCCGGCGTATGACCCGTGAGTACCTCGTATAACACACACCCGACACTGAATATATCAGAGCGTGCATCCACAGGGACGCTCACCCTGCGCAGAACTTCTGGAGCGAGATATTCCGCATGAGTGCGGACCATCCATTTTTCTGTTTCCTGATGGCCAGACAAGAGGACGCGTGCGATAGAATTCTCGCCATGGGCATCGACGTCTTGCTGCATGATACCAGCGGCATTGGCTAGCACCACGAGTCCATTAGGGAGAGCAGCGCTGGGAGACACATAACACCAGGAGTCTGTGCGGCCACAGCGAATTATGAAGCCACATTCGTGCATGGACTGTTGAAACCTTTAGTCTGCTTAAATAAATTTCATCAAAAAGTCAAATTTACCTCGATAACCGCGACCATCTGAATAGTGTGTTCTAGAATCTGATCCAGAAGGCTCACTATCCCCGGCAGCGCATGTTCCTCTTGGGTGTTTGGCAGGAGTGTTGGAGAAGTGGTCCCCCCACCGTTTGCGAAGGGGAAAATGTACATCTCACGGAATGAGGTGATACCCTGTGGAGGAAGGTGCAATATGGTGCAAAGATTGCCATACTTGTCTGTCCAGGTTGCTGCACGGGGCAGAACGGGCAAGCCTGCGCTGTGCATTACCTCCATCCCTTCGATCTCACGCATAAGCCTCGTCTGTATCTCTGGATCGCTCGCATCAGCGATGAAGAAACCAACTTGGCGCAAGACGTCGTCAGCATCGCGCCCAGGCAAGGGGAACACATGCGAGTGGATAGGTTTGGAGATGGGTTTGAACGTGGAAGAGGGCGTTCGTGCTGGCTGGTTGGGGCGTAAGTACCTTGATTTGGTCGGCTTGAGTACTCTCCCGCTCCCACTGTCGCTTTCGTACTCGTGCAGCCCCTGGGGCTCTGTGCCTCCTATAGGTAAACCAGAACTTGCTGAACTCTCGCGTGCTCTAATAGCAGCAGTGGTCGAGGGTTTCCAGAGAGCACGGCCCATAATCCAGTCTGATCCTGAGCCATTGTATAACTGCACAGAATTGGGCTCAAAGTGCGACCAATCAATGAGTGGATAGTCATGGGCAACTGTCGCGGACCCTGTGTTAGGGGTGTGCGGTCGAGGGGTGTCCATCACAGTCTGACTCTGCCGTCAAGTCTATCTGGAAGGTTTTGTCGGTTGATTAAGGAGTCGCGGCAAGGAAAAGGTGTTCACAACTCCAGTTGTTCTGTCGATAAGGGGGGGTATAATACTAGTAGGAAATTGACCCAGGCCTCCAGATCGGCGCAGGCAATTACCTCAATTGCCAAGCGGGAATCCGATCGACGGAGGGACTAAAATTTTGCAAAGGTTAATCTCAGCATTATCGTGGCCCCTAGCCGCCAGGGTGAAATTGTCCTCAGCATGGTGGGAGCTGGAGTTGGGGTTTTTCCGCCCCCGAAACCTTACAGCCATCGGTAGGTTCGTAGACACATTGATCATATGAAATTCAGAACAGCCCCACGGCCCAGGTTACCTGGCACAACCCGTAGTATGCCAATAATGACACACGCACCTGATCAACCGCCTGAACATTTCTGCTGCTCGCTCTAAGTACCAGCTTCCTGTGTCTGGAACCACGAATGCTGAATTTCATATGATGTGTCTACGAACCTGCCGATGCTGTGATTGCAAAGGTTAATCTCAGCATGGTCTCCACGATTAATATTACTCATATCTGCCTATAAGTACGTATACATGTTATACCGCTAAACGTAACCCTGGTGTAATTATAAGTGTGTCACTGGCAGCGCAATCCTTCGACGCTCCCGCAGGGAAGCCTACGCTTCGATGGTGTCCGCTGGCACGCAGGGGAGTGACCCTTAGCCCAACAGCATCCACCAGCTATGTTCCATGTTGAAGATTTCCGACTGACTCGTACAACTCTGAGTAGCATCGGATTTTAACAATCATCCAGCTGCATTATCCGTGATGAGTCGCCCGGTAGTGGTGTCATACCCTGCAACCGAGGTGAGCTCAAGGATCCCCTCCGGCGAATCTCTGCAGCGTTGCTCAAACAGCAAGAGAAGAACTCTTGAGCAGAACGCGGAATGGAGTATTCTCTGAGGCCTGTGAGGAAGCAGGATCCAGTCAGGGCAAGCGAGATAATATGAAATGAGTTGATCTGACAGTACGAAGATGTTCTGATAGCCAGGCTGCGAATGTCTTGAGCACTAGGGAAGGCTGTATAATGGAAAGGCTTACAGGTGCAGTCAGCTCGACGGCGATATTGATGATCGATGACACTGGAGTGGCTGAGTGAGTCGAAAGACATAGTCACCACATTTGTGGCACGTACAGAGAGTACATATGTAAAACAGCATTCCTAGAGAGCCGCATGTCAGAAAAGCGGAATCCAGAGGCAGAAAAGTCGGGACATGCATCTCACCATCTTGATAGAGTTTCTTTACCCAAGATGATTGTGTTTCACGTACTGCGAGGGGTTGGTGAGCCGTAGGAAGATACTTAACAGGCAAGCAGGCTTACGGTGTCGTGCTCCTTTCATCATTGTTAAAATGACAATGCCTTCGGGCAATAAATCAGCAAAGAAGCGCACCCCAGGAGCTGCGAGGAGACTCACCTGTCTCACATACCAGCCAGAAAATCAAGCCTACGAATACGATGTTGGTACCAGCAACTGGGAAGCACCCAGGTATGTGAAATGGCAAGGATTCATCTAACGATTCTTCGATTAGTTTCGATGGAGGAATAGATGTGGACTGTAACGGGACGAACATCTCCAGGTTTTGGCTGTAATGAGAGCGGCCACGAAGTTGGGCACCAAAGCAATCTGAGAGAAACTTCAGATGAAGCGCTTAGAGACCGCCAGCGAGAAGGAGAGTCTTACCACCCATAGACCTATGAGAGCAAAAAGGACAGATCGTTTCCGCCTCCAAATAGCGTATGTTCGAATCATAAGAGTCACTGAAAAAGCGGTGATTATCAAAAATCGACGATACGCTGATTGGCTTACCTTCCGACAACATAGCTCCTAGAAAGATAATCCCTTTGTGACATAGTAGGTAAGACATTGCACATATTTGAGCGGGCTGCTCACTCACATGTCGATGTCGCATTTAATCTCACGCATTCCTGAGAAACCGTGAATTGAAAAAGTTAAGATTTATAAGAGCCTCGATGGACCAACCTCTGGTGAATGGAAAGCCAAATACACTGTTCCCGCGCTGTCGTAAGCGAAGTAGACACATGAATGGTAGTATAACTACTCACTGTGCACTGCGATGAAGGTATCAAGAAAAGGCGAATATCGATTCAGCAAATATATAACTGTCCCGAAGTTCCAAGGGGCGCTCCAAACGTATTCCATCTGGTTCAGACTCATTATTCGTATCCGAACGGCACTCGAATAGGTCAGCTAGCTACCTCTTTTCCCATTGAAGTAATTACATCGTAAGTCTAGGGTCATTCAACATCACTCGGCGATTTCTTCTTGAAAGGCCACGCACCAAGAGCGCCCCGCAAGCGACGAATGAATACGCCTGAGTCCGACTGACATGCAGCGTGTATATCACCAGATCGTATTCAGCAGCGCTCATAGTCCCAGATTTGCGACGAGGGAAAGAAAGCTCAGGTGGTAAAAGAGCAGAAGCGCACTGCAAGCTCATCGCGCGGCATGCTTGGACGTTTTAAGGCTTGTGTTTCGCCCAGGGTTCTTTTGATGCATGGAAAAGACACTTTACTGCATATGCCGCGTACATCCCGCTTGCCCCGCGTGGGGTTGTTGTCCATGATTGACCTATCTCGAAAATGGACAAGGTCAGTACAGCCAGCAGCATGAGCGCCCATGGTACAGAATGTAGTTGCTTGCTGTGAGATTATCGAGACTCCGGCATGGCTTGGCCGGCGAGTAGTGAGGCTGTCTGCGCGCAGGCGTGTTGGTAAGCCGGTAATCTGATGAGATTGAACTGAAACAAGATTCAACAGAGATCAACCGTGACAGCAATTGCAAGGGTGACACTGAGTGGCATGCCGTGACATGTCGCTAGTGACACTTTGAACTTCCTCGAGCGGAGCCGCGCGGGCCGCTCAGCACTGTGGCGTCCTGCGGAGTCGTGTTCAAGTTGGACTCCGGTCCCATTTTCTTCTTCAATTCGTATCAAAGATAGACTTTGCGCAAGCTTGCGCACATATACAGCCCCATTCAGGCGTTTCCTTATCACGAATACAGACACTGGTAATTTTCGAGCCTCCTGATAACTTAATCCCCTCAGAAGAGATTATTGTTTCTTTAGTAATAGGGTCGTACACCTTCGACGGTATCGGCCGCGCACTTTGAGGCCACTTCCCGCCTGCTATTACATGGCAGAAGGTACAGGCGCGGGTTGGCCTGGTCCGCATCCATATCGTCGACCCGCGTCTACGGTCATCTCCGTCCTGATATAACTGGTGTACCCTAGCAAATATTAATGTCCCGTATCGAGGCTCTTATGGCCGAGTTCGATCTCAGTCTATCTCAAATTAACAAAATATCCCGCCAAAAGATAGCTCAACATACCCGTGCAGAGACGGCTGTGTTCATGCCTCGAAGATCTGTCGACGGGACGGTCCCCCGAAACCGGTTCAGATCCTCCCGCTGCACGAAGTTTTTGAACCAAGAACCTCGCCAACTCCTCGGGCAGAATAAATCGCAAAGGAATCAATGATTGTGGTGAGGATCAATGAAGATAGTTGGTGTTTCGAGTTGACACACGAAAGCGGCAAGCTCGAAAGTGGCGTCAGCAGCTGATTATACCTCTGTAACCCGGTGCGTGATACCAACTTTCTTTGCGATAGACACATCAACTAGCGATTGTCAATGCGCAGGGTCTCATAGTGAGAAGTCACACACGAGGTCAGAAGCGACCAGAAACGCTCAGTGATTTGCAGAGGCTTGAACAATGGCTGATATTCAGGGGCTGCTGCGGCGGGTATTTGAGTGTTCTGTTAGTGCTGAGTTTTTAGACAGCATTTCAGGCGAGAGTTCCAGGTAGCTGATGCAATGCTGTAGACACGCTGTCTTCGGTAAGGATCTACGATTACACAGCGCGATGCGCTATTCTTGAACAGCTCACGTGCGCGTGAGGGAGTGGAGCATTATAGTCCAAATAGCTGAAGATGAAGAAATTTATATACGATTCCTAGCTTCCTGGCTAGTCCTACCCGGTTAGCACGCAGATTGAAGTGCACCAGATTCAATTCCATTTTCCCCTTCATTTCTCATCACGATAGACTTTGCGCACTAGTTGTCTTGCCCAGTCCGAGCGTCAAGGAAGATTTCCAACTGACTTTCGTGCAACTCTGAGGAGCATCGAATATCAACGATCATCCAGCTGCATCCGTGGTGAGTCGCCCGGTAGTGGTGTCATACCCTGCAACCGAGGTGAGCTCAAGGATCCCCTCCGTCGAATCTCTGTAGCGTTGCTCAAACAGCAAGAGAAGAACTCTTGAGCAGAACGCGGAGTGAAGTATTCTCTCAGGTCTTTGAGCAAGCAGGATCCAGTCAGGGCAAGCGAGACAATATGAGATGAGTTGAGCTGACATTACGAAGATGTTCTCATAGCCAGGCTGCGAATGTCTTGAGCACCGGGGAAGTCTGTATAATAGAGATGCTTACAGGTGCCTTTAGCGCGACGGCGATATTGATGGCCGATGACACTGGAGCGGCTGAGTGAGTCGAAAGACATAGTCACCACATTTGTAGCACGTACAGAGAGTATATATGTAAAACAGCATTCCTGGAGAGCCGCATATCAGAAAAGCAGAATCCAGAGGCAGAAAAGTCGGGACATGCATCTCACCATCTTGATAGAGTTTCTTTACCCAAGATGATCGCGTCTCACGTACTGCGAGAGCTTGGTGAGCCGCAGGAATATACTCGACAGACAGGCTAGCCTACGGTGTCGTGCTCCCTTTATCATTGTTAAAATGACAATGCCTTCGAGAAATTAAAATCAGCAAAGAAGCGCACTACGGGGGCCTCGGGGAGACTCACCTGTCTCACATACCAGCAAGAATATAAGGCCCACGAATACGATGTTGGTATCAGCAACTGGGAAACACCCAGGTATATGAAATGGCAAGGACTCATCTAACGATCCCCCGATTAGTTGCGGTGAAAGAATAGAGGTGGACTGTAACGGGACGAACATCTCCAGCTCCTAGTTGTAATGAGAGCGGCTACGATACCGGGCACCAAAGCAGACTGAGAAAATGTTTAGATGAAGCGCTTTGAGACCTCCAGCGAGAAGGAGAGTCTTACCACCCATAGACCTATGAGAACAAAAAGAATAGATCGTTTTTGCCCCCAAATAGCGTACGTTCGAATCATGAGAGTCACTGAAAGAGCGGTGACTATCAAACATAGACAAAATGCTGATTGACCAGAAGTACCTTCCGACAACATAGCTCCAAGAAAGACAACCCCTGCGTGACACAATGGGTAAGACATTGTATGTGCGCGGGCTGCTCACTCACATGCCGATGTCGCATTTAATCTTACGCATTCCTTGGGAACAGTGAATTGGCTAAAGCTAAGACCCATAAGAGTATCGATAGACCAACCTCTGGTGAATTAGAATTCGAATACACTGTTCCCCGCCATCGTGAAGCGAAGCAGACATATGAATGGTAGTATAATTACTCACTGTGCCCCGCGATGAAGGAATCAAGAACAGGCGAATATCGATTCAGAAGATATATAACTGTCCCGGAATTCCACGAGGTGCTCCAAACGTATTCCACCTGTTGTGCGCTCGTTATTCGTGTCCGATTGGCACTCGCATGGGTCAGCTAGCTACCTCTTTGTCCAATAAAGTCATTATATCGTAAGTCTAGGGTCATTCAGCATCGCACAGCAACTTCGCCTTGGCACCGAGCTCACGCACCAAGAGCGCCCCGCAAGCGGCGGCCGCATACCCCTGAGTCCGACTGACATGCAGCGTGTATATCGCCAGATCGTAGTCAGCAGCACTCATGAGTCTGAATCTTTGAAGAGGGAAAGAAAGCAAAGGTGGTGAAAGAGCAGAAGCGCACTGCAAGCTCATCGTGCGGCATGCATTGCCGTTTCAGGGCTTGTGTTTCGTCGAGACTCCAGGGTTCTTCGATGTATTAGAAGCTTCACCCCATATGCCGTGCTTATCTCGCTTACCCCAGGTGAGGCCTTTGTCCATGATTAGCGTGGTTTGAGAATCTGAGCCCAAAGTCTGGCATTACAACCAGCAGACGCTCGGCTTGGATGCACATGATAGATTCTTGGTTTGAGACCAAGATTCTGTGATATGGGCGTGGCATGCGGGCTTGCCCGGCGAGCGGGGCTGTCGTGTTGGTAAGCAGGTAATCTGATGAGACACAACAAAGGGTTTGACAGAACGCCGGAACTCGCTCGGGTAGAGCCGTGCGGCCCGCGCGGCTTAATGTGGCGTCTCCTGAGGACATGTTCAAATCGGACTCGAATTCCATTTTCTTCTTCATTTCACCCCGAGATAAACTCTGTGCGAGCTTGCGCGGATATACAGCCTGTTCTCGTGTCTTCTGAGCACAAATACTCACAACCAGAATGCTGGAGCCTCCTGATAGCTTTATCCCCCGAAGAGACTACGGTCTCCCTAGTAATAGGGCTGTACACTGTCCTCTACCGTCCACGGTAACGGCCGTATAATTTACGGCCGCTAGTCGTATGCGCTTCTATGGTAGACAGTACATACCGATATGGGCTGATCGTGCCGTCAATCCGTGCCCAAACCGGTTCAGAGCCTCCCGCTGCGTGCAATTCCCGAACCGCAAGCTGTTCGCCAGCACCTCGATCTAGATAGCGCGATGTGCGAAAGTAAACAACGACAATGGATATCGGTTAGCAAATTAGTGCACGAAATTGAAAGCGGCCAGTTCGAGAGTGGCGTCCGCAGCTGATCACGGAGAACTCGAGTAACGATGGCTATAGATTCATATAGAGAAAATCTATGCACACAGGGTCAGAAAGCGCACAGAAACACTCAGCGATCTGCAGAAATTCAAAAATTGCCGATATTTCGGGGCTGCTGCAGTGGGCATCTGGGTGCTCTGGCGCTGGACAGGATGATACAGGCACGTATATATGCGTTCGATACTTTCTGACCAGACTTTAACATACAAATCCCATGTTTCCAGAGCCAGAGTGCCAGAGAACAGTGTCTACGCGAGCGAGTGCGGAGCCGTCAAGCCTTCCGCGCCACCATTCCCAACCGAGATGCGTGCGGGAGTGCGGGAGCGCGGGAGGGAGGATATCGGCAGCGCCGCAGGGGGCCATGACCTCCACGAACGCTCGCGCCATCGTCCGCTCAGAATTCAGAACTATCGGACACGATGCGTCGAGCCAGGTATGAAAATCATGTGCCCAAGTCGCATGCTCGGACGGCGGGGAGAAAGACAAAACGAGACTGTGGCGTGAGCGCGACTTGCGCGCCCCACCCACCACAACCGCTTTCTGTGCAAACTTCATTCGCCTCCCACCCTCAGTGCCCGGACTCTCGCGCAAGCAAATATACGGCGCGCTATTGTTGCATGCAACACGGAAATAGAAAAGCGTTCGGTGGAACGGGAAAAAGTTCACAAAAGACCTCTCATCTAACAATCCGGCCCATCATTATAGCATAGGCGCGCGGGGGCCTGTACACACAAAGTATCGTCGAACCAGACTTCAAGGCAGGCGCAGCGCACCCAGTTCCAAGCCAAGCAGGAGGGCAGAGACCAGAACCCACTCGTAAGCCCCAGCGCGAACAAGAACCCATCGATATGATGCAGTTTAAATATACAATATATACACACGACATTATCACCAGACTTAGCGTACGAACCAAGCGTCCCAGCCAGCGCAGAGAACAGCGCCCTCACGAGTCACTTCGCGCCATGAGGCGCGCCGAGCGCCTGCGCGGTGTACCCCCAGCACTAGTCAGGCGCGGCTGGGGCGCCGGGCTGGACGACCGGGCAGCAGACGGAGACGGCGCACGGGGAGGCGCAGAGAGAGACGGCGGAGAAGGTGCGGAGAGAGACGGCGGCGAAGGCAGCAGCGCAGCAGAGACGGCCCCGTCCGCGCTCGGGCTCGGGCCCAGGACGACCTCCATGAACGTCCGCGCGCGCTTGCGGGCCCCATCGTCCGCGCCGTCGTCTTCGCGCGTGCGCTTCAGTGTGCGCACGGATGTTGGGGGCGGGCCGGGCCGGGCCGTGGGGGACCCGATAGATCTAGAGGAGGAAGAGCCCCGCTGGCGCACGCGCCGTCCCTCTTGCGCGTGCGCGTCCGCGCCTGAGTTGCCCGAGTCAGAGCCAGAGCCGGCGTCCCGCGCGCGTTTGCGCGAGCCCGTAGACGAAGAACCAGAGCCAGTCGAGTTGGATGCGCTGCCAGATGCAGATGCAGATGTGGGACCCGAGACCGGGAGGAGCGGCGGGTGCAGCGACGAAAACGGAGCCGAAGCCGAATTTGCGAAACGAGCGCGGGAGCGATGCCGCCCGCTGGAAGAGCCCGCAGAGAGCACCAGCGCGCCCTCACGCCGGAGCGCGCGGCGGTGCCGCGGCGGGAGTGGGGAGCTGGAGCCGGAGCCGTAGAGCCCCGAGACGTGCATCGGATGGAAGATATCGCTGTGCGCGGGCTCGCGCGTGAGCGGGCGCGGCTGGCGGCGCTCGGCGGTGGCGGCACTTGCGGCGGACGAGCTCGAGTCTGAGTTTTCGTATTCGCCTTGAGACAGGGCCAGGGGCGCAACGGGAAAGGCCAGAGGGGAGCCGCTTGACCTCGAAGACGGGCCCGAGGTGTGGTGTGCGGCGATGCGGTAGTGCCGCGGGGGGACGCTGCCGGCGTCGCTGGGCGGGCCTCCGAACGCTGTATTCCTGAGCTCGCTAAGACGCGGTTAGCCACACGCCAGCTGGACGCCAAACCGTACGCACTTGATCTCGCCCTGCATCGTCTCGACGCGCACAGACATGCTCGTCAGCGCGGTCTGGAACGACAGGAGCTGGTCCCACAGGCCCTGCCAGACGGAGTGGCGGGTGATGAATGTGCTGTACATCGCGGGGTGATAATGGGTGATCTGGTGTGGTGGGCAGGTTGAGTGGTGCTAGATCGAGAGCGGGCTTGCGCCTATATACAGCCATGCCGCTTTGTTGGGCAACGTGTTGTTGCGAGCGTCAGCGCTTTGTCGGTGGCAAGGCTTGTTCTGGCAAAGCGCGGCGCCACGAGCGACGGCGCGTGGTGGCCAAAGCGTCATGCAGCGGACGAAAGCCTGGACAAGCGACACTGGGTAGCGCAACGACAGCTTCAGACTCAGAGCGACTGCCTTACATGGATGGAGCAGACGAGGCGCGATACGCGAGGATACGCGATGATGTTGAGTGAAGGAGCAGTAAGCGCCCAGGACAGACCCTGATCTGACATCCCCGGCGCGCGGCCCCGATCGCTCCCCGTTCCTGACTGTCACCGCCGTCGCGTTCCCTGCCAGAGCACGCCGCGCGCGATTGCTTGCTAACGCCCAGCGCAGTGCGCTCGTAAACGTTCGCCTGCACGGTCGAACTCATGACTCCCTCTCGCTGGGCCACGATTAGGCTAATAGTATTCCCGTTGTCCCAGTCCCGACATATCCCCGCGCGCACCCCCACCCATACCCATCCTCGAACCAGCAGTGCTGCGAGAGGCGGGGTGGACGCGGCGCGCGCGACATGGTGGGCTCGCAGCGGCGCGCGCGACGCGGGTACGACGATCTCCCGCGCGGGCGCACGAGCCCGGGCGACGACGACGCCGGACTCTCCTGCTGTCCTCACCCCAATCTCATCCCAAGGCACAACTCAACCCCGCACCCCACCTCGGCAGATCATCGGGCACACCCTCTGACCCCCGGCCCGCGCGCTATCCATCTACATAAGCCCGCGCGCGGGGCGATATTGCTAGTACTGTTAATCTCAATCTCCCGCGATAGCGATACGATGTCGACCGGGTTCATCAAAGTAGACGGCACGCGGCTCGTCGACGGCGCGGGCAAGGAGGTCATCCTGCGCGGCGCGGGGCTCGGCGGGTGGATGAAGTGCGTCCCCAATCTCATCTCATCGTGTCCATAGCGTCAATCAGGAGTGCTAACGCAGTCGTGCTCGTGCGCGCGCAGCATGGAGAACTTCATCTCCGGTGCGCATGCGTCTGTCTCTCTTCTCTGCGGGTGGAGCTGACGGCGGCGCGCAGGCTACCCCGGGTGCGAGTTCCAAATCCGCGACGCGCTGGCAGAGGCCATCGGCCCCGCCAAGTCCGCGCTCTTCTTCGACAAAGTGCGTCCTGTCTCCCCCATTCCCCTTCCCCTTCCCCTCCTCTTATTCCCTTGCGCGCGCAGTTCCTCGAGCACTTCTTCCAAGACGCCGACGCGGCCTACTTCGCCTCCGTCGGGCTGAACGCGATCCGCATCGCGTTCAACTACCGGCACTTCGAGGACGACATGAACCCGCGCGTGCTCAAGCCCGAGGGGTTCAAGCACCTCGACCGCGTCATCGACCTGTGCGCCGCGCACGGGATCTACACGATCCTCGATCTGCACACCGGTGCGCCCCTTTTCCCTCCCTTTCCCCCTTCTCCCCCCCCTCTCCCCCCCGCTCCACTTAGCTTAGATTGAGACTGAGGCTGACGCGTGTGTGTGGGCAGCGCCGGGCGGGCAGAACACAGACTGGCACGCGGACCACGGGACGCACATCGCGGCCTTCTGGACGCACAAGGACCACCAGGACCGCGCCGTCTGGCTCTGGGGCGAGCTCGCGAAGCACTACCGCGGGAACACCTGGGTCGCGGGGTACAACCCGCTCAACGAGCCGACCGACCCGACCCCCGGCGCGGCAAGGCTGCTCGACTTCTACGACAGGGTGTACAAGGCGATAAGGGAGGAGGATGGGGAGCACGCGGTGTTTTTTGACGGGAACACGTTCGCGAGCGACTTTAGCGCGTTTGGGGAGCGGCATAAGGGGTGGGCGAACACCGCGTACAGCATCCACGACTACACGCTCTTCGGGTTCCCGAAGGCGCCCGAGGTGTACACCGGGACGGACGAGCAGAAGCGCAGGCTGCGGCGGAGCTACGAGAAGAAGCGCGCGTGGATGGACGAGCAGGGGCTGTGCGTGTGGAACGGGGAGTGGGGGCCCGTGTATGCGCGCGCGGAGTATGAGGGGGCGAAGACGGGGGAGATCAATGCGGTGCGGTATCGCGTGCTGAAGGACCAGCTGGAGATCTATAACAAGGTGCGCTTCTTGCCCCCCCCCCCCCCCCCTTCCCCGCAACGCTGACACCGCGCAGGATCGCCTGAGCTGGTCGATCTGGCTGTACAAGGACATCGGCTTCCAGGGCATGGTCTACACGCCCGCCTCCACCGCGTACCGGACCCTCTTCGCGGACTTCCTCGCGAAGAAGCACAGGCTCGCCGTCGACGCGTGGGGCGCGGACAGCACCGCCGTCGACGCCGTCTACGCCCCCCTAATCAACCACGTCGAGGAGGAGATCCCCGAGAAGTACCAGCGGCTGTACCCGTTCCCCGTGTGGAAGATGGCGGACCGCGTCGGGCGGCTGGCGCGGAATGTGCTGGTGGCGGAGTACCTCGTCCGGGAGTGGGCGGACCATTTTGTGGGGAAGAGCGAGGCGGAGATCGAGGAGCTCGCGCGGAGCTTTAGGTTCGAGAACTGTGTGCAAAGGGAGGAGCTGAATCGGATTTTGGGGGACAATGCGACGCTCGTGAAGGAGGCGTAGGGGTGGATAAATAGCAAGAATATTAATGTACTACTAGCGGATCGCAAATGGGCGACTTGAACCTGGTCCAAAGCTCACGTGCTCTGTTCGAGAACAGTGCAGCGCAATCGCAGATCCTTTCGAAAGCTTCATTCTATCGGCTACCTGGGGCTGCTCACGCTCGCCGAAAGCTGTCCGGAAGACTCAGCGATGTCGCATATAGGCCCGAGTCTGGCCAGTTCGTGATAACCTGCGGACCCCGGCCGTTCCGGAATGGGACCTTTGCCGTGTACATATCCCATCCTATGTCTGAGTGAGTTTTTCCTCCAGAGAGTGCAGATTGTAGGCGCTTGAGGGGCCATATCTTTGATCAAGAGACAGTCTGAGTTGCACCAAATGCCGTCTGCATCGTAGTCTGGCAAGGTATCCCGAGCCACAGATGAACACCGACGGGAAGCTTCATCCGTCATGCCACAGGTAATTATTCACCACTACCGTGCTTTGTGTGGTAACTGAGATGGGCATCGTAATTAAACAGCAACTTTTGAAGCTGAAGTTGAAGTCAAGTTGAAAGTTTGACCGTGGCGGCCCGGGTGGCACTTCGACGATTCAATATTCAATATTGACACCGGCAAGCTTGTTGCATCACGTACACCGACGGTCCGTGTCCTCGAGTCCATTCTCGACTGGCCATGTCGAGGCACAAGCCCCTCCCCCTAAACCTGCAGCATCAACAACACAGCGCCAGCGACGACAAATCCACGCACCCCACCTCCCCACCTCCATCCTCGCATGCTGCCCCCGACGACGACCTCACGCCGTTCGCGGCGCTCTCAAAAAGCCTCGCGGCGATCGGCGCGCTGAGCATCGAGGACTATCTGCGCTTGCCCGAAGAGCCACCAAAGCCCGCGATCCAGTATTTTACTGGCCTACCGCCCGAGATGCTGCTCACCCCGCCGACCCCGCAGCCGCGGGAGGCGCCGTCCGACGCGCCGCCGAAGACGCACTACATCGCGCAGCTGCACCAGGCGTGCCAGCGCGCCTTCGGGAAGACGGACATGCTGCAGTTCACCTTCGAGGAGCGCGACGGGCCGAGCAGTGCGTCCCGTCCCCATCCCCGCCCCCCTGCCGAGTCTCACAGCACGCACTCGTGCGCCGCAGCGAAGCGCTGCATCCTGACCATCGCGCACCCGGGCGGCGCGGTGCGCACGTACGCGAGCCCCGAGACGTTCCCGCGCAAGAACGAGGCGAAGGCGCAGACCGCCGCGCTCGCCGTGGAGGCGGGCGCGCTGGAGTTCATCGCGGCCGGCGCGGGCGCGGCGAAGCCGGGCGTGGTGCTGGCGGCGCTGGATGCGCCCGCGGAGGACGCTGCTCCGCTAGAGCCCACAGAAGAGTCGCTGGTGCGGGAGATCGAGGATGCGTGCACGCGCTGGTGGGGCGGCCGGCGGCCGTACTGGGCGACCTTCAGCGACCCCAAAGCCGGAACGAGTGCGTGTATTTCTGTTTTTGGACTGTTTGGGGGCTCATTGCCTGTTAGAGGTGGGATGCGCGCTGCGGGTTCAGCTTACGCCGCGCTATCTGCGGGTGTATGCGTCGGCGGGTCTTTGCGACACGCTGCAAGAAGCCAAGTGCGCGTGTGCACGGGCGGCGCATGAGCAGGGCGTCATTGAGTTTATCGAGGCGGGTGCGTCTCAGGCTGCTGCTCTGGGCCCCCGGAACGAGCCTCAAGCTGGTCATCCCCAACCCATCAGTCTGCAGGACTTCTTCGACGAATTTCCACAGCCTTTCTATGAAGATCTTGGTGGAAAGTCTCTCAGCGAATTCAACGCGCCGTCATGGCTGAACACTACAGTCCAAACCGCGCGGGGCGCAAAGCTGACGACGACATTCCACTGGACCGCAAACGCCAATTTCTTTGGGGGCAACGCTGGCCGTAAGCTCTCGAACTTCTATTCTATTTTATTACACTTCTTGACCATGATCAGTGCACGGTTGTCTTCTCCGCATCGAACGCCCAGGAGAGCTGAAAGCGTATCTCGTCGACACCCGATTCGTCAAGCGCGCTGATGCCAAAGCTGCGGTGTGCTTGCAAGCCATGTCCCAGGGCGTGGGCGACTACATTCGGGATATCAGCCACCACCTGGACGGCAAGGTCACCAAGCGGATGAAGGACTGGGGGAACGAGGTGGTATCCATACTGACCGCCGAGTACGGAAAGATCCGACCAGGCATGCTCCCCCGGTTCGATTTTGAGAAGGACGTGGATGGTACGCTTCATTTGCATCGCATTCAAAGACTGGGCTGACTAGTTTATAAAGCTTATGGCTGCTCCATCATTATCGAACTTTCCTCCCCTCCTACCGCGGAAGACACGAGGACGTACACCGTGCCCACCGAATACCGAACTAAGGCGGATGCAAAGATGGCCGTGGCGTGTCTTGCGGCGGAGCAGGGAGTTGTCGAGTTTGTGCGTTTCCGCGGCGGCCCAGTCCCGCCACACTACCAGTCCTTCCATTCCGAGCTTCAAAGCGGGACGCTGGACGCTCTGCACAAGCTTAAGCGCAAGCACGGGGACGGCGCAGGCCCCCAGGACCGCAAGCGGCCCAGAATGAGCTCCATGCCGCGAGCGGCGAATGACAATCCCCCTTTGCTCGAGACCAAAGAAGAGGCGATCGCGCGCTTGCACGGGCGCCAGCCTCCTGCGGGAATACGAGTGTATCAGTCTCACCCTGGCGACAAGAAGAGAGGTGACCGCGGATGGAACAGGCGTGGGTCGATGAAAGGCGGTGGGTCCGGTGGTCACCCGAGGCCTGCGCAGGGCATGCGAGCAGGCCACGGAGACTCGGGTCCTAGTGGATCAGCGCTTCCTCGAGCGAACGCCGGTGGACCTTCGGTTGCCCTGAATAGTCGCGCTCTCGCCCCAGGCCTCCCTGGTCGATCTGCCATAATGCCTCTACACCAGCAACTCCCACTGCAGAGTATGCATTCAAGCGCTCCGCCTCGTCCACCACAATACGTCCCTCCTTCTGGTCCAACGATGCAACCGCCTCTGAGCATGTATCCTCCGCCAATGGACATGTACCACGGTCCTCCGGCACAGGAATACACCCCGTACCATGGGCTGCCTTATGAATATCCTCAACATCCTCAACCGCTTTCTCACGCGCCGTCTGGCTCGATGTACCCCGCGCAGTCATATCAGCCTTCTCAGCCTCACGGCAATATGCAGTTTGCCGCTCCTCCATACAATTCTTACCCGGGTGCTCACTACTAGGTCCATACCCGGCTTGGGCTGACCGTCGCGTCCATTGCTCACTCCCGCGTTTCGCTTCGTCAGTGCCGACAACGATCCACTGGTTCTGTCTATCGTTTCCGTCCTGGACGGGAGCCATGCCCGTCGTGCTTTTCCGAGCCCAAGCCGGACGAAGCTCCAACGAACTGAACGCCCTTCTTTCTCACAACGGCTGTTGCTCACCTATTCAAGTGTCAGCGATGAGGACCAGAACACGCGTGAGAGTAGGCAGCGCGGGCACCGTGGCAACGATTGCACCAGGGGGTCGCTCAGGCGCAACCTGACAGACTCGACGAGGCAGCGCGCGAAATGGGAATTGCTCCAGTCGAGGGCACCGGGGGCTCCTTGGGGCGCATCGATACGCAGGTCGTGTCATAGAGTATGTATTGTTTTTCGGACACCATCTTGGACTCTCATTATAGACTCTACTAATCGATCCTCTTGCCTAATGGTACAATATGTCACCGCTTCCACTATTTCCCTGTATCCACATGTGACCGTGCTCCGAGCTCGGGGTCAATGGCATAATCATGTCTTAACGCTCATCATTCACGATCGGTTCTCATTGAAATCCCCCATCAGCATGCCCTCCTTGAAGAACGATTACGACGAAAATGGATACGTTATTGTGGATGGGCTGATCGCCCCAGGAGACTTCGCTTCTTTGGAACAGGCTTGTCAGCGTGCTATATCTCGTACTCGCTCTGGCGAATGGAAACATCGGCGTACCGTAGGAAAGCAGTTCCCTCCCTACGGGGATGAAGACCCAGACTCGTGGGGAGTCCAACACGTCATGCATCCTGAGCTGGGCGAGACCGCGTTTGCGAAGTGGTATACGTCCGAACCGCTCACGCAAGTCATTACGCAGCTTATGGACTGTAAGGAGGAAGACCTCCAGATGGGTGAGCATCATATTGAAACTTGCAAGCCCATCGACTGATGGTGTGGATGCCAGAGCTATTCAATCTCCTGATCAACCCAATGTCCCATGACTTCGCCCTGCGGTGGCACCGGGATGACGTGCCCGGAACGGCTAGTGAAGAAGAGGAGATTCAGGCCCTTGGTGTGAGCCACTACGGAGTAGGTCGACGTTTCTACTACCTACAGCCTTGAACTCATGTATCACGGTCATCCTCAGATTCAGTGGAATACGTGGGTCTGTAAATGCACTGATTGAGACCATGCTGACGCCTTGTGCACACAGGGCGTTGTACACGGATTCGTGCCTATTCATTGTTCCCAAATCACATCGAACTCCCAGGACGGCAGAGCAAAGGGCCCTTTCCATAACATCTGCGCCTCCCGAGAACCCCCTCGACATGCCCGGAGCTTTCCGTGTCACCTTGCAGCGTGAGCAGTTCCTCGAGTGAGCCTGACTGCTGCAGCTGACATCGTGAGCAGCTGGCCAGACCGTCTTCTACAACAACAACATTCTGCATTGCGGAGCATATGATTCGAAGGCTCTTCGCGCGACGCTACATGCATCTATGGGTGACGTGCGCGGTGGTTCTGCTCGCGCTCGCAATGTTCTTCAGCATGGTCTCGAGTGGATGAAGGAAGAGAGTTTCAGCAAAAGTCTGAATGAAAAGGGTAAGTTGATGCTACGTCGACTGGTGGATATGAAAGAAAGTATAAGCGGGAACGTTGGTTATTCTTTAGTAGATTGACATGTACATTGGACACTGCGCTCGTGTACCAGCTGTCATGAAACTTGACTAGCTGATGTAGTATGCATGAACAAGGTATAGAATGGGAGGCGTGGGCTTGAACTGCTTTGTGAATTGGATTCTAGGTGACAATATTAATGATATGGAAAGTGTGATTCATACATTATTCCAGAATCTGTAAAGAAGACGGGGTACTCGCAGTTATCATAATCTTCGATGGATAACGATAGCTCTAGCAGGATGGACCTCTCGGAAAGGCATCGAATATAATACATACTATCACCCTTTGGCTACCAAGTTGCGCAACAGTGCGCTGGTGGTCACTTTCGGTTTGATGACCTGAACGGATTGGCCGTTTGGAGCTATTTTCCGTAACCCAAATCCATACACGCCGATGATTGTGTCCCCTGCCTTCGACCCCATTTCCGGCCATACGTTGTCCGCCTTTTGTGGATCATATGATTTGTTTACCCTATCATCCAAGCTGACCGACATCTCAGAAGAGAGGATGTCCCGCTTGAGAACCAAAGATAACTGGTGTGCGTCGCGAACGATAGCATGGATGTCACGAAGCAAATTGGTGTAAATAGCATCGTCAATCATGGCGCGGGACGATTGTCCATATGCCCATGTAATCAACGCAATGACCTCTTGCTCAATAACTTGCGCAAGATCTTCAAGGCGCCGGAATTGTGGCACGGCCGACGTAGCATTTGCAGTGATTGCTCTCCAGCGCTGCCGAGCAGCCCAAGGCTCTGATAACCGGCACTTCAGTTGAAGAACGCGATGCAGTGATCAACCATCGGCTCTCACCTGCTTTGGATATTTGATCAAATAGCGTATCCAGAACTCTCGTTTCATCCACTGAGACGGTTGTCACAGATCCAGCAAAGAACGTTTCGTACAGAAGGGGCAAGATGAGGGTGTGAAGGCTTGCATCAAGCAGGAATCCATGATTTTCTTCAGAGAGACCGCGACGGGCCAGACTACGTAGCA
>JACXVL010000020.1:0-12455 GCA_014898675.1 Athelia sp. TMB
CGACGACGCTCTGCACGCCGCCGCCGAGCACGGGCGCGCTGATCACGGGGAGCGTCTCGTTCGTGATCATGTTCGCGAGGAGCAGCGTCACGAGGAGGAGGTGCCCGTTCTTGCGGATGGGCTTGATCTTGTTCGCGTACAGCTTCTGCTTCCTGCGCGGCGTCAGCGGGGGAAACACTAGTACTGGACTATGAATGGGGGGACGCACGGGGTGCCGCTCATGGAGAGCACGTTGAGCTGCGTCTCGTCGAGCGACATGTAGCCGAGCGTGAGCCCCGCGAACACGCCGCTGAGGAGGACGAGCACGGGGATGAGGATGGCGAACACGATGAACTTGGCGTTGTGCGGCTCGGACTCGGCGCGCTTGCTCAGAGCGCGGCCGTGCATGGAGAGGGCGAGCTCGCCGCGCGGGGCGCCGGAGACGAGGGGGACGACATAGTGCTTCGCGAGGGTGTAGAGCAGCAGCAGCAGGCGGGACGAGTGGGGATTGACGCTCAGGGGGGCCATGCAACTGCAAAAAGATGAGGGGCCGTTGGCGCGGGCCTGGTTATTTGAGCGATGTCATCTCGCCAAGCCATTCGAGCGGACGTGACAGCGGCCGCGTCCTTCATCCTCGCCCAGCTTCTCACGCCACGACGGCACCGACGGCACCAACGTATTTTATTTCCTGTCTTGCTCTTCGACCTCCTCCTCCACGGTCCTACTAAGCTTGACAACACCCTAGATAACCCTCCAACTGGTCCGGTATTCTTGCTTGGCTTCATGCATTTGCGTCGAGAAATAACCTAGGGCGGACGAATGGTCGCGGATTTAACCACATCTCTTCCATGACATGTCCAGACTTTTACCCGCTTCTCGAGTGGAGCTGCTCTGGCGTGCAGCATCATACGACGTAAATATACGACAGACTCACCGCGGCGGCTCGTCTGCCGCTCCGAGGAACGCTCTGCTTATGCATACATATGCTGCCATCTGTCAAACCCGGCACCGCGAAGCTGTCCTGTGTGCCGTCGGCGCGAACCCACAATGACGAGTGTTCGCTCGAGGATCCCATGCAGATCAAGAGATCGGCTGCTTGCTGATCATAATGCAATTGGGTGGATGTTTTATATTGGCGTACCGTTAGTGATCATCAACTCATAATATGCAACTAGGCTACCGCGTCGCGCGAACAATATTCGAATATGCTACATCGCGACATGACCGCTTGCTTCATTGGCAGCTACATGCATCCGAGGGCTGTTCTTTGCCGTAGAATAGATGGCAGCTCGGCAAGCCACATCGACGTCCGAAGTTAGTACGGAGCTCTAAGGACTTCTATGTGCGAAAGATCGGGCTCGAGTGCGCGCACAGCATTTTGAGCGCATGTTCAGAAACCAGAATCGCTCATTTCTTCCAGATTAAACTCGATTCCAAGCGGCGAACGTATCATCTTATTGGTACGCGCATCACAAGTATACCCTACTCTCCTTCAGCATTTTCGGCAAAGTTGGCTCCGAACCTGGAGACATTCAGTCATATAACGGTATAGAGGACCACCTGGGGGATCGGCGCGGATTGCCCGAGAGTACCGACTGCGATGGAAAGAAGTTGCCCGACCGGTACGACTCTTGCCACAGTTTGAGAGGAGAGTCGAGCAGGAGCATCTTCGTAGGCGGCCGGATCCCAACGAACATTGATGTCGTCAGAAAGCAGTATGTAAATTTAAATCCAGAGATGCATGAGATAGACCGTTAATATGGGAAAGAAATCCCCTGCGCGAAGTGACTCTGGGTTACCTAAACATGTCCAGTGGCGAAGGCTTCGATTATAGGGATGGGGATGTGATCAAGTAACCGCCAAATCAGATTTAGAATGGCATGCATGCAATAAGTTACATCAATTTCTGGTCGACTGGAAATTATATCTGTTCACCTGCAGCCCATTCAATCATCTGTGCCACATGCCATTGCCCTGCACAGCTCCGCTTCCTAGTGCTCGGCGTTGTTGGATTATTGAACATCAGCATCTAAATCATGTCCTCCAATCGGCGACACGTTTATAGCATGACGTTTCCATTAATATTCAAGTTCAAGATTATAAGCTTGCATATAAGTCTTGAGAGTCTCATCCCGCCACTGGCAGGCGATTCGAGTGGCGGCAGTTCATCATCATCGGAAAACTTCCCACGCCACGACGGCAGCGACGAATTTTATTTGCATTTTATTTTCCATCTCGTTCTTCGACACTCACTCTTATGCACGATTTCGCCGAGCTTGCAACGGCATCCTAGAGAGCTTGTCCTCATGCATTTGCCAATGCGTCGGAAATGGCCTGGCCAAGGAATGGCCATCGCGGTTATCTCCATGTCCAAGCGGCGGAACATCAATTTGACCCTCGTCAGCTCTACTTCTCGAGTGGACCTTGCTATGGCATGCAGCATCATAAGACATAAACATACAAGAAATCTGTCACTGTAGCTGTCTTCCGCTCTGAGGAACTCTCTGCATATGCTGCCAACTGTCAATGAACCCCAAATGCCTACTGCATATGCACTCTTCGACGGCAATGACATTATTATTTTCGGCTCCGCATCTTCCAGTCTCAAGGGCCCCTTCCGATTCAAATGCAACACTCGTTGAATATTACTGGTGCGGTCTCCGACCCCATGCGGCACTGCTTAGGGTGCAGGCCTATCAAGATTGCGTATATCCTTCCTGTCGAAACGCACCTGCCTGCTAATCAACTCATTCTGGCGGTAAAGGTCAGTGGATTATGATATACTATTAATTCCAAATAGATTTTGACGCAAAATGCAGTCTCCCAAGCGTACGCGTTGCCTCCCTTGGAGGTTGGCGTGAAGTGCATGTAGGCAATAGTTCGCCACCTGGATCGACAATATATCCTTCCACTCACCGGATTTTCAAGCTTCAACCGGACGCGAATCTGTTTCGGGAATCCCCGATTGTTTCTCAAGCGTTTGTCCTAAACTGGTAGGTATCGGAGTCTCTCACACAGCATTCAAGCCTTCCATCAATGATCAGCCTCGATCTTGACCATAGCGTCCCAGTACCTGCTGTGCATCAGCACCTAATTCTTATCCCCCAACTGCGCCAATCAGCGCCGCGCTCCTCGTGATATCCATGACGGCCCGGCAACCTACCTCTCCGGTGTTCGCAAGGAACCCCAAGGCAGATATCATCCTTCGATCCGCAGACAACGTCGACTTCTATGCACGCAAAAGCCTACTCTCCTACGCATCCAGCGTCTTCGAGAGCATGTTTGAGATCCCGGCGCCTGTGCATCCTGCGGACCAGGACGAGACCAAAGATGGGCGTCACATAATCCAACTCGCTGAAGATAGCGCGATGCTAGAGCGTGTATTGCTCTTCTGCTATCCCAGAAATGTTTCAGTAGAGCCAGTCAAAGTCGAAGACCTGGAAACAGCGGTGATTTTGCTCCGCATTCTGGACAAATACGACATGGAGGACTCATATAAATGTGTTTTGACAATCCTGTCGACATCGCTGCTTGTGAAGGACGATCCGCTACGCGCATTTGGTGTCGCATGCAGAATCAAGGATAGGAAGATGGCGAAGTTCGCTGCCAGATTTCTCGAGCGGAGCAAGGTCCATCAGACCGTCCACAAGCTGAACCCGGATTACGATTGCTTCACCTTCCTCGAACTCCTTCGCGCTGAGGAGTATCGAGAAAAGTGCCTCCATGCACTCGAGTCGAAGAACTGGAAGAAGCAGTTTGCTATTTCGGGCCATGGAGCGTGTAACATCCCTTGGAGGGAGCCCTACCTTGCCAATGTCGCGAATGCCTTGCGGAACAACCCTTGTGGGGCCGTTGCGTACGATCCTGAGGTTCAAACCCCTCTGAAAGGATTAAAGTGCACAATTTGTTCAGAGGCTGCAGATGCAGTTCCGGCATTTGTAAGTGCGTTCATTGAGAGAGCCCTCGGAGAGGTGAGTGAACTTGCGCGTTTGTGGTTTAATGGCGTGCTCACAAGGAAGCGATCATTCTTTGCAGATTGAACTCGACTTTGGGTGGTGAGGGCATCGTCTTCACCAATGAATCTCGATTCGTTCAATATATGCAATATCTACCTTGGTCCGATTATATTCACTGGTGATGGTTTCTTTCAATGCACCATTTTCTCAAGGAATCGTTCACTCCACGGCAAGGCGACTCAACGACTGTTATACGCAGTTCTTGTACTGGCGTATATTCATCTAGTATGCGCGGCTCATATTCTTCCTGGAGCTGAAGGAATCTTCGATTCCATCTTTGCTCGCGGGCTATTAATATTGGCTGATCTCTCGTGGTAAGGCTAATTACAGTGCACACGATGCCAGCCGCCATAATGCTTACAATTGCGCCGGATCGCGAGACATTTCCCCCTTTCGCTTCTATCCGGCTTCAACATCTTTCATAAATCACCGTCCGCATGCCCTGACCACAACTTGGTCTCTCAGCGCTCGTTGAATGCCAGCATCGAAATCGTGCCCTCCGACTGCTCCAATCAGCGATGCATTTACGACACGATATATACGCATAGTGTATTCAAGGTCAGGATTATACGCATGCCTCAAGTACCGCAGAACATTCTGGGCATTCTCTCAAAATTCAGTCTGAAGTAGCCCCCGGCGTACTCACAGCTCGGTTTATCATGTCAACAGCCGCAGCATACATCTTTTCCCTCTTGGCTGCTGACGCAGAACCCTCCTTCGCTAGCTTGTCGAAGCTGTGCCCCTCTTGTTCAATCCTCTCGAAAGTCACATCCCGGTGACCTGCATCCTTCAGCTTTTGCGTCAATTCCACGTTTTCATGATACAATCTGTCGCCGTCTCCACATGCCAAATACACATGTTCGGGGAATCTTTCCGGCTGGGCAAAGAGCGGTGACAGGCGCGGGTCGCTTTTGAGCTGGCCAGGCAGTATGTATGAGTTGTCGAACCAGTCGGCAAGCCAGTCGGGCAAACTCATCCCGTTGAGCACCCGCGTCTCGGGTGCGTCGTGTCGTTTTGTTTTGTCGAGGGGCGCATAGATGCCAACGACACCTTTGATGCGCTCGGGACCCAGTAATGCAGCTGTGGAGAGCGCAAGATTGCCGCCTGCAGAGAATCCGCTAACAAAGATGTTGCTCGCATCAAACTGCTCTGGGTTGGCAGCGATGTAGACGAGTACATCCTCAACGTCTTGCAGCGCAGCGGGAAACGGGTGCTCAGGCGCCTTGCGATAGTCAATGTCAAACACGACGCATTGAGTGTGGGCAGCCACGAGGGCGCAGAACTCGCTGTCTGTGCCCAGCGATGGAACGACAAATCCTGACCTATGAAAAAAGAAATGAGAAAATATGGGTTGGTTTGGGAGAAAATAGGCGGACCCGTGCATGTTTACAAGGACCGGCGTCGGCTTCGTGTTATCACGGCCTGTGGACTCGTAGAGTTGGGCGCTGATCGCCCTGTTTGCGTCCCGCGATGGGGCATAAATGCCTGCGCAGACAACACCGCTCATCAAGGTGCGTTGCATGCTTTTGAACCACTGCGCTGGAGCAGCTATTGACCGAAAGAGCAGAGCAAAAAGTTTAAGATGGATGTATTGCCAACCCCATGAGTGTTTTGCCAGTAGCGTAGACATGGTGGTTGATAGCAGAGTTCAGTTGGTGGCGCGTCCGCAGGCGTCCGCGATGTTGCTAAAGGTTGACACTCAGGGGCATCGCTTCATGCATTCTCTTCCTCATCCCCGTCTTGGTACCGTACTCCTGCTAAATTCATCAATGCTGCGCAATCCGTCATTGACGGCGATGTAACGGAATTCGCAGTCGACAACCAGCGTAAAAGGGCAACTGTGCACTTGTCACCGTGGACCGCAGCAACGCGGCAGCTCGAAAATATCTACGTCCATCACCATGCGCCCACTGCGAAATACCCCTGGAGCCCCTAATATGTCAATCTACGACTGGTAGCGACACTTATGTGCTGTATATCAGGACTAAATGAATGGCTGCGCAAGGCGCCCTTGATGGACGGTGTCAGCTACAAACGGACTGTTGTCCTTTCGTGCGACAAGGGTAGGGTCATCGCAGCCGACCGATATTAACCTGCGGATCTCGATAGGAATAGACCTGCGCCAGTCGTCGTCGATATGTATGGGTGCGTTTGCAGTATTATTAGTCTACCCGCCCTGCTAACTTAGTCCACCAGGATGTGGGAGACATCACGGCTTTCCTCGCTGCCTACCCCGATTGATTCGACTCATCGCATCTAACATCTTCTCGAGTGGTTTCTCAGCGGGTTGGAACCTTGACGCTTGCCCCAGGCAATATATCCGTCATGCTCAGTTCTCGGCGCATCAAGGGCGGGTGACAGATTCGTTTATGTCATGCTGGGTATGAGGGTAATATAATTTGCTTTTGAATACTTATGTATGACTTCTCGAATCCACTTGTCAAACCTTTTTCACCTGTTATATGGCCATGTGGCCTCTATTTCAGAGCATTGAACCATCTGGCTACAGGGAAACTTCCGAGCGGGGAATCATCTCGCTGAGCAGACGCCTTGCACAAGATTGCCCTCTGTACATCCGTTTCGAAAGAATCTGTCATAGATATTCGAAGTCACTCTCATATTGGATGCAATTTCTAGAATGAAGCAGGCAGCAAGAATAAACGCAGAAAAAGATAAAGGCATGAAGAGGCACATCATCTAGTCCTTGAGGATCTTGCTCCAGTCTGTCTCCTTGCAAAATTCCCTCCAGGACTGAATGGGCTCTTTGAGGATCTTGTGAGAGTCACCCGGCAGATGTCGGTCGCCGTAATCTGCGAGAACATAAAGCGGCCTTCGTTCAATTGCGTTCGGTAGGGAGGAAGATGAAAAGGCTCACAGCCGTACTCAGAGATCCACTCGAACATCTGGGTGAGGTCCTCGTTCGTCCACTTCGCGAACTGCTCTCGAGGAGCAGGGAAGAAGGCAGCCTGGTGGCCAGTGGCTTCCCCCCACTGCTTGGCCATCTCCTCGAAAGTCATGCTTTCCGAGTAGGCATACACCTCGCCTCCAGCCGCCACGTCAGATTCGATGGCACCTCGGACAAAGGCCCCGTAGTCCCGAGCACAGTTGAAGTGCTGGTAGTTGTGGGACGGATCGACGGGGAAGGCGAAGACGTAGGTGCCGTTGGGTTGCTGGAGGTCGCATTAGAGTGTTAGCTTATACATTTCAACGAATATGGTGTAAATGATGCTCACCTTCTTGGGCGGGTTGGTCAGATTGTTCTCGAAGAAGGCAGCGGGGATGACCTCGACCAGAGGGATACCCAGGCTCCTGGCGTGCTCGGCAAGCTCCGCCTTGACATCGAAGTGCTCAACCTGAGTATATTTGCCCTTCGAGGGGCCCTTGACGGCAGGAAGAGAGCTGTAATAAAGCATCTTGACATGTTCCTTCTTGATGATGTCCAAGGCTCGCTCGGTGTACACTTTCTCTTTCTCCGGGCCAACGGCCCAAGTGTTGACGACGAGCTGTCATGTTGGTCAAATGAAGTGGTGTATTTAAACCCAGATGAAGTGCTTACGAAGACATAATCGGCTCCCTTGATGGCCTCGGTCAACTCGGATTCAGATTCAAAGTCGCCTTTAACGATCTCAACACCCTTCAAGGCCAACTCCTTGGACTTTGTCTGCTCGGGAGAGCGTGTAATCGCCCGAATCCGGTATGGTTTATCCGAAGCCAGAAGGTGGGTAACAGTGCTACCACCCATGTTTCCGGTCGCGCCGAAGACCGTGATGAGAGGGGCAGAATCGGATTGAGAGGCAACCATAGTGCAAGTTGTTCGAGAGCGCTGTGAGGTGAAGGAACTAGGTTAACCATCGCGCACTGATCTGCATCGAGGGTGCTCACCTGTGCCCTAGAGACAGGTTGAGAGACCTGGGCATTCTTGGATGTCTCAGTGAACTTATACACTTTGGCAATGAAATTTGAGTTCCCAGCGCTTGCATCGAGGTCAGATGTTCATTGCATCGGCCGATAGCCTGGTGCCGGTGTTCTAAAGCTTCTCAAGCATGTGTCCGTGATCTATGGCGATGCACCAGAGGCAGCCAATGAAATGTAAGGAGTGTATGTCGGCGACGTCATTATCAAGACGGCTGCGGGGAGAGCTTGGTGACCGGTTCCGTCTGGCTTCGGGTCTTTGGCAGACAGGCCTCAAGCGTAAGTATGCGCCCGAGAGATGCCCATCCCAGGAAGGCAGATAATGACGTTGCTAGATAATGACCATCGAGCAAGGTCTACGCAAGGCACGATATCTGGAGTTCTCGCAGGTTCGACCGCTTTGCCATAGGGGATCAATTCGACTGGGCGTAGGTGACACTGGGCGTCGGTGACACTGGTTACGGTGACGAGGTTGCAGCGGTGGAGAAACATAAGTATTGGCAGCTCTAGTGAGGTGGAATATGTTGTTAGTATTAGGACGCTGATATTACGTTTCTAATGGATAACATGGGTCGAGGTGGGTGGTGGTTGGTTATGGCCTTGCAAGTTCATGTGCTAGCGCCTGGCGGCCGTACGCGTCAGCGATCGGCAGCGCTGACTACATCGAGCACCCTGATCAAACCATCATGCAGCTCGCTGAGAGTTGCAAACTGTCTTTCTCTGACCGTCATGCCTTCCCTTGCTAGGCACCCTTGGAGCCTGCATTATCTTCGTCTACAGGCCATCATTTCACTTCTTCGTTCCATTCTTCTACCAATCCAATGGTTATCCCGAATGCTTATGCAGCGACTTGCTCCAGGTGTAGTGTATAAACGCATCACCATTCCTTCTCGAGACAAGGGGAGGAGCATTACAGTCGACACCTACCGCTCTGAAGGACATGATAAAAGTAAACCTTGCCCAACGCTGGTCAATATGCATGGGTACGTCCATATTCCTCGAAGTTCGGGATACCTATCTCATTCCCTGCCCAGGTCGGGATTCACTGTTCCCGCACTAGGCGGAGATCTGCAGTACTGCTCGCTGGTAGCCTCGCGCACAAAGTGCATCGTATATGACATCGATTACCGCAAAGCGCCAGAGCATCCCTTCCCCGCAGCCATACAAGATGCCGAAGACGTCATGGCTTACCTCGCCGCCCACCCCGACCAATTCGACGCATCCAACATCTTCCTGAGTGGCTTCTCCGCAGGCGGGAATCTTGCCCTGGGTACATCCATCATGCTCGGTCCAGAGCGCGTCAAGGGCGCGGCGACATTCTATCCTTCTGTCGACCTCACCAAGCCCCATATCGCGCCCGCGACAGAATACCGGACTGGAAGCCCCATGCCGCCTTGGCTGCGTGAGGTGTTCTACGACTCGTACATGCTTCCCGGACAACCGCGTGACGATCCGCGTATATCTTCGCTATTCGCTCCTGCGGAGAAGTTCCCGAAGCACATGTACATTGCGTGCGGTGATGCGGACTCGTTGCATAACCCGGGAGCGCAGTTGATTCAGAAGTTGAAAGATGCAGGGCATGAGGACGCCACCTTCGAGACCATCGAGAAACAAAACCACGGCTTCGACAAGGGCGCGAAGGATGGAACTGAGTCCGCTGCGCAGAGGGACAAGATGTATGCTGCAGCGGTGAATCTGATTAACCGGGCTATAGGGACCAGCTGAAGACCCGCATCGTGAAGCGTAAACACACTCTTTCAATGTATCGCTTATGCAAAGCATGTGATGATTATATTCATTATCTATACCCTTTTGAATTCAGCCCGCGAACCCAAGGCCGCGTCCCCGTGCGTGTCGGCGAATATGTCCCCAGTAACGGGAATCCCATATTTTTGGGAGTTATATCATGCTGGCCGTGAGCCAAAAGCATACGAGGAACTCTTCGTGCCTCGAGGAACACCTCCGTCAGCATCCCATCAATCCAGAGTCACCTTGCCACTTGGATGATTCAAATTGATTGGCGTGGCGCTTGTGGCAAGCTGATAACGGCGTGTAGTCGGAATTTTGAGTCTAGCATACACAGTTTCTAGTCAGTATTCACAATTAACACATATCTCCCCGCGACAATTTTATCCGCAGGTAGCTGTCATTCCCTAAGAAAGTCGACTTCACGATTAGAAGCATCCTGATTCCTCGGTACCTCGGAGTGCAAGGCGGTCTTAGTAGTAAGTAGTAGGCGCTTGTAATTAGCCCCTATTGGGTCGCTGTCAAATCTCCCACGAGGTGACCACCAAGCGCGTTCCTTTATTGACTTGTCTTCTTCCAATTGCCTCTTTCCCACTCACTGCATGCACGCATAACCATGGAAATCATAGAAATCGACTCCTCGCCCGCTCATTCCCCAGAGCCGGCTCCTCGTCCCCTACCAAAGAGACGCAATTCGCGACAGCCGCCAGCTCAGAAACGGGCGCGTCGCGTAGCGCCAGTCGCTCTCAACCCGGAGGAGATCATTGAACTCACGGACACCGAATCCGACGACGGAAATGCGATAATCGCCGCGCTGATAAGGAAAAGCAAGGACTCGATGGTCATCAGTGGCCCTGAACCCGTGATATCTGGTGCAGGCCAATCATCGCGTCAAGCTTTGAAAAGCCCTCCCCGCCCTTCTCGAGATCCGGCCCCATCTGGAACATCGTCTATCCCCGCCGACGACAGGCAGCCTCTTTTCATACCCGAAGACGAAGAAATGCCCGAGGCCGGAGCTTTGGCCCAACCTCCGCCGCCTTTGCCGGTGGCACCACCGATACCCCGACCTATCATCGTGATACCTGACGTCGAACCCGAGCCAGAAACAGAACCCCTGCCACCGACGATGGACACTCTTATTGCTCGTGTCCTTGAAATTGTTTCGGACGTCCAGCCTGCGCACGTTCTGTCGCTATTAGAGCAGCATGCCACCGCCCACAAGAACGAATTAGTCGAATTCGTACTGCATGCTCTATTTGAAGATCCTAATTACCCTAAGATTGACAAGAAGGGGAAAAGGCGGAGGGAAGATACAGAGGAGCCGGAGGGCAAAGATAGGAGGAAGTCGATCAAAATAGACTACGGGAGCAAGGACAGGGAACGCGTGGTAGGACCGCATTACGCAGACATTGCGTTGGTACGTTTCGTCACATCAGCATCTTGGTCTACATATCCTGAAGCCTTGAATAGGAAGCACTTTTACAAGACTTTCCTTACATTCCAAAGCCACACGTTCGACGGGTCTTCTTTGCCAACAACGCGTTATACGCCCCATCCTACCTGTTCCTCGCGGAAGAGAGGAATCTTCCCAACCTTCCCTACGTAGTCAAGAGTACGCCATCACGTCCTGGTAAAGGCAAGCTCAAGGAAGACCCGGAGTTCGAGCAGGAACGCGCATGGCTGGTGGCACACTTGCTCGGAGATCTCCCGGAGCGCGATGGACCTATGGCTGAAAGCTTACCAGAGGAAGAGCCCGAGGAATGTGTTGACGGGATTGAATGCGGATGCTGCTTCTCCGCGCAAGCTTTCGTGCGTGTTGGCTGATTCTTCGTGTTTCAGCTCTGACCTTGTTTCAGGATAAGATGGTGCAATGTCCGGACTGCCATCTATTCTGCACGGAGTGCATGACCTCCTATGCTTCGAATCTTTTAGGGGCACGGAACAATGCTATCGTCTGCATGGACCAATCTGGTTGCAAGCTTCCCTTCCCCGAGTCAGAGTTGAAGCGCTTCCTAACCCCAAAACTGCTGGCGCTCTACGAGCGTGTGACGCAGCAGAAGGAAATTGAGGCGGCAGGACTGGAGGGCCTGGAGGAATGTCCGTTTTGCGAGTATAAGATCATTATCGACAACCCGGATGAGAAGCTGTTCAGGTGCGAGAACGCGGATTGCGGCGCTGTGAGCTGCAGGGCCTGCAAGAAGACGGTATGTGATGGGGCACTCCTGCTATATATACAACGGACGTTGACAACAGATGCCAGGATCATCTTCCGAAGAGTTGCAAGGGTGAGTCCTACCCATTATATATGTCGACAAACCCTGATTCTATGGGTTTCAGAGGTTGAAGATGACAAGAAACTTGACGCTCGACATCTCATCGAGGAAGCCATGAGTGCGTAGTTGATGCTTTGCAACTTCGACACACCTGACAATCCCTCAGCTCGAGCTCTCATGCGTAACTGTCCTAAGTGCCAGAAAGCTTTTGTCAAAGAGCATGGGGTACGTTCGCCTTGCTTATCTTTCGACTAGTATTGAATTTCTCGCAATCAGTGCAACAAAATGACATGCCCTAACTGCCATACGTTATCGTGTTACATCTGTCGGCAGGTCATTACGAGTTACGAGCACTTCAACCAAGTTCGTGAATCTTATACTATTCGTCAAGCTTCACCAGGTTCTAACACTTTTGTCATAGGCTCCCGTTGGTCAGGTCACTCAAGCACAGTCGAAGAAGTGCCTCTTATGGGATCCAGTAGAACAGAGACACAGTGATGAGGCAAGCAAATTCCATGTGCTATCTAAC
>JACXVL010000020.1:12465-79717 GCA_014898675.1 Athelia sp. TMB
ACTTTTGTCATAGGCTCCCGTTGGTCAGGTCACTCAAGCACAGTCGAAGAAGTGCCTCTTATGGGATCCAGTAGAACAGAGACACAGTGATGAGGCAAGCAAATTCCATGTGCTATCTAACCTACCGGACTTATCTTGTTCCTGCAGGTGCGCAAAGCAGCTCAAGAAGCAGTAGACGAGTATAAGCGGCAAAATCCCAATTTGACTGACGAAGAGCTCAAAGCTATCGAAGTCGAACTGCCCCCCGCCCCAGCGCCCGCGCCCGCAGTCCCTGCACCCCTTATCCCTCATCTGCCTCCTCAGGCTTTCGGAGGCCAGTTTCCCGTACTTCCCAACCTTGACTTTGGCGCAGGAATGCTTGCGCAGCATCACGTACGAATGCACGCGATGCAGCAAGCACAACGAGCCCAGCAGGCCATGGCACTCCCCGATGAGCAAGCCATGGCGGCACAACGAGTCCAGCAGGCCATACGAGCCCAGGGTGCCTTACGAGCTCAGCACGCCATGGCCATTGCGCGAGCTCAGCAACAGCAAGCCGTGGCACATCTAAGACAGGTCGCGCATCGTCAGATATACCCGGCAATGGCGGACTTCCAACGCATAGCTGGGCCATTCGGGGACCCGCCCGAGCCGCCTTTGAACTTGCCCGCGGGCTGGCCTTTAGGCCTACCTCCTATGCCGGTCCCCAGGCAACCTGTGAGACGGCGTGGATGACCGTTGAACGATGAGGGATGTGCTCTGCATTCCGGGCTGCGTTTGGTGTTGAATTAGGGTTCGGGTTTTGCTATGAGAAGGCTTGTAATACCAAGGATTATTCTATAAGGCCTGAGATCATATGTCGAAAAGCGGCGCCGTCGATACCATACATTGAAGGATATGAACGTGGGGAGTGAACATGGCGATCTTGGAAAGTGTGTTACCTTGCTCACGCGCTCATCACCTCATCGGGATCTGAAATAAATTTAATTCCCTGCTTCGCAGAACGTGCTTCGCAAGACACAGAGTGAGGTAGACGCGTGTCTGCGGCATTGGTATGGCGCAAACTATGACAGCGTCAGGCTTTTAACCGTGGATTCAGGAACGAGGACGCGTCCTACGGCCTTCCACGGCTGTGGTATCTCTAGCCCTTATTGATGCCAGAGCCAGACTTCAAAACTTGCTTTGAGGATTTCGAGGTGAAGTAAAGAATACCTTTAATTAATGCACGATGTGCAAGAAGATATGCTCAGGCCACTTACGATTGGTGGAACAGGAGGTACCCGATGGCACGCGAGCATGACATAATAAACTCCCACCCTCTGAGGAGTCAGCATGCGTCTGGTTCGATGAACTTCAATCTTTTAGTCACAAGTTCAAGTTGCAACCATTTTCCACACCCTCGCGTACGGAAAAAGACATCAGATTCGTACTTCAGTCATCTCCGACAATAACGTTGGACATGGATATATTGAGACTCACCAGCGCTCAGCGGGCATCCCGGGTCCCGCGGTGACTGTGCCGTTGGGTGACGCGTCCTATGGCCCTCTGGCAACGTTTCCTTGTCAATGATATTCTATGCTCGGGGTTTTCGGCGCTCTCTATTCCACCCTATAGCTATGGCCCACTTGATATCCGCGATTACATCAATCTTCGAGGTAGCCGGTCGGCACACCGGCATCAGGTTTACCATGTACCATTAACACTTGGTATACGTAGTAGATACTACGCGTACGCAAGCCCCGCCAAACAGAGGCGCGAGTTGCGGCAAAACCATGCATTTCAGCTGCTGGGGCGGCACGCTGACTCACAGCGCACTGCTCCAAGTACATAAGTACCTGGGCCTAAATCAACCCAGCATCTACTTCTTTACCTCTCCATCGAAGAATGCGGTCCCTTCTCTCTCTGAGCGCTCTTATATCTCTCGTCTCCGCGACTCCCCTCGCAAGCCACAAATCGCCAACCGATGCAGCCCCTACTGTGAAACTAGACCTAGCTACTGTGACCGGCGTGAGCGCTCAGCTCAACTCCAGCACTCTCGAGAAATTCCTCGGGATTCCCTTTAGCCAATCCCCGTAGGACCATCACGATATTGCATCCTATTATACTATTTACACCTACTTCTACAGCACAGGAGACCTGCGTTACCGCGCACCTGTTGGCATAGAGCACTATAATTCAAGTTTCTCTGCGACCGAATTCGGGCCGTACTGTCCTCAACTCCCAGAGATTGTACCCGGGTCCCCTCCTTTGACCAACGATTCAAGTGCCACGCAGTCAGAGGACTGTCTTACTATCAACGTGTTTCGCCCCGCCGGCTATGATCATGCGAAATTGCCCGTTCTTGCTGCAAGTGCTTTTCTGGATCTTGCATTTTATCTGCTTCTGATCTTGTTTGCAGTGGATCTTCGGAGGCGGTTTTGAGGAAGGAGGCCCACCTGAGTATGTCTATTATCTCTTTCAATGTCAAACGCACAAACTTATATCGCGTTATCAGCTTTGACGGAAGCCTTGTTGTTCAAAAGTCAATTGATATAGGACTGCCAGTGATCTATGTCTCCTTCAATCATCGAATCGGTGGTAAGGTCGTGTTCTTCTCTTACGTTTGACATACTCAAAATCATCATATAGGCTTTGGCTTCCTCGCCAGTCAAGAGATCACTGATGCCGGAGTGGCTAACCTTGGACTCCAAGATCGTAAGTACACTGCAATTTCAAACATACGAAACTTAATTGCATCGTTTATCATCAGAGCGTCAGGCGCTGAGGTGGATCCAAAAATACATCGGCGCATTCGGCGGCGACTCCAGCAAAGTCACACTGTAAGCGTGCCCAGCTATCCGTAACCCATAGTGCTCATAGTGCCTGCAGCTTCGGCGTGAGCTCCGGCGCGATCTCTGTGGCCCTGCAGATGCTCGTCAACGACGGAAACAACGAGGGCCTGTTTCGCGCAGCCTTTTCCCAGTCCGGCTCGCCTATTCCAGTGGGAAGCTACACCCACGGTCAAAAGTGGTACGATGGCGCGGTCGCTGCGACGAACTGCACGGCAGCGTCGGACACCCTTGCGTGCCTCCGCGCGGCACCTTTCGAGACCTTGCAAGCCTACTTCTTGACCACGCCCGGCAAATTGAGTTACCAAGTATGTGCTTCTTGCCTTGATTGTGCAATCGAAATACTAACAAATAACAGGCTCTGCCTTCTGCGTGGCTACCCCGAGCGGATGGCAAATTTTTGAAAGAGGACCCTCAACAGTTGGTCTTGAAGGGCAGGTGTGTATTTCATACACTTTCTTTATCATTTTCCTCAAGTTTCGATAGTGTGGCCAAGATTCCTTTTGTTTCCGGTGGGCACATCCACAATGCCGCTAAGATACAAACTAATATCTCTACCAGGCGACGACGACGACGAAGGCACTCTCTTCAGTCTCTATCAAACGAACATCACGTATGCTCAATTTTTCGTCTACGAACAATGCGTAGCTGATAGGACTGGATATGCAGCACGGATTCGGAGTTTAGGGAGTGGGTACAGAGCGACTACTTTCCAAATGCCACTGCTGCGGAATTGGACCTCATCATGAAATTGTATCCCTCTGATCCCTCGGTGGGATCGCCCTTCGGAACGGGCAACAACAACACCCTATACCCGCAATACAAGAGGATCGCTGCCTTCCAGGGAGATGCGGTGTGTATCACTGTAGCCTACGCAAGTGCTCTCTGCTCACGATGCTCGTAGGTGTTCCAGGGTCCTCGGCGATTCTTCCTTCAGCATCGTGCCTCTTTGCAAAACGTGTGGTCTTTCTGTACGCGTCCAATTTACTCCTGATGATCAGCGACTCACCAATGTCTGCTGACAGTGGACAAGCGCGACAAGACGTCGTCTCCTTTGGGAAGTGTGAGTCACATTGCTTAATTTCAAGTCACAATCAATTCGAGCGTGCATATATAGGCACATGGCACCGACATGCAGAGCACGTACGGATCCGGAAACGGCACTGAGCTGCAGGACTATGTGATTAACTTTGCATACCACCTCGATCCTAATGGGCCCACGGTTCCCAAGTGGCCGCAGTACACACTGGCCTCACCCAAGCTGCTCACGCTGCTGGATGGAGCTACGCCTGTTAGTATCACTGAAGATACGTTCAGAGTTGAGGCGATGGCTGGCATTGCAGAGATAGCCCTCAAGTATCCTATATGACGAATGTAATCTTCAGAGCCAGAATACTCCAATCAATCTATCGTTGTTTATCAAGTCATTAGCGTAGCTTGAATATGATCAAGCAGGTTCAGGTTCAGATTTTCGGTGGTCACGTGGGCTGGGCTGCCATGTGCGGGTCCGAGTCGGGTGCGGTCGGATTGCTCTTCCTTCCACTTCAAGCCAATCGCCCTCGCAGAGACTCGAGAGTGCAAATTTGCAAAACTCATCAAGGTTTTTATCATTTAAGTTCTTTGGAACAAATTCTTAGATCTTACAACTATAGTTTCGATTGGCGTCGAACTCCTTCGTCACTCGCTCCCCACACTGCGCACTGGCCAAGCCTCTCTGTCTTAGCAGAAATTATGTCCCCAGCGCCAGACATAATATCCACACTCCCCGTGGAGATCATATGTGCCATCTTTCAGCAAGGAGCTCAGCCGGATAGCACCTTAGTAACCTCAGGGCTACCTCTCGAAATTATCGTGTCTCACCTCAGTCGGTATTTTCGATCCATTGCAATGCAGACGCCAAGGCTTTGGAGCAAGGTTATCATATCGCGTATAGCAATGCCCGAAAAAATAGCAGCGTACCTGAGCCGATCTGGGTCCGCGCCTTTTGAGGTTTACATTGGGATCCCGGCTAGACCGTGTACGCTGGATGCCCAGGAGTTATCAACAATCCTCCGTCTCTACATTGAACCCGAAATGCATCGATGCTCTCGCTACGGCGTGCAATCATATGGGCTCAGAATCATGTCTACTATAAGATCAAGTCTCAGAAATCTTCAGGCCCCCATTCTAAAATCTCTTCGGGTCAGGATATACTCGGATGACCACCAACCAATGCTCTACCCACCGCCAGGCGATGTAACTATATTTCGAGGGGGAGCTCCCGTTTTGAAGGAGGTGGCATACTTTGGGAGCGGGTTGCAGCATGGCTGTCCCCCGCTAGGAGGACTGACGTCCCTCAAATTGTTATATGCATGCCAAGAGTGCAGTTGGGAGTACCTTCACGGGTGCATACGGCATCTGCCTGTACTCGAGCATCTGGTGATAGGGAATGTGATTGCAAAGCAATCCATCGCACACCGTGACCCACTCTTAACGGTCACCCTCCCGTCCCTACTCTCTCTCCGATTTCACATCGTGCAGACATATAATAGCGGCGCCATTGAGGAGTTGCTGGCCGTCGTCACGGCTCCCAAATTAGAAAAACTATCCTTCTGCGGTGCATGTCTTTTGGATCTCGACTGGATTCTGCCAATCCTCTCAACCCGGATACGCATACATCTTCCCAATGTGCAGTATTTGTACATATGGCCAGCCAAAAGCGACATCGTGGAGGCATTGATTTGTGTTGAGCTGTTCAAGCTTTTCCACAATGTCACGGAATGCCACTTGATTGGCTTCGGGCCTCAGAGATCCGTTCCAATACTGCTGAATTCCCTTCATCCCGACAGGAATTCAGTCCTCCCCGCCCTCGAGCACCTTTCTTTGGGCGGTAGCATGATCACCCCCGAAACGGCAGATTTGCTTTGCGAAGTGGTGCATCGGCGAGCTGCCAGAGGCCAGCCGCTCAAAGGTGTTTCTCTTCCAAAGGATTACCTGCTTTCCGTCGAAAGCAGTCACAATGTAAAGATACTGCGACAAGATGGTGCAGAGGTCCGAGGTTTCGAATATGCAGATCGCATGTAAAGTGTGCCAGTGTGTCTGATTGCAATTAGCACCCAGACCGCCAAACGTAGGTTTCTATTCGCCAGCCAACCAGATAATCATCGTCATTCATCATATATCCTTAGAGGGCACTGCTGGCACTGCATTGCTATAATCAATGTACACTTGCGAATTTTCTTGCCAATCGACAGGTCGACAGCAGTGCCAAGTATCGGTTATGCCAAGATCCTCACTCTACCGATCCGTTATCAATGCGATAGTTAAATATAACAACGCTCATAAACTCACCGCCGAGCTCTGACCTATGCTGGCATACAGCCTGAAGCCTCGCTGTTCAAGAGCTGAGAGTAATGCCATGATTAAAATACGCGTCGACACTGTTTCCGAACTTGATGGGAGCCAGGGATTGCCTTTGATCTTGAATTCGCTAGGGTGATGTTAGCAAATGTGAACTCGAAATTACGGAGGCTGCTAGGATTAACTGACTGTGAATTCCTCAAGTTTGTCAATTGAGATTCAGCTTGAAGCACGGGGAGCAATATCTCGCCTAATAGTATGTCAACGCCGTAGGAGATGAATTGAGGCCTCACTAGATGTTCTTACGAAATGGTCCGACCATCTGCTCTCCGACGTCCGTCATAAGACGTAGGCGGTCAAATTGATCGAAAGAAATAGGCAGCCACTGGCACGGCCCTGGAGGAGTTGCCTGGTACCGAAAAACGATACTGTCTTTATCATACTGATACCAAATCATGAGATGTAAAATTCCAGGCCAAGCGGATATGTGCACACTTGTTTCCTGCTAATCCCAGTTGACTGCAAGATGATCCAACCCGTGTTGAACAAATCCTCAAATATTGCGCTCTGATGGCAAATCCTTCAGCCCAGTACGCATCGCTGAAATGCGGAAGCTCACCATAAGACAGCGTGCTGATATCGTATTTGACATGCTGGCACTACTGCTCCAAGGATTTCCCTTCAACTTGAACTCGTATGACCCATGATATTCCCTTTCGCTCTCAACATAGAAAATTTCAGTGTTACTAACAGTTTCAAAGTCACAAGGGCCTGACCTGTATTCCTTTCATCCACGACCTAAGGATAGCTTACATGTATAAAATTAGCATCGGTCAAGTGGAAGGACTGAACTTTGGCTGACCTGATCTGATAATAGCTTCAATTTCTGCTGGAAATGAGATTAACCGTATAAGATCGCTGTGTAGTTGTCAGCGTCCCGTATTTGATAGATCAGTGAACAGGTTTTGTATGACCTCGAATTCATAGTTAGACACGCAAATGTCGAAGGCATGGTTTGGTATCAAAGGGATGGGCCCTTGGAGATAGGGTTCTTGTGCGTCGAAAATATACATCGCTTGAGGCCTTTAAGTATCCACGATGAGCTGTAGCCTGGGAACATGATAGTTGCAGGAGTTGCGGGCTGTGTAATAAGTAGCATAAAGGCTCCTAGCATCACTGCACACCGCATTGGGTACCGCCGAAGTTTTTCAGATGTCTTCAAATTGTTTAGCTCGCGCCTAGCAGTGGGAGAAATCATCCCTGCTCTTGATAATCTTTTTTTAGTGGGTGGATATTTCCCCGACTCGTGTACAGTAAATCTGATTTGCGAAGTGGTATCTCGGCGGGCTGCAAGAGACCAACTGCTCAAAGTCATTTGTCTGCCAAAGGTGACCTGTTTGCCAATGAAAACAGTCACGATGTAAACATGATGAGGCAGGATGGTACAGAGGTTCGATGTTTCGAATGAACAGACAACATGTAAATCGCGCGCGATAGTGTCTGATTGCAACTAGCATTTGATCGGTCAACTGCAGGTTTCTATTCGCCAGTAAATCGGACAGTCATAATTCACCACGTATCCTTAAAAGGCACCTCGGGCGCTGCATTGTCATAATCACTGTACACTTGCAAATTTGCCTCCCAATCGACAGGTCGACAGCAGTACCAAACATCGGCTATGCCAATGGCGTCATGCTATTGATTTCTCATCAGTGCGATGGCGAAGTCTAACAGCACCGGTATACTCACATCTAAATTCTGACTTATGTTGGCATACAGCCTGAAGCCCCGCTGTTCGAGAGCCGAGAGCAAGGCCATGACCAAAATGCTCGTCGACACAGTTTCAGAACCTGACTGCATCCACGGATGGCCTTTGATCTTGAATTCACTGGGGCAATGTCAGCAAATGCGAATTCAGAATCGCAGAAGCTGCTATGATCAACTGACTGTGAATTCTTCAAGCTTGTCCGTTGAGATTCAGATTGAAGCACGGGGAGCAATATCTCGCCTAAATAGTATGTTAAAAGTGAACTGAGTTCTCTCCGAACATCCTTACGAAATGGAGCAATCATCTCCTCTCCGACATCTGTCATGAGACGTAGGCGATCAAGCCGATTGAAAGAAATAGCCAGCCACTGACACGGCCCTGGAAGTGTTGCCTGGTACCGAAAAACGATATTGTCTTTATCATACTGATAAGTTGCGATGTTGATATGTGCACGCCGGTTTCTTACTGATCTCCTTTGATTGCAAGAGGATCCAACCCACGTTGAACAAATCCTCAAATATTGCACTCTGACAGCAAAACCTTCAGCCCAGTGCGCATCTTTAAAATGTAGTCAAGCTCACCATAAGACAATGCGCCGATATCGAATCCGACATGCTGGGACTAGTGCTCCAAGGAAACCCCTTCAACTTGAACTCATATGACCCATGATGTTCCCTTTCGTTCTGAACTCCGCAGCTTTCAGCGTAACCGACAGTTTCAAAGTCGCAAAGGTTTGACCTGTATCCCTTTAGACCACGACCTCAAAATAGCTGGAATATATAAAATTAGAATCGGTGAAGTGGAAGGTTTGGACTTTTGCTAACCTGATCTGATAGTGGCTTCAATCTCTGCTGGAAACGCGATCAACCGTATACGATCGCTGTACACCTGTGAGCGTCCCGGATTTAAAAGATCGGTGTCAAATTTTGTATGACCTTTTATTCATAGTCAGACATGCGAATGTTGAAGGCATGGTTTGGTATCAAAGTGAATGGGTCTTTGGAGATATGATTCTGGTGCGTCGAAAATATGCGTCGTTTGAGCGCTTGAAGTACCCCGTGTTGAGCTGTGGCCTGGGAACATGCTGGTTGCATGAATCGTGGGCTGTGTAACAAGCTGGAGCTCCAATCCACATTAATGGGCACTGCCGAAGTTTCGAACTTGATAAAGTCGAACTTGAATATCCCGTGGCTACAGAGACTATAGGCTGGTCAAGCAGTGGGAGTATTGTCTAAGCAGTGATGCCAGCGAAATATCATTCCCACGCATGATTAGGTCACAAACGCGTCCGATTCCACTTGGATTTGTTCGCTGGCGCACTTCGAATGCGAACATTGCGAAGGCTCTGTCACCTCCTGGAGGGGGTGGATCTCGAACCATCACGTTACGACAGGCACGTACGTGACTGCACCAAATGCACACGGTGAAGAGCATAGAAGTTGCAGGACATTACATCACAAGGGCATCATAGCCACATTTGCTATGACTTATAATGCCCTCATCGTGGAACACTAGTATTGCAGAACACTACCCAGCCTATTGCAATGAGCACACCCACTAATACCGCAGAGAAATATGCACGATACTGCAATATCAACCACCCTGTTCAGCTCAAGCAGGAAGTGCCCGATATGCCCGGGCCAGAACCCACGAGCAAGATTGCGATTGTGACCTGCATGGATGCACGACTTGGTCAGTTGCACTGGATTATGAGCACCTACTTCGCCTGTCAGCCTGACGCTTCACCTGCTTCTAGATGTCTTCAAGATGTTTGGCTTAGCAGTGGGAGAGGCCCATGTGATCCGAGTCGGTGGTGGTCGGACGCCTGACGCCCTTCGCTCCCTCGTCGCATCCGAGCATCTCCTAGAGACGACTGAAATAATGGTGAGTAATGGTGCTTTATTTTTGTATGCAAAAATTCACTTTGCGCCAGGTGGTCCATCATACCGATTGTGGTTTCACGCGCGCACCCACTGACGATGAAGCCCACACGCATATCGAGCAGTCGTTGCAGAAGGCAAATGGAACCCATCTTTCTACAAGGCATCTGCCGATCCAGGTTATTCCTGGGGGTGATGTGGCTCGAAGCGTACGCGAAGATGTCCAGTTCCTGCGGTCCAGCCCGTATATTCGAGACGATGTCACTGTCACGGGATGTAAGTGTAGGCCCTCATCAACGAAGCTCGCCACTGAAGCGAAATCCACAGGGGTATATGACACTTTTAACGGGAAAATCAAAGAAGTCAATGAAAGTACGCACTGGCAGTGGGATTAAAACCGAAATTTACCATATGAAATAAATACGCTTTTGTTCGGTTCACAAATCCGGAGGGAAATGTGAAGGGGACATTACTGCCAGTGGTGATGTTAATCATGTGAGGCGATGTCAGCGACGAGCGAAATGATAAGATTGACCAAAGCTTGTGCAAGTAATGCAGATCAAGTTTGGGCGTTAAGGTTAGGTTGAGTTTTAAGTTGATACGGAAACTTCGCTAGGTCTCGCCGCACACGCGTTTGCACTGCTCTATATCGACCACTTACCGACCCTACGGGGATGTGCTGGGAATCCGCTGAACGTTGTTTCAACAGCTCATGCCATAATTTCGCGACAACAACATGCATAGATGTGGTAGGATGGTAGAGGGGGCATGAAGTCGTGCATATGTATAAAACAGCATGAGATTGATAGCGAAAACAAAGATAGCCCCAAGCATCCCGGCAAATTAGGCGGTTCTACTCCCCCATCAGCAAGGAATCCTCATGGCGAAACGCGTTCACTCACTTGTGGTGTGCAGCCTTCACCGCAGCAATCTTGGCCTTCTTCTCTGCAACACGCTTCGCGATAAGCACATCGTACTCCGACTTCTGCTCCTTCTGATGTTCCAATCTCCGCTTCTTGAGTGAGTGGAGGTGACGGCGTCTCTGCAGACGGATGGGTGTGACGAGGCGCTGGATCTTGGGTGCCTTGGTATACGGCTTGGCATCCGCCTTCTTCGCGCTCTTCACCTCTCGCCTGACCACGTACTTCCTCACATCATCCTCCTTGCTCAAGTTGAAGAACCTGCGGATCTTGGTCGCACGCTTGGGACCGAGACGCTTGGGGAGGACATTGTCGGTGAGGCCGGCGACATCAGAGTCACCCTGCTTGACGATGACAAGGGAGAGGACAGCGATGTCGGGGCCGACGATGCATCCACGCACAGACTTGCGCTTGCGCTCACCAGTACGACGGGGGCGGTAGCAGGAGTGGCCGTCTGCGAGGAGGAGCTTGACACGGTAGGGGAGGAGGACACCCTGCTTCATGGGGAAACCCTGCTTGTCGTTGCCGCCAGTAATGCGGAAGATGTAGCCCTTCCATTCGTCGCCGATGGAGTCACCAGGAACTTCCTGGGCGATTTTCTTTTCGTAGAATACACGGCTACGAGGATGGGTCAGCGCGATGATTATTTACTGACCATATTACTCACTATCGCTTCTCATCATCGATGTCAATGAGTTTTTGGGCGCCGGTTGCGGGGTCTGGGATAGTGTCAAATCGCGATCGTAGATGGACATAGTCTCTGGTACTCACTGGCGATGTTGAGCTTCATTCTACCAAGAGGTCAGTACTCATACATCGCACAGAATTTCGACACGTACCTTGCTGGTCGAGGACACCGTCGGCAACGTCTTGAAGTTGGTACGCCAGTACGGAAAGTGTACTGCAGCCCAGAGCAATCGGAACTAGCGTGAGAATATCGAACTTCCCACGCTATGCATCCACGTGGCACCTCTACAACTGATCTCAGAGTAGTGAACGACCCAGTTGAACGTCAAGATCCCGTATCCCCTCCTCAAGACTTACTCCCTCACCCCAAATGTTAGCTCTCCATCCTGTCCAAGTCTAATAACCAGCATCTGACTTTTCACAATCAGAATCCATCATGGGTCGCATGCACGCTCCCGGCAAGGGCATTTGTGCGTTTTTCTTCGCCAGTTGACGCGATCAAGAACTGACGAGATATCTACAGCGTCCTCTGCCCTTCCTTACCGCCGGGCTCCCCCCACCTGGCTCAAAACCACCAATGATGATGTTGTCGAGCACATCATCAAGCTCGCCCGCAAGGGCCTCACTCCCTCCCAGATCGGTGTGACCCTCCGTGACTCGCACGGTATCCCCCAAGTGCGCTTCGTCACTGGTAACAAGATCCTGCGTGTGCTCAAATCTCACGGTGCGTCGCCAATTCCCCTCCCTGTTCCACCATCCTCCCTCCCTTGGTGCACGGTCCTCATACGCTGATTGCCTTCTTTTCTCCCCTTCTTTTGCTCTTCTCGCATTTTCCATATCCTTTGGATACCTTTTTGTTTGGGGATAGGATTGGCACCGTCCATCCCCGAGGACCTTTGGTACCTCGTCAAAAAGGCGGTGGCCGTCCGCAAGCACCTCGAGATCAACCGCAAGGACAAGGATTCCAAGTTCCGCCTTATCTTGATCGAGTCCAGGATTCACCGTCTCGCGAGATACTACAAGACCAAGCAGCAGATCCCTCCCACTTTCAAGTACGACAGTGCGACCGCGTCGACACTCATTGCATAGGTTATGGGCTGAGGGAGGACACGGGACTGTTATGTGCAATACGAGAATACAAAATTATGATGCTATGCACATGTCTTGTTTGCAATAATGAGTCGCCTTGTATATGAACCATCGTCGAAACTTCCAGCCAGTATAGACATCAAGGCCATGAGTAGAGTCTGATGAGTCGATTGTCTGATGCCAACTGACTGAGCCACGGTAACGTCGCCGGCTATAATGGGCGCTAATTTTTGCCGTTCTGTGTTCAACCACCTCATGCTCTAAGTACCAGGTTATAAGCTTCTATCCAAGGACTGTCAGTACAACGGACGACCCATCGATATTATGAAACCGATAAAAGCCGGAAAAACCAATCCTCTGCTTCATTCTCAGTGCAATTGAAGATTCAACCTCGAGCAAGCTATTGTCAAGCAATTGCTGCCCTCTTACCTTCTCATTCAGAGTCTTCTGCCGATTCCACGAGCCTCTCGATGATGGTAGTGTTCCACACGTCTCCGAGGCCGTACTCGGGAAACGTGGCAGTCATGTGGGGCGTGATAAACGGGGTCATTGACTCGTCGAGCTTTGGGCCGCCTGCCTCCTATTCTGCGAGTGGTCAGGACCGCCTGTTACCAATTTGAAGTAAGTCAACTGTCTGGAGCTCAGCCATCTACTAACTCAAATGTGGCGATCTAGGCCATTATCGATATCAAAGGGTACCTTCTCGACCCTCGCTAAACTTCGAGTTCCTCAGAATATACCCCATTTCCTCACTGGCGGCGTATTGATCTATCAATCATGGCCACGATCACTGCTTTCGTTTTTCAGTTACTTTTTCCTGCGCAAGGTAATCCCCTTTCTTCGATTCTCTATGCGTTTCCTCACGTGTGCGGTCGCAGATCGCTCAGGGTTCGCCACCCCTTTGGAACAGAGAGTCAAGTTCGCCCTCATGACGCCAAAGCACTGATCGTTGCCTCATAGGCACGGGGAAAGGAGCTCTCATGGTGTCCTACTCATACACTTCCGTGCCGAAGGGGGCTACGAATTTACTGTAAGCCAAACGTTCCGAATGCAAATTTGACGAGTGTCACCTGATGGTGTTTATCTTGTAGGAGAGGAAAATTGGCTACGCTCTCTCATCTCGGGCCTCATCCCCGTCACTGGTCAGCTGGTTATATCATAGCTCCTGGGAACATTCAACAAGGCGAAGAAGTACATTCTCTGTTCTTTGTTGCTCCCATTCGTTTCCCCAATTATGCCCGTGCTCGTTGCGCGGCGTATGACGAGGTAAACCTTCCAGTAAACCTCCTTTTGGTAATGACTATAATCAAATGCAAGACAGGTGAGCAAGGCCGCGAGCAAGCCGGAGGTGGTTGGGTTATTGGCGGTGATCGTGTTTGAATTATTCGAGGTTCCAGTGAGTCTTTCGTCTTGTGCCAACCTTCAGAGTCAGCAACAGTACTGAATGGTCGTGAATAGACTGAGCATCATCCTCATCAAGTAGAACGCCACTCACGGCTTCGCACATTGTCTAGCGTGCCATTTCGGCCCAGTAACCATATGTATGTCAGGCCCACGTTCTGCACTACAAATTGATTCGTTTACAAGTTGATGTCTAATCAAGCTAGATATATGCGCAGACGCAGAAATATAATATTTCGAATATACCAGTCTAGTGCCAGCGACAGTGCTAATCAGCCCCTGAATAGAGAACGCCAATCTATTCCCTGAGCTAACTTCTCTTAGACGCATGCCTGGATGTAAAGTGGGAGCTTGAGCAGTACTTGTGAGCTGTGAGCTGAAGCAAGCAGCTGCGTGACGCTACGCCGTATTATTAGCGCATCGATCGTCGCGGCCGCGCGACTTGGAGAACGCATTATGCAGTGGACAGGCCTCATCAGAAACCATTGCACGAAGTCAATTGCAAAACAGAACCTGCATAAATCTGCGATGCGGCAGCGTAACGCTCCTTTTAGATTCTTTGAACTGACACCAATCTCAACCAGAGACATCGGCCCATTCCGCAAGTCCCAGCCGGCTGTCAACAATTGTCGATAATGCGTTCGATAACGCTCAATAGAGTCCACAGCGCTGTGCAAGCGCATGATATGACTGGCGCCCATTCGACTACCGTCAAGATCTTCGCACAATCTTAATCGAGCTCTTCCACGTTGCTGGACCAGGATTGCCGGGCAGAAGACATGTGAACGAGTGTGGAGGACTGCTGGTGTGCTGTGAAGGGTTAAATATTAAGGAGTAACGGAGAGCCGGGCGTCGGTGACGTGCGAACCGGCCCGAGCGCCACCCGGTGTGTTCGATAAGTGAGCAAGTGGACGCGAACGATGGCATCGATCCTTCTTTACCCCTTGTCGATTCCCACCTCGCACAATGGCTACCAAATTTGATTTGAACAGCGGCACTGATATCCCTGCCATCGGTCTTGGTACGTCCTCGTCCTCTCATCCATGTCTTTCATGCTCATTGCGATCTGCAGGCACTTGGCAATCTAAGCCGAATGAAGTCGCAAAAGCCGTTGAGTACGCGATCAAGGAGGCCGGATATAGGCACATCGATTGCGCTTGGTACGCTGCGATATCATTAGTCTAGTGAATAAACTCATCTGAACGCGTTCACAGGGCTTACGCGAACGAGGATGAGGTACCGTGCCTCCCATCGTCCCGTCTTTCAACTTTTGACGTCAACCCATGCGCAGGTCGGACAAGGTCTCAGGGCATCTGGAGTTCCTCGCTCTGAAGTTTTTGTACGGCCCCTTTCATCTAGTTGAAAGCGTCCCACAGCTGATTTATTATCGGTAGATCACGAGCAAGCTTTGGTCGACTTATCACGACCGCGTCGAAGAATGCCTGGATCAAACACTCTCAAGAATCGGAACAGACTATCTCGATCGTGAGCTTCTTTCCCTCTCTCGCTTCTTAATGACTGATTGGGTTGCAACTCAGTTTACTTGATTCACTGGCCTGTCCGCCTCATCCCTGATGGAGATAAGTTCATCCCTCTTCGTGAGGATGGCACCCGTAACGTGGATACCAACTGGAACATGTCGGACACGTGGAAGAGCATGGAGGCCATGGTAAAAAAAGGTGCGGCGATTTATTAACCATTTTCTCGCGAAGAACTAACTTCGAATGCTACAGGCAAGGTAAAGGGTAAGTACATAGATCAAGAGCTAAATGATGTAGCTCACCTCTCACGATCTTGCAGCTATTGGTGTGTCCAACTTCTCCGAGAAGGTCCTCGAAGAGATCCTGCCAACAGCCGAAATCATACCCGCTGTCAACCAGGTGGGCATCGAATATGCTGCCCGCTCTTGGCGCGCCTCAATAAATTTCCACACAGCTCGAGCTCCATTTGTACAATCCCCAACTCAAGCTTCTCGCGTATCTCAAGTCTAAAGGGATCACCGCAGAGGCATACTCCCCCTTGGGTTCGACCAACTCCCCGCTCCTGACGGACGAGACTGCGGCCGCGATTGCGAAGAAGTACGACCTGCAGACATCGGACATACTCCTCGGGTATCTACGTGAGTGCCAACCAACACCATTATATTTTAGGGTCAAATTTAAGCATCCTTCCTTAGTGGCAAAGGACATTGTAATCCTCCCGAAGTCTGTCACTCCCGCGCGCATTGCTTCCAACTATAGCGGGGCTGCGACTGCGGCGAAGAAGCTCACCAAGGAGGATATACAGACGCTCGATGGGGTGGCGGCTGGTGGGAAGCAGAAGAGGCTTATCATGCCTGCTTGGGGTGAGCGAATTCTACTTTTGGTGCTGTGTGCGGATTGCTTACGATTGCAATCCAGGCGTCGATCTTGGGTTCGAGAATTGGCCTTGAACTATTGTGTAATGAGAAGCACTGTACATAGCAGAGCTTTTCCTCAGTTCCGTTATATGAATCGTATCACTTGAGCCACATCTGTTATGGGGCTGCTTCGACAAAGGTTGGACGCGCGAAACGGCATCATGATTCAGAACCAGGGTCGCTCGGGCATGTAAGTTTGATATCACGATTATTATTGAATTCCCATTAGCGGATACATGTCAGAAGTGCACGATCTTGAGCAAGTAACTTTGCCTGACTGGGCGTGTAAGCTTCCACACCATTTCCATTGGCATTTGCCTTTCCGAAGGCTGTGTGTGAGCGGTTTGTCACACTCGGACTTGTTCAAGCGGCACTAGGTTGCTTCAAGAATCGCCAAGTCCATATACCCCGTCGCCTAGCTCGTTGTAACGGGGGAAGGCACGGGGAAGATGCTAATGGTGGTTGAGACGTTCATGTGGGCGCCACCGTGCAGCTAAGAACGAACTTCAACCTCCGGCCGGGTCTGGACTCAACGGAGTGCAAATATTGAGCACTAGATCCGAGCTCCGAGCTCGGAGTCCGCGAACTTGAGAAAATTGCTATTGTGAATAAAATGGCAAGGGTTTCTGTGTGTGGGTAAGCATGAAAAGTGCATAAAATCCTGGTTATTCTGAGCGAATATTCTACTCCAGGTATGTAGAGAGTGACGGAGGCTGGGAGCCACAGTAGGAGCGGAAAAGCGAGACGGGTTCAAAACGGCATAGACCGAGCGCTACTAATACGACGTCTAGTTACCGCGCTTCAAGTTCTTCCCTGGTTTCATATCTATGCGAAACATGGTGGCTCCGAGTCGCTTAAGTGGCAGACGGGGAACTCAATGTGGCCACTCCTGCACCACAGCTCTGGTATTTAACCACGGCCTTCAAGTCGTAGACTAACATCATTTCGTCCCCCCGCATTCCTCCTCTTTTTCTGCCTCATTATGCCTGCTCCGATCCAAGTTTCTGCGCGCGAGATGGACGCGACGTCCGACGCCGTTGACGAAGGTCAGTCTCTACCTACTTTTCCAATTTCACAGTATTGATCCCTCATTACAGTCAACGTGTTGAAGGGCAAGAGCCCTGCGCCGTGGGAGGCCCCGTCTGCGTTCGATGCAGAGAAAGACAAGGCTCAATTTCGTCAATACGACGCGGCGTGCGAGCGCGTTCGCGCTTTCTACCGCGAGCAGCACGCGAAGCAGACCATGGAGTTCAACATCTCGGTGCGCGTGCGATTCCGGAAGGAGAAGCGCGCACGTATGGGTGTATGGCAGGCTATTGAGATGTTGAATACCATCATTGACGAGTCGGATCCCGATGTGCGTTCCCTCATTTACATTTCCTTTGTGGACTAATACTGATGGCAAGCACAGACAAGCGTCTCGCAAATCGAGCACCTCCTCCAAACAGCAGAAGCCCTTCGCCGTGACGGCAAGCCTGACTGGATGCAGCTGACTGGACTTATTCACGACCTCGGCAAGCTGTGGATCCTTCTCGGACCCGCCGAAGGCCAGTGGGACGTCGTTGGCGATACGTTCGCCGTTGGCTGCGCGTTCTCGGAGAAGAACATCTACCCTGAGACATTCGCTGCGAACCCCGATTCCCAGGACCCAATCTACTCCACCGAGTGCGGAGTATATGAAGAGGGTTGTGGCCTAGACCATGTTATGTTGAGCTGGGGACACGACGAGGTATGGTTCTTCTTGCAATCTCGACCTTGATCGTTCAATGCTGATCATGGTGCAGTATCTTTACTCGGTAGTGAAAGACCAGAGCACGCTTCCGGATGAGGCTCTGGCTATGATCCGCTATCACTCCTTCTACCCGTATGTATTGAATGCCTTTATTTATAGCTGCAAACGCTGATAGGATCTTGTGATAGATGGCACCGGGAAGGTGCTTATGCACATTTGACAAACGCAAAGGACCAAAAGGCTCTTGAGGCGGTCCGCGCGTTCAACCCGTATGATCTCTATAGCAAAAACGATGCACCTTGTGATGCAGTTGCCCTCCGACCATACTATGAGGGCCTGATCGCGAAGTACTTCCCTACTGAGATTGACTGGTAAACTACGCTGCAGAACACAGGACGATTGCATTGCATACAAGTATCTTATTCATTTATAATTATAGACAGTTAGACATAGATTCCCGATCGCGTTAATGGACCATGAATAGATGTATTTCACTATAATTTCCTCAATGCTTGTCTTTACCACTCTCCTATTATGAGGACGTTTTTCTTAGACCTTTGATGCTCATCATCAGTTCAGTCCAGATACGTACGCTAAGCCATATGGACGATGCATTAGAAGTGATAGCATGCCATACGAGTCTTGACATTCGTGGAGACCATCGTTGCGCATGATTGATGGACACGCAATTGAGGACCACCGCACAGATCCTTTCGCGTCATGGGCGTTATCTTCGTGCAGACCGCAGCTAACTAGTGGACGGACAAAGTTCTCACCGGAAATATCTGACCGGAAATATCTAATATATAGAGCTGGCACGAATTCAAAATACGATAGTCCATCCTATACATTCAGAGATGCTTGCCCTTCTCGCCCTACTCCCTGCTCTTGTGATTGCCCAAACCACGATCTACAAGCCAACCAGAGTCACCGTGACAGCCATCTTGCCCACCTCCTCAAATGGAAGCTCGTTCGAGTCCCTGTCGGGAAACAGCACCACCTGGACGCCAGTCACCAATACCTCTACGGAGACCAACAACCTTAGATTCGGGCCTGTAGGCTTCCGAATTGCAGGCGATGCCTCCAGCGAGGTCCTGTACAATGTCAGTGATGTTTAATACCGAAAGGATAGACTAGACTAACCTCTACTACGCCCAGTTCACGTCGGCCGACGTACGGTGGGCGATTCCTGAGGGCGGCGAGTCAACTGAGAACGACTTGGAGGTTGTCCTCAATGTCACCACTTCCTACGCAGCTTCAAACTCCGGCCTCAAACTCACCGCCACCCCGCAGGTCATACCTGTGACACAGACCTTCATTGTCCAAGGCCTTTACTGCAATTGGAAGGAAAACTTCACGGCGACCATTTCCCTCGAAAATGGGACGACGAAATCGATAACGGCATTCAACGAGCTGGAGTTCACGCTTCCCTCTGGAGCCCACAACATCAGCCTGACGCAGACGGACTCGAGTGGACTGGATTCGGAGACGGTGGTTTATTATGGGAAAGGCGGGCTCAAGGCCAGTTTTCCAGGTGGTGGGGTTGCACCAAGCATAAAAGCCGTAGCAACAACGTATCTGCATTACTGTGACGATGATGATTGATTAGGTTCTTGGGTGCATGGGCGATACAGAGAACTATATCATAGAGAGCCGTGCATTGAATGCCATGATAACGACCATATCTTTTCCAGTGGAACTGACTCAGAGGCGCACCAACTTGAAGACATCCAGGGCCCAAGATTCCGACATCCAAGTGCTTCGGCATTCGTAAATCCTTCTCCAGAGTTTCTGCAGCAAATCTGAAATATAAAGACGTAGACCTCTGGGCACAGTGACACAGCAACAGCTAAGAAAAGAAGGAATGAAAGTAAGTGGGAAAGGTACCGAGGTACTCCTGCATTCTGATCACGGTACCGTGCTTGCTACCTTCACCATGCATCATGTCAGTCTTCGGAACAGAGATAGTTCCTACAATCCTTCACATCACCGATACTCCGCAATCTAGACCCTCGAACCACTGAATTACATATACGCCTCAAATCCTCGTGTCAACGAGCGTCAAAGTTCCAGCTAAAAGTCGGCTTAGTGTCTGAGTCCGTGCTCATCCACATCAGTCCTTCACCACCACATGGATCTCGAAAATTTCGAAATCGCCGATTCAGGTGATCGGCTCGTCGAAGCCACCCGTGCGAGTTACACATCTTCCGAAGCCTTGCAACATCTAGACAATGTGTGGTACATTCAGGCGAACAGGAGGGCGAGATGGATGGATATCATCGGCGATTACGCTGGCAGCGAACGATTCATTATCGATGGTGCGTGTCTTTACTAAATGACATGATTATCCTAGCTAACGATGATGGCTTTGTAGGTGAATCTTTGCTCCAGCTCGTGCTCAACGATCATCTCTTAGCCATCGGGCGCAGTGGTGGTAAGCGCTGGCTCTCAACCTCTCTGCAGAGCATCAGATTGAATTTCGTTGATAGACCCGAGCTTTCAAATCCTTCACGCTATTCATACCTTAGAACGTATCTTGAACGACTTCTCGAGCCGTTCAGCAGTCTACGATATCGTCTTTTGGAATGGTCTGTGGCCTCATCTAACATATCCATCATGTCGCTCACCAGACTGCAGATAATCGGCACCTTACTATCAAGACAGGGGAATCTAACCAATTCGTTGTTTCATCTCGGTCCCTTGCTCGATGCCTCTTGTTTCGTCATCTCTCCAAATTGGATGTACCAGTCTACACTTTCCAGAGCTCGACTGACCCAGAATGGCTCCATTACCGAGATCGCACGAAGGTATGTCAAACTCTAAGATGCTTTCTTTCTCTGTAGTTTCGTCTGCTGAGATTGTCTTCTGATACAGCCAATGTTCGTGATGCTCAACGATGGCGGTCTTCAAGAAAAAGGCTCAGATGCGCTGTCTGCGGATCGTATTATACACCAGCGCATGTTCATGTTTGATCTTCTTGCTTCTGGCATCGCCGTTGCTACTCTTACAGGCATTGAATTCCGTGATTCCAAGGCTAGGGTCTTACTCCTCATCTAATGGCGCTCTTTCTGACTCCTTGGCTCGCCTCTAGATCCTTACATTCATTTATGAGTCTCGATTGGATGGCAGCATTTCCAAATTCGCTACTCCTGGCTTCAATTCTGCCCTTACATCCGCGCGTGAAGCACTACAAGCAGAGGAGCTCAAACGGCGCGATCCCGCGAGTGGTACACTTGCTCTAGGGAAATCGACCAGTGCTGCGATATCATGCGAACAAGGTCTTACTGAGGCGGCGGGTTACTATCTCGCATCAGCGCGGCCGGAAGCGGGCTCAAAAGCGCTCTTATTCTTGTTTTTGGCGCACTGCTTAGTTCTAGAAACGCTGTCGGTGCAGGAACGAGCACTCCAGCTTGCCCCTGTTAACCCAAGTCTGCTTTCGCTTGTCGTCGATGATTTTCTTCCGAATATCTTTCTGGCTATCGAATCTGTCGCGATTTCTTCAAGTGCTACCTTTGACGTCGACGGCAGGCTCTTTATCGCTCTTGTCGACTTTTACATACGAAACAATGGATCATCGTCGTTTGAGCAGCTTTTGGGCGCGGACCTCAACAATCGACTTGCTACCATCTGGTCCGACCTGGGTCTCGAAGAGCAGGACCTCGGTATCCTCACACAACACTCGCCTCCCATAGATACAGCATCTGGCCGATCTCACTTGAATTCTGATTCCATCTCCCTTCTCCCCTTCAAAAATTCTGTCTTTGATCAAGAGCTGTCGATTATTAAGGTTGAAGTCGATGCGGACGATGAGGACTTTGGGGAGGCGGCGCCGAAGTTCGACTTCGGTCAAGGCGTGCTATTTTCCGACACCAACCACTGGCACAACGCCAAAGCCATCCTACCACGCCATTTAGGCGGGGAAGATAATAAACCTGTCGATGAGCGACATCGCATGAGGCTACTTAAGGGCGAGCAACGGTTCATGGCCAACCTACAGCGTCAGGCCGGGACGCTGACTGGGGCGCTCGGCGCAAGTCTCCAGCAGATAGTAATTCCTCCCGTCGGCTCCCGAGTCTCAAAGGCCGGTGGAAAAGGGAAAGCCCAGGCCGAGGTCGCGCGGGTGAGTTGTCAGCCTCTTAAGTCGCGAACCTCACTCATGCGTCTTCGCTACGAAGCCCCAGCCAACTACGAAGCCCAAAGCCTCGAAGCCGGCAAAAGCAGAGAAACTTTCGTCCGCTGATAAGCTGCGCAAGAAGATCCAAGAACAAAAGCAGACGACACAAGATCAGTCTACGCAGTCGTGGTGGAAGGAGCAGGTAGACCTGATGAAGAAGATGACCCCGGCGACTAGGCTAGGCCATCTGGATGCGCTCGTCCGTAACAAACGCAGCGAGGAACCCGCCTTCGCGGTAGAAATGGTTTTGTATCGCCTGAACTTCGAGCTCGAAGCGTGGGTTCTGGATGCCGACTCAAATTCTCCTGCAGTTCGCGACAAGTACACACTCTATGCGATGCGAGCTATCAAGAAAATTCTAGACCGCGGGGTCTTTACGCCCACGGTACTGAAGGTTGTTTCTACTGTTCTGGCAGCGCTGGGATTTGAAGACTATATCGACCCTTTGCAAGAGCGATGCGCCCCAATTATGCAAGAGGATCGACCTCTATCGTTCGACTTCATGAAGTTAGTCAAATCGAAGACTAAGGCACCGCTCTATGACTTCATGCGCATTACGGAGAATCCTGCCGTCTGGCAACTACGTCTTTTCGGCGAGTTCATGGACAGGAGTATGGACAGCCAGGCTGATAAACGAGTGGCATTTGCTCCTGACGCGTGGCAACGGGATGTGCTTGACTGTATTGACGACGAAGGGTCTTTATTGGTCGTCGGTATGTGCTTCGTTATATTCCGCCATGCACCTTTATGACAAGTTCTTACGTGCAATATAGCCCCAACAAGTGCGGGAAAGACGTTTATATCGTATTACGCAATGGAAAAGGTTCTACGGAACTCTGACGATGGAATACTTGTGTACGTGGCTCCTACGAAGGCGCTTGTTACCCAGATCGCAGCAGAGGTATACGGTCGCTTTCGCAAAGATCTGAAAGAAGGTAAATATCTATACTAGACGCTCACAATTGACCAATCTTACAATCTTGCTAGGGAGTTGCTGGGCGATACATACTCGCGATTATCGCATTCATAATCCTCAGAATTGTCAGATCCTAGTGACAGTTCCGGAGATGCTTGCGATTATGCTTTTATCCCCGCCCCTGGCTCGTGTGTGGACGCCCCGTATCAAAAGGTCAGAGAAAATTCGATTCAACCTTATTATACGATTTTAAAGTTTATTCAGGATCATCTTGGACGAAATTCACTCTATCGGCCAGCAGGAAGGCGGCGCTGTCTGGGAACAAATCATTCTCCTTGCACCGTGTCCGATCATGTAAGCCGTTCTGTGGGTATATTTCGATAAATTCTGACGCAGTTCGCAGTGGTCTCTCGGCCACCGTCGGCTCTCCCGAAATCTTCAATGAGTGGCTAAGATCTGTTCAAGAAGCCCACGGATATCAACACAAATTTATCAGCCATCCTCACCGATATTCTCATCTCCGCAAGTTCAACTACGTTTTACAGAAGCCGATCAAGCAGTCGTTTACTGGTCTTGAATCTCACCAGCCGACTGGCAGGCTCCGCCTCCTGCATCCTATCTCACTACTGTCATTTGGCGCCCGTTCCATGCCTCCTGACCTAGCGTTAGAGGCGTCAGATACTCTGTCCCTATACGAAGCACTTACTAAGCGTCAAGATCGCATCAATGTCAATTTGCGAGACCTTCACCCCAAGAAGTTCTTCGAAGGGTCAGGTTTTCTGACACAAAAAGACGTTCTGCGTTACGAGGCAGCGCTCAAATCAATCCTGGTTTCACTGATCTCGTCAAACGACCCTAATGATTCGAATTCCACCCTCAATCTCATCATACGTGATTTGGAAGATCCTGTGATGCGAGAAATGCCTCCGGAATCTTTGAACCAGATACCGGCGCGAGGAGTATTCAGATCCAACTTGATCCACTTCTTGTCCGACCTTCACACGAGTGGGGATCTAGTGAGTTTACCGCAATATTTGCATGACGATCTCTACTCACCTCGCGAAGCCTGCGATCTTGTTCTCTTTCGATCGCAGCGATTGCGAGATCTTGGCTCAGGACCTGCTGTTGGCCCTCACGACAGCTGAAGCTAAATGGCGAGACTCTAGCCCTGAATGGACTCGAAAGTTGCAAGAATGGGAAAAGTGGAAACTGCGCGCAAAAGAGCGCGAGCGTCTCGCAGATCGGGCCAAGAAGCAAAAGAAAGACGCTGACGCGCCAGGTGATGCGGTTGCCCAAGACGGCTCCTGGGAGCAGTCTTTCGACCCCGACGATCCTTCGCCGCAATTCTCGTTCACCGCTGTCAAGAATGCATACAGTAGGAATGATCTAGACTCTGACATCGATCGCCTGCCTTGGAGAGCGAAGACTAGCATCCAACCGTGGGCTCTTGATTGCTTGCGCCGTGGAATTGCCGTCCATCACGCTGGTATGAACAAGCACTATCGCAGTCTCGTGGAGAGGTAAACCTACATTTTAATTTTTCCGCACTTCACTTCCTGACTTCTTATTCAGTCTGTTCCGCCAAGGCTTCGTTAGAGTTGTAATTGCCACAGGTAAGTCATCCAAAAATAGTCAGTTTTGTGCATATTTTGACGGCAGCGTAGGTACTTTGGCGCTGGGAATCAACGCGCCTACCAAGACCGCGGTATTCTGCGGAGACTCTCCGTATCTGACAGCGCTCATGGTAAGTACAGCTCTCGTATGTGTAGTAGCCGGCGTTGAATGCTTGCGTAGTACCGTCAATGTGCTGGAAGAGCCGGGCGGAGAGGCTACGACCTTCTGGGCAAGGTGGTATTCTACGGTCTCCCAATGGATCGAGTACAGCGATTGGTTCTATCGAAGATACCTGCGCTGGGTGGTAACTTCCCCCTGACGTCGACACTTTGCCTTCGACTCTTCAATCTTCTCGAGGGTTCTGACAATGCGGCTGTTGCTGTGAAAGCTATACAAAGTTTGCTAAAACTACCCCGCGTTAGTTTCAGCTCTGAAGTTGGACAGCATCAGCTACTTCATCACCTTCGGTTCAGCATCGAGTATCTCCGACGAGCACGTCTGCTTGATTCTGATGGCCGTCCGATGAATCTGTTCGGGATCGCAGCTCACTTGTTCTACCAAGAGCCAAATAATCTTGCGCTAGTAGCATTGCTCCGCAATGGGGTGTTGCATAAGATCTGTGCCCAGAAGAGCTTCATCGATTGCAAGCGGGACTTCGTAATTCTTATGGCCCACCTCTTCGGCCGGAAATATCTCCCGCGAGCATACACTACTGGTGACAATATCAAGCTCATCACTCAGAAGTCTCCTTCAGTCGTCGTGCTTCCGCCATTGCCCAAAGTTGCTCGAGACGTTCTCTTAGCCCACGACGAGGAAATATTGCGGGTATTTACTGGCTATGTTTCGACATTCGCACAGCAGTACGCAGATAAGCTTGGGCCAGATACCACCCTTCCGCTCAGCGGCGACGACCTCTCGGGAGACGAGGCCGTGAGCACCCGGTTCCGCCAGCATCTTCGTGCAGTGGCCATCCCAGTCGTCGCTCGCTCACCATTCGTCGCTAATTCTGGACATAACGAAGTCTACCATAGTGTTAGCGAATTGGCACGGACCTCTCGCAGCGGCCTCCATCTGAACGAGAGCGTGATTCCCTCCACGGCCCACATCACCGCCAAGCCAGGCGATCCTGGATCCGATACCTTTGCATTAAACGCCTATCTACTCGACTTCTACACCCACGGCCAAAAGCAGGCCCTCGACAAGGCAAACGGCATCCGTCCGGGAGAAATCTGGTTCTTGCTCCAAGATTTCGCACTGACTTTGATGACCATCAGGAGTGCGCTGGAGCAACTCTTATTGAAGGCGTCTAAAGAGGCTAAAAGCGCGGCACAGGAGCTCGAGGAGGACGCGCTCGAGTTAGATAGCGGGTACGGATCTTTCGATCCTGCCGAGATGGATGGTGATGCGGATGAGAGCGGTGCAGATTTCAAGAGGCCGAAGGGGGTTAACGATCTGGATTGGAAGACATACGAAGTGGTCGATGGCACACTCAGAGAGTTTGAGGAGAAGTTCAAGGCAATCTGGGCGTAGAATTACCATCCCTGTTATCGAAAATATGCAGTCGCTGTGTTCAAGTTGTCTCGTTCAGCAATATTACTTGTATACATTACACAATTGACAGAAAGCGAGATAAGATAAGATCTCGGGGAAATACCCTTGAGCCCCGGGCCGTAGCACAGCGCCGCCGCTTTTCAGTCACCAGCTGGCAACCTCCCCCGTCAGAACCTATCACTCTTTCAGCTGAGATGACTCGCGTTGCACCCGAGAGCACTCTCCCGTACCCTCCGGTCCACAAAGACAAGAAGTTTGTGGTCCTCTCAGATTGGTTCGTCGCATCAATTTCAATCCTCACCCGCGTTCAACACATTCATCTCATCGATGAAGGGATGGCACGATCACAAATCTCGATTCCAATGACTGTATGCTTCCAAATATTCGTACATGCCACGAGGGCATTGTGACTGACGTTCTGCGCAGACATGACGGACAATCTGGGGATGGGCAAGGACGCGCGGCGGGTGATCAGCCTTGAGATTTTGGCGGGAAAGCAGACTTTCAGGTGCGGCCTGCACGATGGGGCCACCGCGAAGAGCATATTCTTATAACTATCAACAGAGATGGATTCCGCCAAGAACTCGAGAGCGTGACCGCAAACGGACACTCTTTCGAGGAGTGCAAGAAGATTCTGCGCGAGAGTGCGTTGAACTCTCACTTCTCACCTGGGGATAACTGACTGGGTATCGTAGACATCAAACTAGACCCAGGCTTCAAGGAGTTCTACCAATGGTGCAAGGCCAACGACATCCCCGTGATCATTGTCTCTAGGCGCGCTCATCTCCTCATTCGCGTCTGCGCGTGCTAACGGCGCCACAGCGGCATGACGCCCATCATCCGCACCGTCCTCGCCAATCTCATCGGGGAAGACGACGCGAAAGATATCGAGATCATCTCAAACGACGTCACCGTGCACCCCGATGGCAAGTGGGAGATCAAGTACCGCCACCCTTCCAGGCGAGTTATGCGTACCCACAGGCTCCTGGGGCGCTTCTGACGTTGCGCACCCCTACCAGCGGCTTTGGACATGACAAATCGCAGGCGATCCTGCCGTACAGCGAGCTACCAGACCCGCCCACGACCTTCTTCTTCGGCGACGGCGTATCAGGTCCGCGATTCATCACCTTCTACTACAGTGATACAATGCGCTGATTCTGCTAATGCTGTAGACATGTCCGCTGCGCGCCACGCGGACGTCTTGTTCGTCAAAGCGAAGGAGGACGAGAACGACCTGGCGGCGTACTGCAGGAAGGAGGGCATCAAGCACATCATCTTCTCTGACTTCAGCGAGGCGCTGCCCATCGTCGAGAGCGTCGTGAAGGGGAAGAAGACAGTCGCGGAGGTTCTCGGCTGAGGGATATAGAGCATATAGAGTAGACATGGAGTGTAAATTGCGGAATAGATATTAAGTATCCAACACGCGTCGACGGAGGGGCATTCAAATATGAAGGGCACACTCGGCCAGAGATGCCCGGCAGCGCTCCGCTCTGCTTCTGACCTCCTGCTCCAGCACTTGCAAGGCCTCCACATCCCGCCCCGCCGCCGCCGGATCGCAGAAAACGCTCCTATCGAAGACATCGCCCAGCGCACTCGCGTAACCCAGTGGAAAGCGCCGGCAGATGAAGTCGTGCGGCCTTGGGTAGAAATCATGTCTGTATATCGACAGAGCGACCAAGTGGGGGAGCGCACGGGAGAACTGGCTGCATAGCGCCGCCCAGGAGCGATACGGTCTCGGATTCGCATCGGAGTCTGTCTGCAGCATGCAGTCGTCGAGTGCGAGTGCCTGTAGAGTTGTGTGGCGCATGATAAATTCCTCCAGCGTGCCCGGCTCCGTGGGGAGTGTGGGGGGATCCGGGAAGCGGAAGACCATGTGCTTGATGCGCAGGGAGACGAGATTCGGGAACATAGTGTTGTGCATGCTCTGGAAGGCATGGTACGCGGGGCATTCTTTGCTGGCAGACAGGATCATGTGCGTGAGGCTCCATTGGCCCGATCTGCGCCACGGCTGTAGCAAGGGGACGATTGAAGAGGGGCCGGCGAAGGCTCCGTCCCACACCTGCATTCGGTCCATTATTTCCGGATCCGTCTGGAGACCGAAGTTCAGCTCGAGGGACATCAGCGCCTGCAGCGTCGCCGCCGTCGCCTCGCTCCAAACGGCGAAGTGGGGGAACAGAGTGAGCCCCGATAACTTCAGAGCGCGCAGGCGCGCGGGGGGCGTGGTGTGGAGGGTCGCGTTGACCAGCATCAGCTCGCCAACCACGGGATTGGCGTGCACGAATTGGCCCACGTTACGCCCCACTCTGATGTCGAGTGTCTGGAGGGCCGGGAAGTGGGACGCGACGCCGAGGAACATCGTCGCTACGGGCTTCTTTTTGTACCCGGAGGTGATGCCTGCGTTGATGATCAGATTGAGTTGGTGGCAGGGATGCCACAAGCCACGTACCGCCGCGGATATAGCGATGATGATCGTCGCGGGGACCGACGAGCACCAGCTTGAGTGTCTTCACTGCGCGGGAGACGATAGGTGTTTGGCTGATCTCCCGCAGCGCCTTCAGGCCCCTTACGGTGTCGGGAAGATCCAGATTCGTGAACGCGGCCGGTGTGGCTATTGCGTAGAGGCGACTGGAGACTCGGCGCAGGTTATTCAGAGTTCGAACCTCCGGAATTTGCTCGATGATGCTGAGCCATATTTCTGTGGGTAGGGATGCTGGATACTCTGCAGACATCGGAGCCTTGATAGATGTTTTTATATTAGGCATCGATACGAGTCACCTGAAGGTGGTGTTGCCACTGAGGTGAGATATCTCTGAGGTGAGGTGAACTAAGGCTTGTAAAAGGTAAAATATGCTGTGCAAAACTGTATTACGTAGAAGTGACCACCCCGAAGATTCAGCGCCACAGATTTAGCAGATGTTGCAACGACTCATGAACCCCAAAGCCAATGCCTCAGTTGTCACCTCAAGACACTTGGGATCGGGCTTAGCAGTTATTTGATAAATGAAGATCGTATCGAAGCTTAAGGACGCGGATGTTGGAAGACAACCAATAGATTGCGCGGGACTAATACAGCTTCAGATGATTGCTATTTGTCCGTGTTATGCTCATGGCGACATACCACCTCCAGTCAGAAATGACATCGCCAGAATAGGGATCTCGATGTTAATCATCCGGAGTGGATTCGTTTCGACACCGACCTGTTGCCGTGGGGCGCGTTGCCGAATTACTAGATGGTGCTAGGGAGGCCACGACTGAAGAAGTTAACGGTATCACCCGCCGAACACCAAAGCCCTAATATAGCGGGCAATGCAATGCTGATGCGTTTGAATGAGACATTAGTCGAGTAAACGAGAGGTGAGAAGAGCGTGACTATACAGAGACCAGCAGTTTGGATTGCAGAGTAGATCTTGAATATAGTGAGTGAGCATTCAAGTCTCTCGCCAGCTCAGCGCCGCGCTCTGTGCCTGACAACCTGCTGCAGCACTTCCAAGGCCTCCATGTCCTGCACCGCCGTCGTCGGGTCATAGAAAACGCTCCGCTCGAACATCCCGTGCGACACGCTCGCATACCCAATCGGAAACTCCCAGCACGGGCACACGAGCGCGCCTGCCCCGTCGTGCATGCCCGCCGCGGCGTGCTCATCGTATCTGAACGTCGACAGGCACACCAGGCTGGTCAGAACTCGAGAGAGGGCACGGCACATCGTCGCCCAGGAGCGGAACGCGCCGCCGGCGTCGTCTTTCTGGAGCCTGCAGTCGTGGATCGCGAGCGCGCGCAGATTGGGGTGGCGCACGATGAAAGCTTCCAGCGCGCCCGGCGCTGTGGGGGGCAGAGGGGGATCGGGGTGGCGGAAGACCATCCAGCTGATTCTGAGGGAGACGAGGTTGGGGAACGATGCGTCATGCATCCCGCGGCATGGTGAGTACGCAGGCCCTTCGTTGCTGGCGGATAGGACCAGGTGCGTGAGGCGCCACTGGCCCAGTACGCGCGGGGCGCGCGCGGGGCCAATTGTGGAGGCGTCGGTGAAGGCGCCGTCCCACACGCGCATCTGGTGCACGATTTCGGCATTCGCGCGGAAGCCGAAGTGCAGCGTGAGCGACTTCAGCGCCTGCAGCGCGGCGGCCGTCGCGTCGCTCCACACGGAGAAGGTGGGCCAGATGGTGAGCCCCGTAAGCCTCATGTCGCGCAGCCGCGCGGTGTGCACGGATGCGTTAACCAGCATCAGCTCGCCCACCACGAGATTCGCGTGCACGGAGCGGCCGACGGTGGGTCCGATCTCAAGCGTGAGCGTCTCGAGGCGTGGGAAGTGGGACGAGGCGCTGAGGAGCATCGTTGCCACGGGTTGCTTTCGGAAGCCAGTGGTAATGCCTGCATGGATTATCAGATTGGCACAGTAGAGGGTTTGACTGAGAGAGTATACGTGCCGCCGCGGATCGAGCGAGAGGGGCCACCATCGCGCGGACCGAGGAAGGCCAGCCGGAGCTTCTTCACTGCGCAGGCAATGGAGGGCGTTTGACTAATCCCCCGCATCACCTTCAGGCCCTTTGGGGTGTCGGGGAGGTCGAGGTTCTTGAACGTGGCTGGGGTGGCGATCGCATAGAGGCGACTAGAGACCCGACGCAGGTTATTCAGTGTCCGATCGTCGGGAATGCGCGCAATGATGCTGAGCCATATTTCAGTGGGGAGGGATATGGAATAGTTGATAGAGGCCATGGACACTTAGAGCTTTGCTGGATGATTCTGTATCGAGGATTGATGTAGTCCTGTGGTAAGTGCATCTGAGCCAATCTGAGCCTGCGACCTTTATCTAAATACTGACGTAAGCAGTTCGGATACCGGAGGTCGAATATCTCTAATCCTTTCTTCCTAAGCGCAACTTCGACATGAGACTGATTGTAATTGAACAAAGTCAATCTGAAAGGTACGTATGATTACTTTCTGTCTCTTTTGAACGGTGAACGGGTGGCATTTTGCTGAGACGTCAGATGTTGTGACAGGATACTCATATTGCATTGTCCGAGGGCACTTGGGGAACTCAGTAAGGGGAAGTAGCAGACTAGCACGCCATATTGCTATATATAAAAATGTGGCGGTTGAATAGCAAGGGGAAAATGGGTAGATTCAGCGCGCGTATCTCGAAAGGAGCTTGCGACTAGCTGTGCTCAATCTGCAGTGGTTTTAGTCGTATCTGTCTGACATCTTGCCTGGTAAGTGCGACCAACACAATAACAGAGTGTTTATATACCGATAAACAAATCTTTAACGCGTAAGAGGACATTGAAAATGCTAACGCGAGGAGATAAAGCACTTAAGGCGCGGCACGGCCACGTGGACACGTGATAAGCACGGGACCTCTTGCAATACGGCTCTGTTCAAGTTATCGGGTTTAGCAGTTTGGAGCAAGTCGATGGTCCAGCGCTCAGTGATCATCTCTGCATGGCGCAGCGCGACAATTTAAATGCAAAATAGTAGGCAAGTATACGTTGGCAACGGAAACACCAATTTCAACTGCGAGAAAATAGGTCTATCCACGAAAAGCCACCATAACTGGAAGAGGAATACACGGACGAAGATGTACAACCTCTGTGGATGCTCCCATTCACCCTTCCCTTCACGACCTGGTCCCACAGATGGAGTAAAACAAGGCAATCTTCTTCTGTAGTATTTTTAATGTAAAGCGAAAATTGGGCGACGAGATATGCGAGGGAGTTGTTGAAACACGGCGGCGGTGGCGGTATGTGCGTGGATCACTGTGCTCGATGTTCATACTGTTGATGATCCTTTTCGCACCTCTTGTTCTTGCGTGTCTTTGGTCTGCCTCTACAGACGTGTGGCATTATCAGCAACACTGATAGCCGCAGACCAAGTGAATACAGTGTCCAACAAAGAGCATTGCTCAAGCGGGAAATTCGGTAAGCATGAATCATAGCGGCGCTTCTTTTGCGCAGTCATTGTCGGATGTCCATGACACACGTTTCGAGCCTCATGGTCATGAGGTACGCCAGGCCCGCCGTTCTATGCGCCATGAAGTGTTTGGCTCATGAATCAAGCTCGATGCATGAGCTGGTGAAGGAGTTTAATATATTGAATGGTTTCGAGTGGCACCAGCGTTGGCGCTCGGCTAGCTCGGGCATTGCAATTCAGGAGGCGAGCCAGTCCACAATTTAGCAGATTACCTGATGAGATTGCTCCAATGTGGCGTCAGGTGTGTTGCGGCTGGAATTGTCTCAAAAGCGCTCATGTCGTTTGCGCAGCAAGAGACAGAGATTTCTCTCGGAGCGAGCGTCACGATGACTTGGAATGCAGCCATGCGCCAGCCACCGGGGCGGTGTCCGTAACAGAGTGAGCGCTCAAGCGCGTTGGTGATTGATATGTGAATTGATTACTGTAACCTCACCTGATCAAAATCATGGGAAGATCGCCTTCCTTCATCTGGGCACGAGGTCTGATTTTAGGGTGCGATGGCTCTCCTCCCAACGGAAGAACCGCCGTTGAGTAGGGCGACGGGTGACGTCACATACCTGGAGGAGATGAGTTGGATCCGTCGGCTTCCAGAATTGTGGGTACCGGTATATGCCGGAGTGTCAAATGTGGCGCAAATTCAATTTGCATCTCAATTGAATCTTGAAGCACTGCGTTTCGTCTTTCTTCAAGTTGCACAACCCTGCTTCACATATGCTATGGATTCGCCAGGATATCATCAAGGCCAACAACCAGCACTTCGATACGGAATTTGAAGAACAAGCCGATGGATCATCATAGTCCGGTATTAGCACTTGAGTGCTAGCCTTCTTTAGATTCGAAGCCAAGACAGGCCTTGGGCATGCCGGGCATGACATGATGGTGCCCAGCCCCCTATTAAATGGGCGGCCAAGCCCGCATGAGTTATAAGCACTCCAATTTGCTCCCATCGGTCCCAGCATCACTGGCATGTCTGCCCTCAACATCACACAACTATCTTCCTCTATTCGAGAGTCTCTATCGACGGACGCGGGCGCGCAATGGATTACGCCGTCTGTAACGCTGGCTGTCGCATCTAGCTTGCTGACGATCGTGGGCACGGCCTACTTCTTCAAAACGGACAGCGACCCGACCAAAATCCCCCAACTGGGCGGTTTCTCCATCGCGAACGCCTGGACGTTCTTCACCAAGCGCTATGAGTTTCTGGTAGCGAATCACGCCAAGGGCTATCCAATGTTTTCGTTCAATGTACTGCAAGTGAGTGATTTCGCTTGAGATTGAATCGACCGAGGCTGACTACGTTTCAGCACAAAGTTGTGGCTCTGTCTGGAGTGGAGCCCCGGCATGTCTTCTTCCACGACAAGAATCTAAGTTTCACGGAGGGATACGCGCTGCTGATGGGTGCTGTGAGTTGTCCAAACGATTACCACCACTGACAGCATATCTTACAACTCGGCCCAGTCTCCTAAACTCGAAGACATCAAAGTCGAAACGGATTCTGCAGGCAGTGTATCTGAATTCAACAAACGTCTGGCCAAGATCTTGCGCAGAGACAGACTCCAAGATGGTGTGTGTATTCGCAGCGCAGCATCGCCCGAACCTCATGACCGGTTGTATATCAGTCATCCCCACCTTGTTCAGCGACGTGAACAAGCGCATGGAGGCATGGGGAAACGAAGGCCAGCTCAACCCCTTCGATAAAATCAACAATCTCGTCTTCCAGGTGAGGCCGGATCGCTACATACATACATATGATTACTCAGGCCTTTCGTCTTCAGATGACTGTACGCATGGCATCCTGCTCTGAGCTCGCCAGCAACTACGACGACTTGCAACGCATGAATGAAATGTACTGGAAGCTCGAGAAAAGCGCGACACCCGTTGGCCTGCTCCTTCCCTGGTTCCCCTCCCAGGCTCGCAGCAATAAGAAGGAAGCTACACTCGGCCTCTTCAATTTGATCTCGCACTACATTACACTCCGGAGAAACGCGGAGGTCCCGTCTTCGGAAGCGTTTGACTTCCTCATCGCGGAAGGTGAAGAGGACCATGAAATCGTCGGGGTAAGCAGCCAGTTCGCTATTTAGACTTGGACTCGACTCATCTGGATACTCAGTTCGTGCTGGGAGTGATCTTTGCTGGGGTGATCAACACGGGCATGATGTGTGAGTGTGCCATGTTCATTCTAAGACGCATATCTGATCTCATGTATCAGCTTGTTGGACCACTATGTACCTCGGCGCGCACCCCGAATGGAAGGCCAAAGCCGTCGCCGAGATCCAGAAGCTCATCGCGACGCACACCGACACCACCTCCACCCTGCCCCTTCACCAGCGCCTCTCCGCCATCCCCATCTCCGCGTGGGAAGACGAGATGCCCGTACTCGAGCTCATCACGCGCGAGACGCTGCGCCTCGTGAACAATGGCACCATGCTGCGCCGCAACGTCCTCGAGGACATCGAGGTGTCGGGCAAGATCATCCCGCGCGGCGCGTTCATGGCGTACCAGATGGGCGACGTGCACTTGAACGGGGAGTACTACCCCGACCCGCTCAAGTGGGACCCGGCGCGCTTCATGAGCGGGAACGCGCAGAGCGAGGCGCCGTACATTGGGTGGGGCACCGGGCGGCACCCGTGCACGGGCATGAAGGTGGCGAAGTTCGAGGTGAAGATGATCCTCGCGCTGATGCTCACGCGGTATGAGTATACGCTTGTCGATGCTTCTGGCGCGCCCACGATGCAGGTTCCCGAGCCTAATAGGAATGATATTCACCAGGTGCGTCGAATTCCAAGTGGTCAAAGATGGGGATCTGACTAATTGTGTTGCAGGCGAGGCCCAAGACGGAATGCTTCATCAAGTACAAGAAGGTCATGGAGTAGATTCGCTGAGGGCATTGTGGACATTCTATCTATGTATCAATATTAATTCAGCATTTTTGTGGATGAATACTCGCCAACGCATTGCGCCACCAGGAGTAAGACCTTCAGCCTATAAGATCATAGAAAGACCCGAGCAAGATGCGCTGGGGGCTGCTGAGGGAGGGTTGGGTTTGTCAACGCGGTGCCAAAGCGGCGCCAATCGGGCCCTATGCATTATTGGCGCCTTGGTCATCTTCGTCAGCTTTGGTCAGCTCGCCCAAAGCAGCGCGCTCGCCTCGCATCTCTGAACGCGCGCTTACGCGATATCCACCACTCGTCTGCCATCCTCATCCCGATCGCGTCGAGCGTTACGCAGACCATGACATACCCCAGCGCACCGCGGCAGCCCCTGCCCTCCTCATAAAAGCCTACCATCCCCGCTGAGGGCACCGCCAACAACAATACACCCCAGCACCTATATCCCACACCAATACCCAGATAACAATATCAATACGATGTCGCCCCTATCAGAAGCCCGCGCAGCCAACGCATCCTTCGCCCCCACCTACCTCCCCGTAGCGCTCTTCGTCGGCGGCACCGCCGGCATCGGGCGCGCCGCCGCCGCCGCCTTCGCGCGCCACACACACGGCCGCGCACACATCATCATCGCGGGGCGCAGCCGCGCCGCCGGCGAGGCCGCCCTCGCGTCCTTCCCCCGCGCGCCCGAGAGCCGCTACGAGTTCGTGCAGTGCGACGTGTCGCTCATCGCGAACGTGCGCGCCACCGCATCGGCGCTCCGATCCTCGCTCCCGAAGCTGAACTTTTTGGTGGTGTCGACGGGGCTGATGACCCTCAAAGGCCGCGACGAGACCGCCGAGGGGCTCGATAGGAAGATGGTGCTCGACTACTACGCGCGGTGGGCGCTCGTGCGCGAGCTGATGCCCCTGCTGCGCGCGGCGCGGGACGCGGGGGAGGACGCGAAGGTCCTCAGCGTGCTCGCCGCCGGGCAGGGCGGGCCGATCGACCTCGCGAACCTCGATCTCAAGACGGGCTACTCGCTGCCGCGCGTCATGGAGGCCGCGGCGACGTACAACGACATCATGATCGAGGTCCGTATCTTGCATCCCAACTCGCGCACTTGGCTGATTGTGATGTCTGCAGTCGTTCGCGGAGCAGCAGCCCGACATGGCGTTCACGCACGTGTTCCCGGGGCTCGTGCGCACGGACCTCACGCGGCCCGCGCACTGGGCGCTCGCGCCTCTGTGGCTCCTCATGCAGGCCGCCATGTACCCGCTCTCGATCGCCCCCGAGGAGTCCGCCGAGTACGTGCTGCACGCGCTGCTCGCGGGCGAGCGCGGCGCGTTCCGGCGCGGCGACAGGGCGCAGCTGCTGGAGAACGCGGGGAAGAGCTATCACGTGACGGAGGAGGCGAAGGCGAAATTGTGGGCGCATACAGTCGCGGCTACCACAGCGGCCTGATCCAGCTCCAGCCTCCTTTCCCTTTGTAACCTCCATTTAGAGTACACGTTGTCCTAATCTCATCGTAATTGGCTATTTCGCCTCCAGCAGGCCCGCGAGCTCGTCGAGATCGTCCACGACGACATCGAACTCGCCCCCGTCGTCTTTGCTCTTGACGTCCCCCGCCTCCGGGGTGCGCCGGACGTACACCGTGCGCATCCCGCAGCGCGCCGCGGCGCGCAGGTCGAACACGTGCGCCGCCACCATCGCGATCTTCGCTGGGGGCAGCGCGAGGTGGTGCGCCGCGGCCCGATACACCTTCTCGTTACTGCAGCACGGTGAGTGGGTTCGATTAAGACTGTGGGGAGGGCGCGGGCGACGCACGGTTTGTAGGTGCCGAAGAGCTCCGACGAGAGGACGACGTCCCACGGGAAATCGGCGTGCCGCGCCTGACGTTCAGAATTAGCATTAGGCGGCGGATGGGGGATTGTGACGCGCCATGTCTGCGAGGAGGCGGATGGTGCCGCTCGACAGCACGACGAGGAGCTTGTGCGCCTTCATGCCGCGCAGGCCCTGCGATGCGTCGGGCCAGGCTGCACACACACACACACACACGGCGCGTCAGCGGGGTTCCGAGCGCGTGTTTGAGCGGGACGTACCGTCGAGGCGGTGCCACACAAGAACCAGCTCCTCGCGTGCCTGCGCGTCCCACTGCGCGCCGAGCGCGGACCAGCGCAGGGAGGCGAGCAGCGCGTCGAGGATCTGCGCGCGGTCAGCAGGGCCGCCGGGGGGACGGGTGGAGGAGAAGAGGGGGGGCGCACCTCTCTGTGGAGCACGTCCGCGCTAAGGGGGCCGTCGCCGCCGTTCGCGATGCGCGTGCTGAAAGACGAGTTAGATAGTTGCTGCTGGGGGGAGGCGGGGGTGTGCGTGCGTGTGTGCGAAGAAGCCCGCGCGCCACTCTTCGGCGAACGCGTGTGCGTCTGCATTGATATTGCGTGGTGAGCCTCCTATGCTGGTTTCTGGCATGAGATGGGGTGCGCACCTTCATCGGAGAGGTGGGGTGCGCGCGCCCTGATCTCGCGCGGGACCGTGCCGCGCCAGTCGGTGCACGTCCCCATGGCGTCGACGCAGAACGCGTCGATCGAGCTGAGGATGTCTGCAGGAGGCATGGTGGATGAGAGCGTGGATGGTGAGGTAGAGCCAATTGAGGCTCTGGTGGTCATGCGTATGCATGGTGGGGGGCTATTTATTCAAATTATCGTGGGCGAGCGTCGGCCGAACACCCCACTATCATGTGCCAAGCACACCTATACACGGAGCAGCAGGCATCCCATCGGATCGGTTCGTCCGACTTCGTTTGGATGATACAAATAAATAGAGCTGCGCAGTAAATGGATACGGGCATAAGTCGAGGATGTCCACATGGGAGGGCGCGCGTTTCATGATATCGCCCTGTAAGCCGCAGTGCACCCACAACAGCGGTAGAGCAGAGTAGGTTATTTCAAGACGCTTGAATTTTATGGAACACTTTCTCATCATCACCTCCTCGAGGACGAGGCAGGCACGGTTTGGGAGTATGATGCACGTAGACGAGGGACCCCGCCGATCAGCAGTACACGAGGATAGCTGCGTGTGGTGTCTTATATGCACCCCAAACGCTTTCTTTGAGATAGATAGAGACGCGAGTGATCACCGATACCTGCCAGTGTTTTAAGTGGATCCGCGCTATCAGTCGATATACGTGCAATCGTGCCCACCAAAGTGATGTCAAGCTTCTGGAGCACCGGGAAGTGGGACGCAACGCCGGGAAATATCGTCACCGGAGGCGTCCTTTTGAATCCTGTTGTGATGCCTGCATGGGCGATCAGGTGGCGGGATTGCCTCAGGCTACGCACCGCCGTAGATCCGTCGTGAGCGTCGACCAACGCCAGCTTGAGTGTCTCCACCACGCGAAAGATGATTCGCGCTTAACTAATCTCCCACAGTGCCTTTTGGGTGTCGGGGAAATCGAGGTTCGTGAACGTGGCTGGGGAGGCGATCGCGTAGAGGCAGCTGGAGACTCGGCGCTGGTGGTTCAGCGTCCGAATGCCGGGAATGTGCTCAATGATTCTGAGCCATATTTCTGAGGGGAGGGATGTGGGAAATTGGAAGAGGCCATTTGAGCCTTGCGGGATGATTCTGTGCATGTATGGATGTGAGTCGCTTAGCGGTTGAGATCTGAGACATGATGCATGTCACGTGCTCGTAATCAGGCCAAAACGAAGCTCGGTCGTGGTCACGACGGCGGCTTGATTCCTTACTGCACTCTGTGATCTGTTTACACATACGGCGTTGTGTTACTATTTCGGATCCAGCATGCCCGCCAGCTCGACGAGATCATCGACGACGATATCAAACTCGCCCCCTTCGTCTTTGCTCTTGACGTCTCTGGCTGCGTTTGCGTCTTCGGAGGACCGCCGGACGTATATCGTCTTCATGCCGCAGCGAGCCGCGCCGCGCAGGTCGAAGATGTGCGCCGCCACCATGGCGATCTTGGACGGCTGCAGCGAGAGGTGGTGGATTGCGGCCTTATACACCTTCTCGTTCCTTGACGAGGATGAGCGAGTGTCATCGATCGTAAGTTGCTGATGCGACATACGGTTTATAGCTGCCAAAGAGCTCCGTCGAGAGGACCACGTCCCACGGGAAGTCGGCGTGTCTCGCCTGAACATGCATGTTTGAATCAGCATCTTGATGGCAAATGCGAATGTCTGACGCACCATATCTGCGAGGAGGCGAATATTGCCGTTCGACAGCACGACAAGGAGCTTCTTCGCCTTCATGCCATACAGGCCCCTCGACGCATCTGGCCAGCCTGCGTACACGCACCGTCAGCGGAATCCGCGCGCATCTGGGCGTCACGTACCATCCAAGCGATGCCACACCAGATTCAGCCCCTCGCGTGCCTGCGCGTCCCACTGCGCGCCGAGCGCGGACCAGCGGGGGGACGCGAGCATCGCATCCAGGATCTGCGTGCGAGGTCAGAAAGGGTTTCGGTGATAGGATGGGTAGCGTACTTCTCTGTGGAGCACGTCTGCGCTGAGTGGGCCGTCACCGCCATTGGCGATGCGCGCACTGGACAAGCGAGATCAGCTGCTGGCGCTGGTGGGACGGCTAGGAGTGTATGCGTGCGTGTTTTCGAGGAAGTCCGTGCGCCACTCTTCGGCGAAGGCTTGTGCGTCTGGATTGCGTGATTAACCTCCTGGTTTCTTGATTGTAAGCACTGCGCACCAGAGTCGGAGAGGTGGGGTGCGCGGGTCTTAAGCTCGCGCGGGACCGTGCTGTGCCAGTCGGTGCATGTTCCGAAGGCGTCGAGGAAGAAAGCGTCAATCGAGTTGAGTGTTTCTGCGGGTGGCATGGTGGATGAGATGGGAGCGTAGATGGGAAATCGATTGAGGCTCTGCGGGTGATCATGAGGTGGGTTGTGTCAGCGGTTTGGATGACATCATGTCTTCAATCGGCACTCTTCATTAGCACAATGAGGCATTCAAGTTTTCGACAGCAAGTCGAGTGTTGTATCTGTGATTTGCCATGTAGATGTCAAATTTGTCATGCCAGAGAAATAAACAAGTTTTCGTAGCAATCAACCAAAAAGCTGTTGTGTCATTGAACGTTGAACATGACTGTATTTTCTTGAAATAATTCACTGCACACGTTTCTTGTCACGAGAGAGTCGAGCATGAGGTTCGTTGCAGGGACGTCGACCGGGCGGTTCAACGCGCCAGGAACATGGGGGCGGGGGTACAAGCGCGTACTGAGGCCGACGACCACGATCTTAGCGGCTTCAAGGTCCGCCCGACCGGCCATGGTTAAAGTCAAACTCGCGCGTCAATCACATCCTTCTGTTATCCCCACACTTTCGAGTCCACGGACTCGACAAGCACACCCCAGCAGCCGAGCATCTCTGCAGTTCGTCAGTAGCAGAGCACTGACGCCCGCGATTCTCAAGCAGCATGGCGCTCAGGACCACGGCGCCCAGCCGAATCATCGTAGGTCGTTCGGTGGGAAGCCACGGGGGTGGGAAACACAGCTTGAGGTCGTACCACGACGAGTCGTTCGGGTTCCGCAAAGCCAGAGCGTATGAGCTCCCAGATTGTGCGTGCTCTCAATGCTTCTGCGACTTGTATCTGACCCGTCACCTGACCTGTCCCAGACACCCCCGCGCAGCTCCAGAACCGCGTCGCGAATGCGCCCCTGCTGCGCTACGCGGACTCGCTGCGCACGCACGGCCACCGCGCCGCGCGCGTCGACCCTTTAGACATCCTGCAGCGCGAGGAAGTTGCTGCGCTCGACCCAGCGCGGTACGGCCTCGTCGACCCAGACCAGAAGTACGACGTGAACGGGATCGTGTGGACGCAGCCCATCGACTCGGACTTTGGCGCGCCGCCTGCGGACGGCCTGTGGACGCTGGGCGACATCACGCGCCACCTGCGCGCGATCTACACCGGGCGCGTCGCGTACGAGTATATGCACTCGCCCTCGAAGAAGGAGCGCTTGTGGTTCTCGCATCTGCTCGAGTCGCAGACGACGGTGGCGCGGAAGCACAGTGCAGGGGAGAAGAAGCGGATCCACAGCTTGCTCGCGCGCAGCGAGACGTTTGATAACTTTTTGCAGCTGAAGTTTCCGAACTTGAAGCGTTACGGGCTGGAGGGTGGAGAGTCTATGCTCCCCGCGCTTGATGCGCTGTTCAATATTGCCTCTAAGAGTGAGCTCATACCCCTCTTCTGACTCCGCAATCCAGCTAACGAATGCACAGGTGGCATTCAGCATGTCATTCTGGGAATGCCCCACCGGGGCCGACTCAACCTCTTGACCGAGCTCCTCGAATACTCGCCCACTGCGTTGTTCCACAAGATCAAAGGTGGCTTCGAGATTCCCGAAGACCTCGGCGCGGAGGGCGACGTGATCAGTCACCTGGGTATGCCTCCTCGCACCACAATGCCTGCAATATCTTAACAACACCCCTAGTTGCCTCGCCTAGTCTCATCTACGAAGGCGCTTCAGGGCCCATCAAGGTCTCCCTCCTGCCCAACCCCTCGCATCTCGGTAATTCACTCCTCGCATACAGTGAACGCCCACGTGACTGACGGCTTCACAGAGGCGGTGAACCCCGTGGCGATGGGCAAGGCGCGCGCGAAGCAGTTCTCGCTCCTCAAGAACTCCCCGGATGACTGCACGCTCGGAGACCGGGTCATGTGCGTGCAGCTGCACGGAGACGGGAGCTTCACTGGACAGGGTGTGGTCATGGAAGGCTTGGGCCTCAGTAAGCGCGAGTCAAATCTTGCGGGCGTCGTCGAATCTGACGTCTTGTATGTAGGCAATCTGCCGCACTTTACTAGTGGGGGAAGCGTCCATATTGTGGTCAAGTGAGTTGCTGGTGTCATTGCGATTTCATCCTTGCTCACATTCGTATTCCACAGCAACAAGTTAGTGCTGGTGAACCAACGCATTCGCCACAGACACTAATCCCCTTCTAGCATCGGTTATACAACTCCGGCATCAAGCGCCCGCTCTTCGCTCTACTGCTCGGACATCGGCAAGATGATCAATGCACCTATCCTGCACGTCAATGGTGACCATCCCGAAGGTTCGATTACCTATGTCCAGTGTTGATGTTGATTAGATCACTGACTGGTCTGTAGATGTTGCACGCGCTGTCGAAACCGCCTTCAAATACCGCAACTACTTCCGCAAGGTGAGTCTCCCTCAACTTTGCCAGGAAAGCATCACTGATTTGTCCGCAGGACATCATCGTGGATCTGATCGTCTACCGCCGATGGTGAGTTTGAATGAGTTTGCAAATGCGCCACTTTCCTCACGAAACGCAGGGGACACAACGAACTGGACGAGCCTGCATTCACCCAACCGCGCATGTACGAGAAGATCCGCTCCCGCAAATCGGTGCCACAGCTCTACGAAGACAAGCTCATCGTGCGTATCCCTATCATCACACCACTGCCGTTCTAACCTTGCCAACGATCAAAATAGAGCGACGATGTCATTGCGCGGGACGAGGCGGCCAGCCTCCGATCGTCGTACAAGGCACGCCTCGACAGCCACCTCGGCGAAATCGCGTCTTACACGCCCAGCGCGTCGATGCTTGCGGACCAGTGGAGCGGCATGGTCTGGCCTGCGAGCACGGAAGCGAACCCCTCCCCGAAAACGGGTGTTGATAGGCAGCTGTTGGAGAAAGTCGGCAAAGCTAGTGTCACCGTCCCTGAAGGATTCGTACGTGAACATCAATCACTTCTCCGCGATTATCGTTGAACGTGCTACCATGTACCAGGAAATTCACCCTCGGTTGCAGCGCCACGTGAAACACCGGCTGCAGAGCATCGAGCAGGACAAAGGACTCGATTGGGCCACAGCAGAGGTCAGTCGGCCCTCCTTGCGCACCAACGAAGCTCACCTTGCTCTGTAGGCAATGGCGTTTGGAACGCTGATGCTCGAAGGCAACGACGTTCGCATCTCAGGCCAGGACGTCGGCCGAGGCACCTTCTCTCACCGCCATGCCATGCTCGTGGATCAGCACTCAGAGAGCGTGCACGTCCCTTTGAACTCGGAACTTGGCTCAGACGGAAAACTTGAACTTGCCAATAGTCAGTCTCTCCAAACCCAAATTGATGGATGGAATGTCGCTGACAATTTGGCTCACAGGCTCCTTAAGCGAAATGGCGGTCATGGGCGTGAGTGCGTTATGTTGATATGTGTGTATTGGCTGACGTGCGGGTAGTTTGAATACGGTCAGAGTTGGGAACGTCCCAATCTGCTCCCTATCTGGGAGGCTCAGGTCACCTATTTCATTTGTTGTGCTTAGTAAAGTCGCTGATGACCGTGACAGTTTGGAGATTTCTTCAATGGCGCACAGGTTATCATTGACACATTCATCACGTCTGCTGAGAGTGAGTCTATGTTTACGGGTTCAGCATTCTAGGCACCGCCTGACCCCCGGTTATAGCGAAATGGTTAAAGCAAAGTGCCATCGTGCTGTCGCTCCCACATGGACTCGATGGTGCAGGCCCAGAGCACTCTTCTTCCCGTATCGAGCGGATGCTGCAGGCAAGAATGTCAATGCACATCGCTCAGCTCTCGTTCACTAATCGCCTCCGACCGTAGCTCTCCAACGACCGCTACTCTGCGGAAGACGGAGATAAGTACGCCAATGTCAACATCCACGTCACATTCCCCACTACCCCCGCACAAAACTTCCATCTGCTGAGGCGTCAGCTCACGCGGAACTTCCGCAAACCCTTGGTCATCGCGGCACCTAAGGGTCTGCTTCGCCTGCCAGTAAGTTTGGTTCGCGTTTGCATTGCTCCTACAGTTCTGATGGGATGCAGGCTGCCTCGTCCCGCCTGGCGGACATCGAGCTCGGAACCTCCTTCCAGCCAGTTCTGGCTGACCCCATTGCCAGAGCTGAGACTGCAGAGCGAGTAGTACTCCTAAGTGGCAAGATATATTACGACCTCATCAAGGAGCGAGAGGCGCTCGGCCTGGTTGACCGTGTCGCTTTCGTTCGTGTCGAAGAGCTCTCGCCGTTCCCCTTCGAAGAGTTGGCGCAGACGTTGAAGACATACTCCAACGCAAAGGAGTTTTTCTGGCTGCAAGAGGAGCCAAAAAACCAAGGCGCTTGGACTCATGTGTCCAGTAGATTGGACACCGTTCTTGCGGGGCTGGGGCACGAGGGAGGAGTCGTTTACCGCGGTCGGAAACAGGCGGCTATGCCAGCGCCCGGGATCGCCAGGATCTATGGTGTGCAGCAGAAGCAGGTGCTGGCCAGTGCGTTCGAGGGTCTGTAGTTGAACAATCCAGTTGGGCAAAGTAGATCTAGATGGACGATGTACATTATTTGAAGTTGATTTGGGTGTTACCACGTGGCTTTCTTTCGCGCTAATTATAACGTGCACTGACATCACGTCTGCCGACGTGCACGGTGCGTAGTTTACTCTTCGACCTTGAAAAGCTCCACGGACCTTTGGCTGTTCGCCATGTCTGCACCCAAGCCTCTATCGGTATGCGCAGTATGCAGCAAGAAGACACGCAAGTCCGTTTTGTGCTGTTCAGTCTGCAAGAACCAGTTTTATTGCGTATGTTTACTCCTGCTGCGCATGATGCGGACATCCGAGCTAACCAGCAATTCTTCGCTCCACGATCACAGGGTCCAGAATGCCAGACGAAGGATTGGAAGAAGCACAAATACAACTGCTCGCTCCTTCCAGATGGGCCTCTCTTGCCGGCCCACATCGCGCCAAATGTTGAAATCGATTTACTTGTACGTCAGGCTGGAGAGATGATCAGGACCGTCTTGGTCGATTGGAAGGTGAGGGTTCTCTCGTCTTCCACAATCATGTCGCCTTTCTGACTCGCTGGTGGAAGGAACGCGGGTTAGACGACATAGATTTCGCACCCCCTACCGCCGAGGAGATCAAAATGAGACAGGATACTGATACAGCCAAGGATTTTATCGGTGCGTTGTCAGTCTCTGTGGGCGATGTCCCCTGAACTCAAGAGTCAGGCAGAATTTGAACTGCCTGAGGAATATACCTATACACCGATTCAATCGGACATGAATCCTGTGCATAGGATTCTGCTATCCCTGAGCAGACTGTACTTCATCCACGAAATGTCATACTGCTCGGACGAGGACCAGAGACGGCTGGTGGCTCAGTGTGCCTCTCTACAAATACCTTCGAGTTACCCCCAACTATACGGCCCCAAGATCGTGGCGCGACCAGCAGACCTCAGCGACGGGGAGTACGATATGCTCCTGTCCACGATGCCCATGTACTTTGTTGGAGACGAGGAGCGGCTGTCGAGGGGTGAAGAGACGTGGTTTCCGCTATGCGCTGTGAGCAAAGGCCTGCGAGGCTGAGTGCCGCACTTTGACGAGCGTTGGTGAGCTTGTCAATGCCGTCCATCATATCGCAAATGATGAACATCATTTGCAGTTCCGAGTTCCAAGAACAGCAAGTGATCTCGAGCGAACGATGACTATATCATGGATTGCACGCACGCATGTGCAGGGTTTCCACCGGTCATATGCGGCGGAATACTTGTGCCCGGCCACGGCGGCCTTGCGGCTGCTACGTATATGCTTAGTATTGGTCTTACCCTAGAGCCTGCTCACCGCGTAGAAATTAATCCAGCGCACCACTCCCTTAATTATCAAGAATGCGAAGAACCGCCGAGTTTTTCAGCAGAACCGTGTAGTTTAGCTAATTGACTTGCATCGAAATTGTTACGCTGCAGCATCTGTGCAGAGAATCTGCAAGATGACCTCGTGGCTACAGAGTACCTGTCACTGTTAAACATAACAGTGCGATGGTCCATACTGCAGCTACAGCGACGGAGAAGTCGAAAACGAATATTACAAGTCTACTGGAAGCTCTAACTGTACTCGAGTACAAGCCGGATCTCCTGATGCTGTATACAAGGTGGCAGGAACATAATCCACAAAACTACTGAATTGATGCACTAGATAAAATGTCCGAAATGCCCTTAGCAAACCTAATCCATGACATTCTTGCACTTGATGAAGCACTCCGTATTGGGCCTCGCTTGCATCGCAAATAGTCGGATACGCATCTTTGACTACTTGGAATTCGACGCACTTGGTGGGTATTATTCCTATTTGGCTCGGGAACCTGCATCGTGGGCACGCCAGCAAAATCGACAAGCGTATACTCGTATCGCATGAGCATGAGCGCGAGGATCATCCTCACCTCGAACTTCGCCACCTTCATGCCCGTGGACGGATGCCGTCCGGTGCCCCATCCAACGTACGGCAACTCGCTCTGCGCGTTCTCACCCATGAATCTCGCCGGGTCCCACTTGAGCGGGTCGGGGTAGTACTTCCCGTTCAGGTGCACATCGCCCATCTGATACGCCATGAACGCGCCGCGCGGGATGATCTTGCCCGACACCTCGATATCTTCGAGGACGTTGCGGCGCAGCATGGTGCCATTGTTCACGAGGCGCAGCGTCTCGCGTGTGATGAGCTCCAGGACGGGCATCTCGACTTTCCGTGCCTCGTGACTGCCTTCCTTTGTATTATAGATTCGCCGCCGTCACGGTGGCCTTCTCGACACCGTCTCGCATCTCCCCTTTGCTCTCCCCGCCACGCATCCCCCAAATTTGTCTCCCTTTCGCATCGTCAGCTTGGGTAGTATACGGTGCGTGCACTCAGATCGTTAGGTCACGATGTCACATCAGGCTGCTAAAATTTTGGCTGATTCAGTAGACTGAGTAGTGTGCAATGAGGTGGCTAGCGCGGCAACCTGTCTCAGAACCACTGGCTTGTCACCCAGCGCTCAACCTAACCTTGTTTACCTTCAACACGCCATGGCATGATACCTAATAAACAACGACTGCGTCTTCTTCTCATTCGCAAGCCATCTACGCCCTTTCCACTGTTACATCGAAGCAAAGATGGCTGACACCATAGAACCACTCCCTCTCTCCGATCACATGAGTTCACTGGCAGAAACCATTTCAACCGCAGCTCTGGTCGTCGCTGGCCAGCTCGACACTGAGATACTACGCGTCTCTTTCTCTAGACTCGTCGAGAGATGGCCAAAATTGGGCACCAGAATAGTAAAGGGCAAGAATGTGCGTCTCCCACTTCTATCTTTGCAGTCTGCTATGCTAACAAAGATTCAGGGCATGTATAAATTCCACACGCCTGCGACATTCTCAGAAGCGCGCCCGCCGTTCATGTTCACTGTGGCCGATCACCGCGCGACCCCGTGCCCCGCCATCCCCACGCGCGAGCATACCGTCGCGTCGCAGCCTGGGCTGCCCAATTACCAGCACCTCTTTCGGACCGCGGACTGTCCGGGCACGATGACGCACTGGCTGAAGCAGAAGGACGCGCCCACCATTCGTATCCACGTCGCCTCCTTCTCTGACGCGACGTGCATCGGCTTCACCCTCCCCCACATATTCGGCGACGTCCCAGGCATGTCGGTCATCCTGAACGCGTGGTGCTCCGTCATGGCCGGACGCGAGTCAGAGCTCCCCGTTCTCGTCACGGGGGATCCCATCGCGAGCATCGGGGGGGCGTATCCATCGACCAGAAAGGCGCTGGAGGAGTTCTACGCGGGGATGGAGGGCCCGTACCACCTGCTGAGCTTCTTGGAAAAGCTTCGCTACTACCCCCCAGTGATAGCAGACCTCGTTCTTCACCCGAAGGAAGACTGCCGCCTGATATTCCTCCCGAATGCCACTCTGAACAAGCTGCGTCACGCGGCGCTTGCTGAGCTCCAGGACGGCAAGGAGGTCTGGGTCAGCGAGAACGACATCGCTCTGGCCCTGATCATCAAAGTATGTCCCGCCAGCGCGCTATTAGCACAGTGCTCATTATACGCCAGCTCAGCAACCTCCACCGCAAAAGCAGCGACAAAACACCCTTCGGCTTCTCGATGGCCTGCACCTTCCGCGGCCAGATACCCGCACTGCAAGACCCGTCGGAGGCATACCTTCACAACTGCATGACGTATCTCGGCGTTGGGCCTGCGCCAACTGGGACCTTGGTGGACTGCTCCATCGGTACTATCGCGCGGCGCATTAGAGGCGCCATTGTGGCCCAGCGGACGCCCGCGCAGTTCGCAAAGCAGATGACGGTGTACCGCGAGATGTGCCGCAAAGACGTGTACCCGTCATTCTGCCCCGCGAATGGACGCTCGTACTCGTCCACGAGTTGGCTGAAAAGCGGCTGGTCCAACCTTGATTTCGCCCCCGCAGTCCGGACCGCCGAGGCTCACAACACCGATGCGGGGAACACCGAGAAGCTCGACGGCTGCCTGTTCAGCGGACCCGGCAGGGTCGTGTTCAGCGGCGGCTACGCCTTCAGACCGAAGATGTCGCGGCGGTTCTGGGCGATCATCATGAGCAAGCAGCCGGACGACGCCACGGGTGAAGGCGGGGTGTGGTTTGAGATGGCAGTCAGAAACCAATTTTGGCCCAGAATTGACCAGTACCTGCGTGCATTGTAACGATTATGTCTTGCGAATTGCGAGGATTATTATTTTCTCAATTATACCTTGTTAGAGAGTCTACGAGTTTAGTGGGAATGGGATTGCCTACAACATCCGAGCATGTTTCTGTTAGTGGGATGGACCGTCGATAGTCAGGCTCCTAAAACCAGCCGATTGTGGAAAGTCAAGCTGCATATCGTATGGTAGAGCAAACCTACATATCGCGTGGCGGCGGGCTCAGGCCACCGAATCCGCTAACCCCTAACAAATATCGAATGAGCCCTGACTTGATACATCAGCGCCAATGTTGCTGGCGGCTGAGCTCGTGTTTGACATGTTGCCATAGGATGAGCCTGAGTTGAACATATTTTCTTGATTTTGGTTCGGACCGGGTGTAAATGACTGCGTGTTCGGAGGTGGATATGGCTGGGCTCGGTGGTTTGAGTGTGGTGTACGAGTGGATGCACCAAGTGTGCGAGACATGAGAGATGATGTCGTGAAACTAAAACAAAAAAAGGGGGGGGCTGACCGAGTCTTTAGTGGCGCAAAATAGGGCTAGAGAAGAGGGCTCAGACGCGGCGCAAGTGTAATTAGTAGAGAGCGCGGCGCTATCATTCCCAAAGAGGCAGGTCCGTGTGTGGGCTCTGTCTCCGAGAATGTGACCCCTTAACATTCGTTATCTAGACTTCATCACTCTGTTGGCCTGAGCAGCTGCGCAGCGGCCACAAGTCTAATAGAAACCCCAATTTTACAAACTGCAGGTCGCGAATTCTAATGTTCATACAAGACGGCAGTAACATGATCCACAAAAACACTGAAACAGATCAACTGTCCGCAATGCCCTTTACGGAATGTGCACCACACTCAGCGAATCTACTCCATGACCTGCTTGTACTTGATAAAACAAGCTATCTTGGGCCTCACCTACACCAAAAACAATCAGATCCCGTCATAGCTGATATGAAACCGACACACCTGGTGGATATCGTTCCTATTCGGCTCGGGTATCTCCATTGTCGGCACACCAGCGGCATCGACAAGCGTGTACTCGTACCGCGTGAGCATGAGTGCGAGGATCATCTTGAGCTCGAGCTTCGCCACCCTCATCCCCGAACACGGATGGCGCCCGATGCCCCACCCAATATACGGCGCGGCGTTCTGCGCGCTCCCGCGCGCGAAGCGAGCCGGGTCCCACCTGAGCGGGTCAGGGTAGTACTCCTCGTTGAGGTGAACGTCGCCCATCTGGTACGCCATGAACGCGCCGCGCGGGATGATCTTCCCCGACACCTCGATATCGTCGACGACGTTGCGGCGCAGCATGGTGCCGTTGTTCACGATGCGGATCGTCTCGCGGGTCACGAGCTCGAGGGCGGGCATCTCGTCCTCCCAGGCGGACATGGGGATGGAGGAGAGGCGCTGGTGTAGGGGCAGGGTGGAGGTGGTGTCTGTATGGCTCTCGATGAGCTTCTGGATCTCGGCGGTGGCTTTGGCCTTCCATTCGGGGTGAGCGCCAAGGTATATGACGGACCAACAAGCTGGAGGATAAGCTCAGAGATGCTTCCCGGAATGCGCTGGGCGTACGTACCCATCATGCCCGTGCTGAGCACCCCAGCAAAAATAACGTTCAGTACAAACTAGGTGGTATTGTATAAGTTTAGTCCAAGTCTTGATGCGACTTACTTACCGAAACAATTTCTTCATCCTTTTCACCCTCGGCGATAAGGAAATCAAATGTGTCCGAAGACGGAACCTCCGCGGTTCTTCGAAGTGCAATGTAGTGTGAGATTAAGTTGAAGAGGCCGAGCGTAGCCTCCTTCTTATCGCTGCGAGCCTGAGAGGGGAACCAGGGCAGAAGCAGGCCAACAGGTGTCGCGCTTTTTTGGAGTTTCCAGTACATTTCACCCATGCGCTTCAAGTCGTCGTTGTTGGTGGAAAGCTCAGAGCAAGACGCCATCCGGACGGTCATCTGTAGAAAGTGTCAGCATTTGTATAGGTATAAATAACAACGGAGCTTACCTGGAAGACGAGGTTATTGATCTGATCAAAGGGGTCGAGCCGACCTTCATTTCCCCATATTTCCATACGCTTATTCACATCATTGAACAAAGTAGGCATAACTGAAGCACAACCGGCCGTGAGGATCAGAAAATGCTACACTGCGAAGACACATACCATCCTGAATTCTGTCTTTGCGCAGGATCTTGGCAAGCCGTTTGTTGAATATAGGCACGCTGTCGCCACAATCCGTTTCGACTTTGATATCATTGAGTTTAGGCGCCTAGTGCGAATTGAATGAGATGCTAGTGTAAATGATTTGGACAACTCACGGCACCCATTAGAAGCGCGTATCCCTCCGTGAAACCCAGATTTTTGTCATAGAAGAAGACGTGCCGGGGCTCCACCCCAGACATAGCCACAAGTTTGTGCTTGAAGCGTACAGTCAGTCCTATTCAAACGCGCGGGCTATCGCTCGAGTACTCACTTGTAATAGATTGAACGAAAACATTTCATAGCCTTTGGCATGTGTGGCTGCCAAAAACTCATAGCGTTTGGTGAAGAATGACCACGCGATCGAAAGACCGCCCAGTTGGGGAATTTTGGTTGGGTCACTGCTCGCCTTATGGAAGGAAGTTGTGCCCATAATCAATAGGAAAGTAGACGCCGCAGCTATTATCATAGATAGTGCAATCCATTGTGGCCTCGCATCCGTTGACAGAGATTCTGGAAGAAGGGAGGATGGATGCGTGATGTTGAGGGTAGACATGGCAGGCTGCGGTGATTTAGCTATGTGGTTGACAGTAGCATGTAAGCCTTTTTATGGGCCAGCATGCCCAGGGCGTGTCTTGATATCGAAACCAAAGCATCAGAGCGTCAATCTCGAAGTGGTCTAGCGTTCTCAACACCATTCCAGTGTCAAAACTCATCGGGCTTTGATCGACCAACAGATTCCTTCTCCAAACCACTGCGTCACCGAAGTGCCTGGGAGCCTTAATGATAACCTGGCCAACTATTTGGCCGATCCGTGGTATCTGTGAAGCAGGGACCTGCTGATACTAGTAACAAATCACGTTACTCATATTGAACTTGCATCTCGTGACGTACCACTCTGGCATGTACCTGTGCGGTGCTAGGAGGCCCAACTCCTGGGCCACATGTCGACCTATGTCGGCATTGCCCTGGATAACCACGCTCGCCGCCGGTCCTTGGCCGGTTCCTTACAACTTCTCAAATACGGTGTTTGTTCATTAAATCTGGGGAGAAGAGTCACCCAAGCCTCGTGGCCTTGAAAGAAGGGCGATGTTTCCGGGATTTTGATCAGATGAGTCTAAAGAATTCAATCACTATGAACGCGCCCACTCTTGCAGTGACACTCAACTGATGCATGTCTGCAATTCAATTCATCGCGAGGGCGGTTCCGGTTGAAGGCTCTTCTATCTTTGACCGCGGAAGCGAAAGATGACATTCACAATCCAGCTAAACACGCTTGGTGCTACATATTAATCGATTATCGCAATCTCATCAGTTAATCTGTTAAATTCTGGACTAGCTTGCTCACTTGACTCCATCATGGCCCAGCAGGCTATTGTATAAGATTAGAAAAGCTTACTAGAATGCAATGCGCTGGATATACGCACATACCATGCCCGTGCTGACAACCCCAGCAAAGATCACTGGCAGTACGAACTGGATACGGAAATGAGTTGATTTCAAGTCTGAGGGGGAGTGCATCACTCACCGAGACTATCTTTTCGTCCCTTTCACCGTCGGCAATGAGGAAGTCGAACGCATCCGAAGACGGAACTTCTGCGTTTCGTCAGAGTGTGATGTAATGAGAGATCAAGTCGAAGAGACAACTTGTAGCTTCCTTTTTATCGCTGCGAGCCCGGGAGGGGAGCCAGGGCAGAAGCAGGCCAACGGGTGTCGCGCTTTTCTCCAGCTTCCAGTACATTTCATTCGCTCCGCACTACGACCTACATATCCCAGGATGGCGCCGAGAGGCCACGAGAGCCGAATAGGGCTGCGGCGCGCCCGAAGTTCGACGCATCCGTGACCAGAGCGATTGGCCACGGCGATACTGTGCTGCGGGTCCAAGGCCGAGATCGTCTCTCCGTTCTAGCGACTCGCGGTTGGCGAAGGAGGTGGGACGTGATGGATGTCAGTAGAAGTTGAGTACAAAGACTCCATAGGCAGCAGCACGTTCATAAAGATAGAATATAGATCATTCGGAGCGACTTCGGCGTCATTGGAAAGCATAAACCCAATAGATTGTGCAAGACTCGTATGCGCCGGACACCCGCCAGACGCTTAGCACGCACTCGCCGCCATCCAAAGTGCGGGGTGCGCCTGAACGCCACCATGCTCCAAGCGACCTACCGCGTTGCGCGCACCACGGACGCACTCTGCAACACGCCACCGAGGCTGATCAGCACCATCGCGGGTACCCACCCGAACCCATGTAAGATGTTATACTCCTGCGCGAGCGCGTATATCGAGCTGTGATTACTCATCAGCCACGTGAAAGGGGGAGGGGAGGGGAATGCGCACCTCATGATGGTGGGGCTGAGTGCGCGCGCGAGGCACTGCGCAAAGGACGCCAGGCCGTACGCCATGCCGACCGAGTTCTCGCTCGGGCAATGCTGCTTGATGAGGATCATACTCAAGCTGCGCGCAGCCGATAATCAGCACACGTTATCCAGACACGGACAGACAAAACGAGACTCACGCGAACGCGAGCACTGCGAAGCGCGACATCAGCAGCATGACCGCGATCCCAGCCCAGACCCCCGCGACCGCCGGCGCGCTCAGCGTCCCGCTCGCCTGCCACCATCCAATCTGTCAGTCATCATTCCCCACAAACATCAAGGGATCAAGCACACCTCGTCGTATCCCGCGCGTGCGATAAGGTTGAGCACGGACATGAGCGGGAAGATAAACGGGAACATCCAGAAGCACAGGTTGTATACACGCGCCGTGTCGAACGTACGCAGCAGCCATGGCATTAGCAGCAGCTGGCAGCTGACGGAGACGATCCCCGAGATCGACAGCGCGTAACCGATCTGGTGCGCCTGCAAAACCCAGACACATCAATCGTCAGTCAGTCGGTGCGCGAAGAGAAGGAGCGCACGGGGAAGCCGAGCCCGCCGAGGGGGACGGGGGTGTACGCGTAGAGCACGAAGACGACCTCGTGTCCCCTGCAGAGGAAGTCGAACGCCGCGTTCGACGTGACGAGTGCACGCATCGCGGGGTGTGCGAGCAGCGCGCCCAGTCCGAGGGGCTTGTCGAGCTCCGCGTCGTGGGGCTCTTCGGCGGCGGACGTGGCGAATCCTGAGCTATCATTTGCCACGGGCTTTTTGGATGCGCGGACTTTGCTGGGTAGGGTCTGTAAGACTGTGAGAAACGCAACACGAATTGGATTGGGGGGTCATTCGCCTCACGCAGGAAGAAGTAGCCGGTGGCAACGGCAATGAGCGTGACCACGCTTGACACGCCGCCGGGGAGGAAGTAGGGGTATCGCCTGAGGAATGTGATGTCGAGCCACGCGTACTTGTCTGCGGGGGTCGAGAGCGCACCCCCTAATAGCGGCCTAGATAGTGCGTGAGCAGACCCAGCGGCGCTCCGCACTACAAACTACCTACCCCAGGATGGCGCCGAGAGGCCACGAGAGGCCGAATAGGGCTGCGGCGCGCCCGAAGTTCGACGCGTCCGTAACCTCGCTGACGACGCTCTGCATGACCGCGGCATTTCCCGAGGATAGCCCTGCGAGCGCGCGGCACATGAGCATCATCGGAAGGCTTGTGGATAGGCCAAAGAGAAAAGTGGAGAGCGCGACGCCGGTCAAGCCGCACAGGATAATAGGGCGCCTCCCGATTCTATCTGAGTACGAGCAGGGTAAGACACGGAATTGGTAATAACGGAAGTGATGGAGTCTGGATGCACCTGAGAGCTTGGCGAAGTGGTATATGGAAAGTAGCTGAAATAGGGCGAATGTGCTTTCCTGTGCATCGTTGATGATCAACTACCTTGACGCGATTGAATGTAAAGCAAACGCACCACAAGGCCGCTGTAGAAGCCAATTCGCCTGGGATCGTCCGTAACATGCAGGCCATTCAGAAACTGGTTGATATAGGGATAGATCTGGGTGTATGCGATCGGCTCTACAAGTCTAGAGCATACGATCACTGCGCAGGCTCGTCAGCAGTTCAGTGCATTGATTAGGGATGACTCGCGTCCAAGTTGCAGTTTGGGCAAAGGTGTGATCGAATCCGGCTTGCTCGATGGTGGATCCTCGGATGGCTGATCTAGGAGCAGAGGGCTGGATTCGCCAATTATCGTCATTTTCGTTATGGGTCGCTAGTAAGCTACTTGGGTTGGTCAGGTGCTAGGAAGCAAAATGAAGCAAAGCCCACTAACCGCCTTTTTTGCCCGCGACAACTCCACTGCAATGCAGTATTCCTCAGCCGCAGTGAAGGTAAAGGTGGCTAATTATCGTTTGTAGCCATAGAACCCAATGTAGCCAAATTTCCGAATGAAGACTGCAGGACCCAGGTGCCATTCTGGCGAAGCCACGACGTCCGGAAGGATTTGTTTAAGCTGCGGCCGAAGGCTGCACCAGACAATTGCGCATGGTTCGAGAGCTGCTTCCGTATAAATCCTGTTGATAAAGTACTGGTTGTCGATTGGCCCTGGGGAGGCGTCGTCGAGCGGATCGGATTTGGAAAGGTGCCAGAGAGCTTACTTAGACTTATGTAATACAGACAAATAGGTTGGTACACGCTACAGCCTGCCCTAAATCAGGTGAATGCCCGCGCCTGCGAGTCGAAGTTCAGTTACCTTTCTCCTTAAGACTCTTCTCTTGTGCTGCTTTTCGTATTGAGCACCTCTGGTAGATTTGGCATATAGTAAGCGAGGATCTCAATCACCGGTAAGTCGTTACTTCCCAATAGCATTTACTATACAACCTCACTCCAGTTTATTGGCCAGTTGAACATGCCACGATTCAACGAGGACCGGCATCGTCGTGCCCTGTTGTTATCCAAGCGCTTGAACGATATTGCCGCAGAAAGAAGAAACCTTGTTCTTCAGCTAGAGGATCTGAATCAACAGGCAAAGACCGCGCAGCGCGAATTCAATATGCTCCACAATATGGACGCATTGACATCGAATCTCCCCGACGAGGCCCTCGCTATGATATTCGAGGCAGGTGCACTTCCTGAGAGCAGTCATTTGCGGCACTTCGGAATCGCCGTGTCCCACGTCTCCAGTCGTTGGCGCAGAGTTGCACTGGCGACGTCACATTTATGGACCAGGATCGTCTGGCGCGCTCAGGCATTGTGGCCCCCTCAGGAAAAAATTTTGCGAGCTAGAACCATTGCGTTCCTCGAGCGGTCTAGGCTGGCCCCTTTGGACATCAACATCTTTCAGTTCCGATTGATCGATTTCACGCCAGATTTTCTGCAGTTACTCAATGACCATATTGGACGCTGCCGTAACCTCCGCATCGAGGATGCCCAACAGGAGGGTCTAATTAAAGCAATCGAAAGTCTCTCGAACGCCGCTCCCCTCCTGAGCTCAATAGATTTCAGTTCTGAGAGCATTGAGCCCGACATTTACGTCGAACTGCCACTGCTGTTCCCGTCTGGGGCTCCTCTTTTGAAAAGCGCGCAGCTTCATGGCATCGGCGTCACTTCCATGCACTTCACCCTCCCCGCCCTTGGATCGATTACCTCGTTGCGGCTCACGGGCCTTTTGGTCGATAGTTCTATTGAGGGAGGCTATCATGCATTTCGCAATGCTCTTATGGCCTTGCAATCATTGCATCACCTCGAACTGGAGCTGGATAGATACGAGGATGATGATGATACCGAGGATTTGCCCATAGTGCTGCCAACCATCCAATATCTGCGTTTAGACGCGCCCCCCGGTCATCTTGATATGCTCACATGTTGCTTTACGGCAGAAAACCTGCTCGTCCTTTCTCTTGAAGGATGGGATGGCCAAGAGTATGACCTCGACATGGAAGACCAGTCGATTCATTTCCCGTCACTGGAACACCTGATTCTCACCGAAATCAATATAAACAGGCCATTCCTCGATGCCTACGCCGAAAGATTCCCGGATATTACACAGCTCACCTGCCAAGTTCAGCCCGATGCCAGGGGCTGTGATATTGACTACATCCTCACTCCCATATGCTTCGGCACCCAAAAATACGATCACCCGGAGGGTGTGGATGGAATTCCCGATTTTGACGAAGATTTAGATCGATGGCCAAATCTTGAAGTCATCGCAGTGTCGGCCACTGATACTCCCTTGGGCCCCATGCTGAACAATATGATTTCAATTGCGAAACTTGGCAGGCCGCTTCGCAAACTCATGCTGCCCGACGCTTTGTGCGCCCAGGCGGGTGCGGATGCCATGGCTCAACCTAAAGAACTTGTTCAAGTGGAAGACTACAGCTTCGACTGGCCGATGCCGTTTCCGGAATAGGCTGAAGGTGCGTTCGGATAAGTTTGCGCGCACACAGGTTTTTGCTAATCGGGGAGATAGTAGACTTGAAAACTACTGCAACACGCACGGCACATATCCTGTCAAGAGGCAAGCGGACGCTATTTCCACCGAGACGCAATCTTGTTGCTCGGGTGCATGTTGTACTATCTCAGATTACCATGATCGTATGCCATTCCCTCGGTTTCTGCTGGGTATCATTCAAACATCAGCTAATCTCATATTTGCTCACTGTGTGGTGTTCCATTATACAATCATGTAACTCCTTCGTCCTCGTCTTCTTTGATATTGTTTTCCCATTACTCTTCTCTAATCTTATGCCGTCGCCGTTCTTGGCATAATGACGAGAGGGAGAAGTGCGTGGGCTGAGGCCAGTCATGTGGGTTTACGACCACGGGACCGTTCAAGGATTGTAGTGGTGCGTATAAGTCTGCAATTTTCAGTCACAATGAATATCTGAGCCAGCTACTGCAACGAAGTGGTCTCTGAAAACACCACAATTTTCAACCGAGTGCGAGCAAGTACGGGACGGTGTGCAGCTCATATGCAGAGCGATTGGCCACGGCGATACTATGCTCCGGGTCCAAGGCTGAGATCGTCTCTCCGTTCTAGCGACTCGCGGTTGGCGAAGGAGATGAGACGTGATGGATGTCAGTAGAAGCTGAGTAAAAAGACTCCACAGGCAGCAGCGCGTCCATAAAGATAGAATATAGATCATTCGGAGCGACTTCGGCGTCATTGGAAAGCATAAACCCAATAGATTGTGCAAGACTCGTATGCACCGGACACCCGCCAGACGCTTAGCACGCATTCGCCGTCATCCAAAGTGCGGGGTGCGCCTGAACGCCACCATGCTCCAACCGACCTACCGCGTTGCGCGCACCACGGACGCACTCTGCAATACGCCACCGAGGCTGATCAGCACCATCGCGGGTACCCACCCGAGCCCATGTAAGATGTTATACTCCTGCGCGAGCGCGTATATCGAGCTGTAATTACTCATCAGCCACGTGAAAGGGGGAGGGGAGGGGAATGCGCACCTCATGATGGTGGGGCTGAGCGCGCGCGCGAGGCACTGCGCAAAGGACGCCAGGCCGTACGCCATGCCGACCGAGTTCTCGCTCGGGCAATGCTGCTTGATGAGGATCATACTCAAGCTGCGCGCAAACGGTAATCAGCACGTAATCCAGACACGGGGAGACAAAGCGAGACTCACGCGAACGCGAGCACTGCGAAGCGCGACATCAGCAGCATGACTACGATCCCGGCCCAGACCCCTGCGACTGCCGGCGCGCTCAGCGTCCCGCTCGCCTGCCACCATCCAATCTGTCAGCCATCAGTCCCCACAAACATCAAGGGAGGAAACGCACTTCGTCGTACCCCGCACGCGCGATGAGGTTGAGTGCAGACATGAGTGGGAACAGGAACGGGAACATCCAGAAACAGAGGTTGTACATGCGCGCCGCGTCGAATGTGCGCAGCAGCCACGGCATCAGCACGAGCTGACCGGCGACGGACACAAGTCCCGACACGGAGAGAGCGTACCCGATCTGGCGCGCCTGCAGGACATCCGAGTCGTCAGCACGCGATATTGGTATCCAGTGGTGCGCTTACGGGGAAGCCGAGCCCGCCGAGGGGCACAGCGGTGTACGCATAGAGCACAAAGACGACCTCGTACCCCGTGCACAGGAAGCTCAGCCCCGCGTTCGACGTCACCAGTGCACGCATCGCCGGGTTCGCGAGCAGTGCGCGCATCCCGAGGGGCTTATCGGACTCCGCGTCATAGGCCACCTCGGCGACGTCGACGGGGGTGACGGAGCCCGAGCGGTCTTTCGCCGCGCGCTCCTTCAACTTGGCTGCGCGCACTTTGCTGGGCAGAGTCTGCGCGTGTGAGAAGCGCGAAACGGATTAGATTGGGAAGGATTTAGCTCACCTCGCGCAGGAAGAAGTAGCCAGTGATGACGGCGATGAGCGTGACCACGCTCGACACGCCGCCAGGGAGGAAGTAGGGATACCTTCTCAGGAACTCGAAGTCGAGCCAAGCATACTTGTCCGCGGGGGTCGAGAGTGCACCCCCCAATAGTGGCCTAGACCACGCGTCAGCAGACTCGGCGAAGCTCAGCAATGACGCTACTTACCCAAGGATGGACCCGAGCGGCCACGAGAGGCCGAAGAGAGGCGCGGCGCGCCCGAAGTTCGACGCGTCGGTGACCTCGCTGACGACGCTCTGCATGATCGCCGCGTTGCCCGAGGAGAGCCCCGCGAGGGCACGAAACACGAGCATCATCGGGAGGCTCGTAGAGAGGCCGAAGAGGAAGGTGGAGAGCGCGACGCCGGTCACGCCGCACAGGATGATGGGGCGCCTGCCGATTCTGTCTGTGTGCAGACGGGGTAAGACGTGAGAATCGTATAGAATCGTCAGACACACCTGAGAGCTTGGCGAAGTGGTATATAGAGAACAGCTGGAAGATGGCATATGTGCTTTCCTGCGCATCGTTCATCTACCTTACAATTGACGCGGTTGAATGTTTAGGAAACGCACCACAAGGCCGCTGTAGAAGCCGATTCGCCTTGGATCGTCCGTGACATGCAGGCCATTCAAGAATTCGTTGATATAGGGAAAGATCTGGGTATAAGCGATAGGTTCTACAAGTCTGATGCAGGTAACCACTTCGCTGGCTCGTCAACAGTCCAGCTGCGCTGCAACTAAACACAACTCACGACCGAGTTGCAGCTTGGGCAAAGGCGTGATCGGTTTCGGCTTGCTCGATGCTGGATCCTCGGCTGCCTGAGCAACAAGAAGGGGGGTGGTTTCGTCAGTTATCGTGCTTTTCATGATGGGTCGTCAGTAGGCCACTTGGGTGGTGGTCGGTATTAGGAAGCAAAATAAAGCAGCGCCCACAAGCGGCGCCGCCATTCTCGGCACCGTGCCGATCGACCCGCTGAACAGCCCCTTATATGTCGGTAACTCTACTCCGATGATCTTATCAGATAGGTCAGCAGCCAGCGCATACATCATAAAGCCCTCAGTCACTCTGACTCGAGTAAAGAGTATATCGTACCATTCGCGGTCCCCATTCTTCCTCCAGTTCCAAAAACAGCCCATCCATGGTGGCATTGATAAATGAATCCATCTACTGATCTCTCTGATAGTGCCATTCTCAGTTCTGATCGTGCAACTGGCTTTGGTAAGCTTCCGAGCGTCTAAATCAAATGAGGCATTTTCGTTCCTCGAGACGGTATCTGTGCGCTTGCAACGGGGATACCCCTCTGTTCCCCATCGGCAAGGGGAGGTCTTGCGCGGATGTCCCTGCACCGTGCGGTGCTGCAGCCCTTCAACACGTCGTACCCGAGTGTCTTTCAGGCATGAACACTACACAAAAGGAGCTAGACTCACTGGCATTCAGCGCAGACGGAGATATCGCACATTCGCCATGCTGGCAGATGCAGACGCCATCGCGCAGGGAATCGGTGATACAGGATATAAATCCGACATCGCACATTCAATTCACAAAGACCGGCTTTGCATCATATAGCACCGTTCCAGACGCGACCGTCCAGCCAGAGTCACGCCGTCGAAGCACCAGCGCGGTGCCGCCGCCGTCGATCCACTGAGACTACGACACTGCAAGAGAATAGGGGTCACACTGGGGCATGTAAACCAGCAGTCGCTGGGGCGTACCTAGATCCAGCTCTAAACGGTCGCAGATGCAATTCAGCACGGCCGATCCTGCGCATAGAAAATCGTCGCAGGCAATGTTAGTATCCAGCACCGATTTTGAAGCGAAAGCTCAGTCACGAATGCGGGGGTTGAGAGGCGATACCACTGGCAGGAGATCCGAGAGCGGATGTATATTGTACGTACCCAAGATTACGAGGGACGTTCACTTAAGACTACTGCAGTCATTTGCCAGCTAGGCAGTGCCTGGAGTGAGCGCACAGAAAACGAAACGACGTTGCAGACCCAAAGGCGATATTGATAATCGCAAGAGCCTGTGGTAGCGAGGACCTTGGCCACGAGACTGGAATTGCAGCTGCGCCGTTCGAATCACCAACTCGTAGCACGCGCATAGAAGAAAATAGCGACGCCGTCAGGTCTTCCAGCGACGACGGCCTGCGTCACGGTGCTTACCCCTCCCGACGGGAGTGCAGCCCACAGTATGTCAGAGTACTTGGCGTGTGGGATGGTTTGAAGTCGGGATCCTCTAGGTTCACAGCAAAGTGAGCGCATACAGGGCTGGTTCCGGGATGCTGACTCCTCCCAACGGATCGGTTGGGCAGAAAACTTGGAATCCGCCCTTCTTGCTTCGCTGATTTCGGGTGCGTCGCGCCCCGGAAGCGTCATCCACCACTCGGGAAACCGGCAGCGGGTGCATATGGAGTCATTTGGTGAGTGCATGAGTCGTCCGTGTCGCGGATCCGTCGGCTGGGGATCGAAGGCCTCCATGCTGCGGTACCGGGAGAGCGACGAGCCAGCATGGTGCCCCGTAGGTAGAGTTGAATATGTTTCTTGTTTGGCTTCAGATATTCGATATTCAGCTTCAAGGCTACATGAACGGGTCAGACTTGTAGACAGCTGGTCGCTGAGCGCTGAGGTTTTCGCAGATGCTAGGAACTTTGCAGAATATTTACAAAGTCCGACGGGTGCACAACCTCCCTGCGCTATTGACGCCGTGGCTCTCATCTGACAACCACATTCAATTTCGAAAGATTTCTGTCAAAGCCAAGGCGTCTCGATGGCCTCGGCAGATTCCAGATCTCCCACCCAACCCCCATATAAGTGCACTAATTTACTCTCGTCGACCCCCAACTGCCCTGCAGACCACCCATGGCCGACCTGATTAACTTGAACATCACCCATCTCCACTCCTCTCTATCGAATGCGGGCTCGCAATGGACTGTGTCGCCTGCGATGCTGGCCGTAGCATCTGCTTCTGCTCTAATTGTGGGCACGACATATTTCTTGAAGGCGGGCAGCGACCCGACCAGGATCCCCCAGCTAGGCGGGTTTTCGATCGCGAACGCGTGGGTGTTTTTCTCCAAGCGCTATGAGTTTCTGGTGGCAAACCACGCCAGGGGCTACGAGATGTTCTCGTTTAACGTGCTGCAGGTGAGTGATGGTTTGCATCTCTGAATCGCCGGAGCTGACTGGACGGCTCCAGCACAAAGTTGTGGCGATGTCTGGCGTGGAGCCGCGTCATGTCTTCTTTCACGATAAAAATCTGGCTTTTCAGGAGGGATATGCGCTTCTGATGGGGGCTGTGAGTCTTCTGGATTTTGCGAACGATCGTCTTCTACAGCTTGCACCAGTCTCCCAAACTCGAAGACATCAAAGTCGAAGTGGATTCTTCAGAAAATGTATCTGCATTGAACAAACGGCTTGCCAAGATCCTTCGCAGGGACAGACTTCAGGATGGTACGTATCTTTGTGGTCCGCCTTCGTCTGAACCTCATGGCCGGTCGTGTCACAGTCATACCCACCTTGTTCAGCGACGTGAACAAGCGCATGGAAGCATGGGGAAACGAAGGCCGACTCAATCCATTTGACAAGATCAATAACCTGGTCTTCCAGGTAAGCCCAAGCCATTACATATACACAGAAACTTCTCAGGTATTTTATTTTCAGATGACCGTCCGCATGGCGTCTTGCTCTGAACTCTCCACCAATTACGACGATTTGCAGCGCATGAACGAACTGTACTGGAAGCTCGAGAAGAGCGCGACGCCTGTCGGTCTACTGCTGCCCTGGCTCCCCTCCCAGGCTCGCAGGGATAAGAAGGAAGCTACGCGGGGTCTCTTCGACTTAATATCGCACTACATCACGCTCAGGCGAAATGCGGAAGTTCCGTCTTCGGACGCGTTTGACTTCCTCATCGCCGAAGGTGAAAAGGATGAAGAAATTGTCGCGGTATGTGATGAAGTAACTTTTGAGACTTGAGCTAAATTCGTGTAATTCCCAGTTTGTGCTATCCGTTATTTTTGCTGGGGTAATCAACACGGGCATGCTTTGTGCGTATCCGCACTGCATTCTAGGAAGCCTGTCTAACTTTATAACAGCCTGCTGGACTATCATCTATCTCGGCGCGCACCCGGAGTGGAAGGCTAAAGCCGTCGCCGAGATCCAGAAGCTTATTGAGACGCACACCGACACCACCTCCACCCTGCCCCTGCACCAGCGCCTGTCCGCCATCCCCATCTCCGCATGGGAAGACGAGATGCCTGTTCTCGAGCTCGTCACGCGCGAGACGCTGCGTATCTCGAACAACGGCACCTTGCTGCGGCGCAACATCGTCGAGGACATCGCGGTCGCCGGCAAGACCCTCCCGCGCGGTGCGTTCATGGCGTACCAGATGGGTGACGTGCACCTGAACGCGGCGTACTACCCCGAACCGCTCAAGTGGGACCCGGCGCGCTTCGCGGGTGGGAGCGCACAAAATGCGTCGCCGTATATTGGTTGGGGCACCGGACGCCATCCGTGCTCGGGCATGAAGGTGGCGAAGTTCGAAGTGAAGATGATCCTCGCGCTTATGCTCACGCGATATGAGTACACGCTGGTCGATGCCGCTAGCGCGCCGACAATGCAGATACCCGAGCCGAATAGGAACGATATTCACCAGGTGCGTTGAGTTTCAAACATCTAGAATTGAAGCTGACTGTTCGTGATGCAGGCGAGGCCCAAGACTGATTGCTTCATCAAGTTCAAGAAGGTTATGGAGTAGATATCCTGGTGGCGGCGTACTTGTCGATCATATCTTAGATAATGTACCTACGCATTAGTGCAGCGATGCGAATCATTATTACTGTCTTGTGGTGTTAACTTCAGGATCCGCAGCGTTTTGAAGTCTAGTTACGAAGTAGCAATCTAATCGGTGCTTATTCTAATACGGGATCCTCTAAGCGCAGTATTGTTCTGACCCAAATTAATTGGTAAGATGCAAACGCGGATCGGAGTGAAATCAGTGATATAAGCTATGTATCCAACAACCTACACTCAAAATAGCCATGCAGCAGCTTACACTACCGGTGGTGGTTTCACACCACGGTTCCAGACGCCACCATTTCAGTCAAGGTAGATGCCCACGCGCTGTTTGGCCGTACATCCGCCTCTGTCAGGCGCTCCGGAAGGCCGCAGGGGATCAAATGCAGGATTCCCGCTGCTGGCACGAGTACCATCACCAGCGCAATGCCGATGCCACCACTGCCTTGGATTTGCTCAGACTGTGCGCGCATGGCGCCAAAGACGGCGTCCTGACCGGGGCCCAATTGTTGGGTGACGACTGCCTGGGCATCGGCATATGAAAGCAACTCCGTTTCCTCTACGGCAAAACAGCGCGGTGGGTCATTGTGCGGCGTGCGTTTGAGCGTGATGAGGAGGACCTGTGCCAGGCAGCGGTCAGGCGTCGTCTGCAGGGTGAGGGCGTTGACGACCGTGACGTTCAGCAGAGGTCTGTGAACCTTTAAATTGATCTGGATCAACACGAGTCCAGTTGGTACCCGTACAGAATGCGCACCTGTATCCAGCGCTTCAGTTTGCTCTCGACTGCCTGAGGATCCACCGCTTGGCTGGCATCGTCCGGCGCCGCCTTCGCACGCGCGCGGTCAGCGCGCATACGCTCACGATTGTCCGCGTTGATCTTGCAGAGCTTCTTGTGCGCGGGCCAGTCGGCCGTCTGGCACGCTCGGTCCTAGCATGCAAAGTAAATGGTCTTGGGTCTCAACGATAGCCGCACCATTGCAGTGAGCGGGACGTACGCAGTAGTGTGCGCGCAAGCACCTCGTGCATGACTTGAGCACAAACTTGGGGGGATTCTCGGCTTTGAAGCAGCTTTGGCACTGCTTGAATTCGTTGGCCAAGGGTGTGAGAGTTGGTGCCATGGCGGCAGCTGGCAAGATCTCCCCGTGGAGGCGCCTGTTTGAGAATCATTAGGCGCCTCACCTGACGTAAGCTTATCACATGACTAATAAACGCGTCGCGTCTGCCCTTGGGACCCAAGTTGGGAGTCTGCCCTTGAAGTTGTTCTAACCTTGTTCCGCCCTAAGGTGTTCATATCATGCGCAAAATACACAGACATTGCGAGAGAAAAAATATAGCATTGAATTTGGCATTCATATCAGAGAATCTGGAAATTTCAATACAGTATACGATAAGATTCGTACCCAAGCCCGCTGCTCAGTTTCTCCAGGCGCGATGACTTTGGAATCAATCGTCAATCATGACTCGCGTCTCCCGGCAGAGCCTTTCAGCAATCGTGGGCAGCGCGCATATGCGGCAGACTCCCCACGTATATCATGCAGCACGTCTTGTAGCTCGGCTCGTCAGCTACCTAGCTACCTCGGTATGGGTCCGCGAACACCGTTTACGAATTCTAGGAAGTGCGCTGATTTGTGGCGCTACTAGTGAGGGTTGTTGAGGTAGGAGCGCTAGCGGAAGACGTTAGGCGCGGCTTTCAGGTCTGTGCCCCTACCCAATGTTGATCTATACAACGTTGTCTTTACTCAAAAACCTGAGATCGTAAATTGGGCATTTCGAAACGGGGTGAAATTCACAGTCAAGATCTTGCGATTCGTAACGCACTGTTTCAACCAAAGTGCGCAAAACAAAAGAATGTGTATCTCAAACCTGAGAAGGTAGAGTAGGAAAATTTAAAGACAGTGTATAGCGTATGATCAAATGCCCATGAAGAAACCCAAGACCCAAGAAAAACCCATGTTAGGAGATAAAATAGGACTCAAACCCAAGGAAGTAAAGTAAGATAATATGCCGAAAGCGAATAACGTATGACCGAATGCATATATTAAAACCCAAGTTAGGAGGTAGATAGGAGGATTTGATGGAAGCGAATAGCGACACACAATTGAGTGCCCGTGTATATATAAAGCCCAGATTAGGAGGTTAGATAGGAGAATATGACGAGAGCCTATGTCCAAAGCTGAAATCGATGAAACTGACATTAAGTTGACCGATGGTTTAAAAATATTGCAGGCAGACCTGAAGAGAAGTAAGAAAAATGATACGGGTGCGGGTAAAGCTAATGATCCACGTACCGAGCCTTCTTCACCATAAACTGGCGTGCAGTATAAGTCAGAAAAGAATGATTCGCAGCATGGTACAGTTGCTGAGCAAGGCTGATCGAAGCTTGCGCATTTGCCTGCCGACCGCTTTGCTGAGGCTGCGTAGGTTCTAGAAACGAGGGGCGGAACATGCAATTTTTAGAAACCGGCTGCAAGGAAAAGGAGGCAGTACATACATTTTCGAGGGGCGCCTTTTGGTGATAGAAGTAGGGCTCCTGGGTGGCAAACCACGGGAAAAGCGAGCGGCGTTGGTATCGGGTACCGCAACGGCCGCGGAAATGGTAGCGAGAGCGAGAACAACGAGGGTGCTGGGGAATTGCATGGCGAGGTGTCGGTGATTATAGGAGTAGAAGCTATATGCGGGGGTGCCAAGTGGGAGGAAGAACAAGAGGGAGGGATGATAGAAAGGCACTGGTGGTGGTGGGCGAGGGTGGTCGTGGGGGTCGGGAAGAAGGGAATGGAGAAACAATTGCTGTCAGCCGTTCTTTTTATATGTTCGAGCTCTTGTGCCCCCTATGCATTTTTCCATCCATATGGCCGAAACCACCGGAACGCCAATGCCACATTGATTTCATGATCGACGAGCGGCCAATGTGATTCCTTCTCCCGAATACTAGTACCGAGATGCAGGAAAGGAGGCAACAGAAAGTCATTTTTCGTAGCCCTTAACGAAGGCAAACTATAAGGATCATATGAAAGAACGTGGGCCTGAGAATATCCCTGCACATTGTTTCAAGCCATCTTTAGCGTTATTGACAGCACGGAGGGCACGGAAGGTATCACAGCCTAGTGTCTCCTTCTGCAACCCAACCAATCAGCTTTTCCCGCCAGTTCAAGTCGATGGGATCGTCTGCAATCTCCGAGTGAGGCAGGAGACCGAAAGGCGTCAGGTGGACAATACTAGCTTCTTCAACGTAAATCATCATCAAACCTAAGCCCCCAGCACCCTTGCTCCGAAGCTCTTTGGATTTTGCCAGTACTTTGTCAAACATGGCTTCAGACTCCTGGTCACGCAGTTCACCCGCAGCTAGAGCACGCGTCTCCCAAAGCGACAAAGTTTTAGCGTTCTGGACAGAGAAATACCGAGTAGCTTCCGTATGAGAAGTGCGCT
>JACXVL010000020.1:80071-99020 GCA_014898675.1 Athelia sp. TMB
GATTTAATATCAAGTATGCGATATGAACTCACGCAGTAAGCCGTACGACATCTTTTACAATAACTGAAGACAAGTTCTGGAGGATTTTCGACCTTGCGACAGTTCTGGCAGGTCTTCCGGCGGGAGGGGGGCGAGGGAGAGCTTGCACAGTTTTCCGGAGGCATATAAGCGCGATTTTTTCTTGAGTCTCGATGTTGCAGCTGGCTGATTCCAGAGGCCTGACTAGAAATGGATATCCAGATCGAAACGGTTGCCGTTACGCTACCAAATTCACATATCGGACGCGTTCAAGGTTGCGCCATGTCACGCGTGTCACACCAGTGACCACGACACTGCCGACGCGCCTCAGCCTGCGCCTAGACTCTTGACGCGTCGTCCAATCATCTCTGAGAGTGTTCTCCCTTACCGCGCAGAAGCACGATGCCACTGATACAAATTGAAGTATGCGACTTTAAATCCTACCGGTAAGTCGTCGCTGCTCCGAAACGAACCAAATTAACGATATTGCAGGGGTCACCAAACGATCGGGCCATTCCGCAACTTCACTTCGGTGATAGGACCCAATGGGGCAGGAAAGTCCAATCTCATGGATGCGATATCCTTTGTACTTGGTGTCAAGAGTGCACAGCTCCGAAGCAGTCAGCTGAAAGATCTCGTGTATCGCGGCAGGAGACTTGCAAAGGGCGGAGTTGATGGAACCTCCGAGGCAGAAGTTCCAGAGGCGGACGACCAAGAAGAAGAAGAGGAAGGGGAGGGAACTGCACTGAAGGCTTGGGTTCTCGCCGTGTATGAAGATGAGAAGAAGAAAATGTGGCATTTCCAACGAACGTATGTGACCCTAACTTCGCGTTGATATCCACCGCTGACGCGACCGTATGCTAGAATATCGACCACCGGCGCATCCGAATATAAACTGAACAAGAAGACAGTAACATATACCGCTTATTCGGCCGCGTTGACCTCCCATAACATCCTCATCAAAGCGCGTAACTTCCTCGTATTCCAAGGAGACGTGGAAGCTGTCGCGTCCCAGTCACCCCTGGCGCTTTCTAAGCTAATAGATCAGATTAGTGGTTCTCTGGAGCTGAAAGCGGAGTACGACGAGTGCAAGGAGAATATGGAAAAGGCGACTGAGCGAGCGACCGAGAATTTTGGGAAGCGAAGGGGAATTGCAGGAGAGATCAAAACATACAAAGAGCAGAAGAGTGAAGTTGAGAAATTTGAGGGACTGATTCAGGAACGGGTACGTCTCAAGTCTAGCTACAAGAATTACCTTTAATGGCTTTCTAGGATGAAATCATTCTGCACCGTATTCTGTACAGACTCTTCCATATCGAGGAGTCTATCGATCAGAATGTTCGAGATATAAAGGAGAAGAACAAGACACTTTCAGGCCTGAGGGAAGAGCAGCGTGTTCATGATGCGGCTCTGGATGAAGCACGAAAAGAGCAGGCCCAGGCACGCGCAGCCGTCATGCAGAAGGAAAAGAAAATCAAGAAAGGCGAGAAGACTCTGGATGCTAAGGTACCTCTTCTTCCATTAATCTCTACAGCAGCATAACTAATAGGGCATGCAGAAACCAGATCTGGTGGCAATCGAAGCGCAGATCAAGCATTGTATGCGTAAACTGCAACGCGTGAAAGAGACTGCACAGCAGGTTACTGCAGACAACAAGAAGCAAAAGGACAAGCTCGCTTCACTAGAACGCGATCTTGCTGACGCAAGGGCGGCTGCTGATGCTGCCCAAGGTCAATCTTTCCCTTTCCTCAGTGATCATAATGCTGAAGAATGATAATTCAGAAGCCCAAAGGAGGACTTCCGAGAATAACCTATCTCTCAGCGAAGAGAGCTTACAGGAATACCGCAGATTGTGAGATATCTCTTCAATATCGCTTTGGCGTTTATCTCAGGCTCGGTTCTTTGTTAGAAAAGCCTCAGCGAGTGTCTTGGCTGTTGATGAGAGGCAATCTCTCGAGACTCTGACTCGTGATGCCAAGACGGCCAGTCGTTCGCTCACCCAGCTCAAAGAAAAGAATCAAGATCACGCCCAGAAAAGGGACAAGCTTGCAGAAGATGTTCAGGTTCATTCTGACCGTAAATCCGAGGTACGAGATAGTTACAATTTGCCGCGAGGATATTTGGATTTGAGTTGTACACGCCCAGTTGGACGAGAAGCTAGCGAACCTTCAACGAGAACTCACCAATGCGAGGCAAGAACATGACAATCAGCAGTCAGAACGAACAAAAATCGCGTCAGTTATCCATCCTTGCATTTGATATATGCATACTCAGCGACTTCTCTTTCAGGCGGCTGGAGGCAGAAACCAACGAGAAACTCACTGAAGTTTATCAGAAAATACTGCAAGCCGGTGTGGACAAGAATCAGTCCGATAGAGATGTCAAGTTGAAAGAAACGTTATCTAACCTTCAAAGGATGTTTCCAGGTATCGTGCAGTTGATTTGTTCAATGCGCTATGGCTCTAACATTTGCGGAGTAGGCGTTAGGGGTAGAGTTGTTGATTTGTGTAAACCCACTCAGAGGAAATATGAGACAGCGGTTTCCGTAATTCTTGGCAGAAATATTGACGCGATTGTGGTTGATGACGAAAAGACAGCCATCGAGTGCATCGAGGTCAGTTCCTTCTTCATTACAGCGGCTACTTTGATAACGACTGCGACCAGTATATGCGCAACCAACGAGCTGGACAAGCCACCTTCTTGCCGCTTGAGTCCCTCAAAGTGAAACCTATCAATGACAAGTTCCGTTCGTTTGCCAAGGGTGCACGATTAGCTGTGGATGTTATCCAATTTGAGCCTGTAGTTGAAAGGGCCATGCATCATGCATGCGGCAATGCTCTAGTTTGCGATACCATGGAGGTGGCAAAGTTTGTAACTTGGGAGAAGGGACAAGAGGTGAAAGGTAAATCTGGGCTTGGCTTCTCAGCGCATGCCCATGTTCTTACGTTATCTAGCGGTGACCTTGGATGGGACGATCATCCACAAGAGCGGTTTGATGACTGGTGGTCGCAGTACCCACAATAATGGGAAGAAGTGGGATGAAAAAGACGTCCAAGGTACGGGTGCAGTTTAAACATCACCTCCTTGAGTATTAACGGTGTCATAATCCAGCCCTCCATCGTCTTCGTGACACATTGATGACAACTTTGCAAGATCTTGGCAAGGCAAAGCCAAGAGGCAAGGCAGACGAAAATCTGGTTGCTGAAATATCTCGCCTTGAGTCTTCAATAACCGTGACGAAGGACGACTTGGTACGTGGCAACAGTTTACGAGTGCATCTGTTGGTTACTCAAGTTCATTCAGGCCGCCTGCAAGTCGCGGCTGAGCAGCGCAAAAGAAGAACTGAAACACATCGAGAGGGAGCTGAAGAAAGTCCAGCCCGAGTTGAGAAAGGTGCGGAACCATGGGTAAGTAGTAATTAATACTGACTGTTGACACAGGCACAAACGACCTATAACGAATTTTCAACCCAAATAGAAGAGCTCGAGTCTATTGTCTATGCGGCTGAGGACGGCGTCTTCGCTGCATTTTGCCAGCAAATCGGTGTCTCGCACATCCGTGAGTACGAGGAGCGTCAAATGAAGGTTGCCCAGGAGGAGAGTGAGGCCCGACTGCGATATGACACACAAATAGCCCGATTGAGCCACCAGTGCGTTGACATCTGGCTTATCACAAGAGCAGAACTTGATTCCTTCCAAGGTCCGCATTCGAACAGGATCAATTGAATGCCACATCTGAACGGCTGAGGCTTCTGCAAAACAATGAGGCCACGGAACAAGCCTCCTTAGAGCAGCTTGAGGCACAAAGGCAAGCGACCCAAGACGATATCACTCAAATCGAGAATGCATTGAAGGGCCTACAAGATGAATTACAAGCTCTCAACGAGGTCCTGGACGAAAAGACAAAAGTCGTAGATCAAGTAAAACGGACGACATCCAAGGCATCAAAGGGCCTCGATCAAACCTTGAAGGATATCAGCTCCAAGGTATGCGCCGATCATAAAGACAATCAACTTTAAATTCACTCAAATTCGATGATAGAATGATGAGATAGAAAAACTAGCGCTGGACCGTTCGTCCATTTATAGGAGATGTCGCCTCGAAGAAATTAAACTGCCCCTTGTCGAAGGAAACCTTAAAAACGTGCCGATGGAGGAGGTGAATCCTGTACACGTGGCAAAGGATTTCGCTTCATATTAATATCTCGCGATAGAACTTGCGCGAAGACGCTGCCATGGATGTCGATGAAGATGACGATGGGACGCAGCAAGTCAAGAAGGTGGCTGATTATGGTATCGAGGTAGATTTCGAATCACTTGACGAAGACGAGCGTGAGGTGAGTGCTATGATGTCACGTATGTTTTAAGCTGAGCTGATGTAACTCATCTTCCAGAACAACTCCGCCGAGACACTGGCCGAGTTCGATGCCGCCATCACTAAGCTAAACAGTGAAATTGAGAGAATGGCCCCCAACACAAAAGCTATAGACCGGTACTTGAGTCATTCTCCATTTAAAATTCCTGGCTGACAATTATTCAGGCTGGGCGATGTTGAGCAGAAGCTTGCTGATACCGAGAAGGAAGCTGACAAGGCCCGAAAAGACTCAAAGAGCGCGCGTGACCACTTCAACGACGTTAAGCAACGAAGGTGATTTTCATTAAATCATACGTTGCAGATCACTAAAAATAGTTTCAAAGATGCGATCTCTTTAACAAAGCATACAACCACATTTCCGAGCGCATTGACCAGGTTTACAAGGACTTGACAAAGGGCAAGGCTTCGCCTATGGGTGGAGTGGCATACCTGAGTTTAGAGGACAGCGAGGTATGCCCCACGTCCTAAAAGGCAGGCGCAGACTGATGACAAGTTTCCCAGGAGCCATATATAGCTGGTATCAAGTACCACGCTATGCCTCCCATGAAGCGCTTCCGAGACATGGAACAACTGTCTGGAGGCGAAAAAACAGTAGCTGCCCTGGCTCTCCTATTCGCCATTCATAGGTAAGCTAGAGCATCGTATTTATCTGAACATGAATACTCATTGTACCTAGTTATCAGCCGGCTCCCTTCTTTGTGCTTGACGAGGTGGATGCTGCATTGGACAACACCAACGTGGCCAAGATCGCCAACTACATTCGGACGCAGGCCTCAGAGACCTTCCAGTTCATTGTGATCAGTCTGAAAGGCTCGCTTTATGAGCGGGGTAATTCGCTGGTTGGGATTTACCGCGACCAAGACGTGAACAGTTCGCGAACACTGACACTAGATGCGCGTTTCTCTCTTCTCGGATCATGTGATGTCATGCTGATTTCGCCTTACAGCTCACCCAATACGACGAGTAATCGCGCTCATGTTGATCTGCTTGCCTGTTTGTTCTTGTTGTGTTGTCGAAGTGCTTTGGCATTATTGTAACAATATTCATATGTATAACAATTATTTTCAAGAAAAATATCAGATGGCACAATCTGGGAAGCAAAATGAGAATGTATGTGTGCGTGATAGCTAGATAGCAAATACAGAATTGTATGACAATGCAGGATGGAGAGAATAAATGAAGGTGATGTATTGAACGCAGAGTAAATGCTTATTATAAGATTATATGCCGGATACATGGCCGGTTTCGGTGTCTTCGTCGCCACCGAACGTCATACGATAATGCGGATGAAGGTTTGCCGGTGGACTCCGGGCGAATGGGTCGGCCGTCTCCAAGAGTGGAGTTTCAGCAAAGTAAGATTGAAGGATGGAAGTGTGCGCGGGAGTCAGGTGTGGAGGTGGCTGGGGAAAATCTGAAAGACCAGACATGCGTGAGCCCTCTGTTGTGGATGTCATGTAGCTCGAGCGCAGGGCCTCTCCCGACTGCGGTGAAAGGGCGGAGGAATGGGGCGACGTGTGTTCTATCGCGTGGCGAGCTAAATTGGCCTCCTCAACCTCATCTGCCGTGAACGACCGATGACCAAGGGCTCTGTGATCATGTGATATAGCAGGCGGTGTGGCTACTGCTTGTATAGCACCAAACCGAAGTGCAAGTCCTAATGATGGGGATTAGTATGTTTCTCTTACAGCGAAACATGGACAAATGGGTGACCTACCAAAGGTATCATCTTCCTCCGAGCGTTCTAGCATCTCTATCATAGAAGACGCCCTGGATGAATGAACGTCTTCAGGTATGATATCTTCTGGGCCTGTTGCATCTTGGTCGATGTGAATCTGCAACGGTGAATCTATGTGCTGCGGTGAGGATGTCCTTAACTTCGGTAGATTGGACAAAATAAAATCGTGCTCGTCAGAAGTATTCAAAATCCGTGAAGTCTCGCGCGGATATTCCCGTGAGAGGCGCTCCTCGTACTCCTCGGTCAGCTTGCGAGCCAGGCTAGATAAACCGCTGCGAACACTATGTGCAGAGCCTGCAGGGAAGATGTCGTTGGAGGCACCGGAACGCACACCTTTACGAAATGTCATAGGAGAAGACGGCTCCGAGGGATCCTCAGGCTTGTAGAACAAATCGTGAAATTGTTCAAGATCTTCTACATTCCCCAATGGACGCGGAGAATGCAAAGGCGATGATCCGGACGAGTCGCCGACACTGCTATAGGATGTATCGCGATTCAGACGGGGTATCGCGAGTGGCAATATAGGGTTTTGATTGTCTGGGCCGGCGCTTTCTTCCTGATCGATGTAAGACACCGGCTTCCGACGAACACGTTTGCGGTGTTGGGACACATGCGAGTCACTGCCTGCCATGCTTCCTGAAGATGTAGAGCCATAAGGATCCTGGGCCGAGATGAGATTTGGAACCGCTTCAGGTATATTTTCCCTTTCATTAGTTCTCTGCATGAAACCAAGGGCTTCGCCAACACCTATGGTCTCAGGGTTGCCTGTAGAAATGCGCGCATATGCGTGATGAATATGTGGAACGACAGTCGTAACCACATCGCTTGGCGGCTTGCCCTTTGACGAAGATTGTAGACCTGATACTTTGACAGCACCAGCCTGAATCGGCGTCTCAGCTTCATGATGCAATAATTGTGGACCTCTCCCATACGGGTGTGATATATGGGGTTGCTGTGCATGCATCATTGCCTGAGGAGGCAAACGATGACGAGTAGCAATATCATTGACATCAACACTAACAGGCATTGATGCCAGCTTAGGGGAGGTTGGGTGAGGACCAGCGTAATCGATGTGCCTAGTAGGGGGCTCTGGGTTGGACTCGGGTATGGCTGTCTGGTAATGATACGAAGCCTGCGCGTATGGGTGATGAGGCATAGACGGAACGGCTTGATGTAATTGGCGGGAGTGATCCTCGGAAGCCGGTGGCGTGGAGAAGGCCAAACCAATGCCACTCCCAGACGGAACCGGAGAGGGGGCAGGAACATATGATTCGTTGACTTTCTCCACTCTAGGTTTAGGAGCGAGGTATTCCACTTTTTCCGAGACAGCAATCGGCTCGTCGCGTTTGACAGGTCGAAGAATTTCCACTGTCTCCCCTGTTACTGGAGAATCGTTTGAAACTTCGTCGTACAATCCACACAAGGCACCGATCTTCAGAGCTCCTTGGCCCCAAGATCCATGTTTCCGGTGGCTCTTGTTTCCTTGAGAGGACGCCTGTGACTGTGCCACCGATCCCGAGTGAGCATGGGATACCGACCGGGAATGGCCCCTTGCGGATGACGTGGTAGCTGTTACAGTGTCTGTCCTGGTGGTGTGGCTGCCTGGGGGTGTGAGAGGGTCGTGGACCTTTAGTGCAACGCCTTGACTACCGAGTAGAGTACGCGCAGCGATGAAGTTGAAGCTTTCCATGGCCTTGCCGCTCTCTTTGCTTTTGTCTATGCCACGCCGCCGAGCTTCTTTGTGATTCAAAGACTTCGAGCGATTGCGCGTTGCTTTATTTCCAAAAGAGCCGGTGGCCTTGGCTTGCCACTCTTTGCGCTCATTTTCGAGTTTATGGCCCTCATCTATGACCCTAGTATGCTGTCAGGACCTCAACAGAGACAAAGCGATGTGAGTACTGACCGATCCAACGAAGGCGCAACCGATGAGATGTTATCATCCAAAACCAATTCCTGCGGACGACGCCCTTGCGCTTTCGCTTTCCCCTTCAGAACACTGCCCTCCGAGGTGGCAGTCTGAGTAGCGTTGCTAACTGTTGACCGGTGAACAGCGGGCACGCTGGTTGCTACGTCCGGTACTATGGACCGTAAGCTCACAGCAGAGCGGGATTTAGACAACTTGCGCCTGAACAATGGGCGCGAAGAGTCCGGGTGAAGAGTCTGTTCCCTACGCTCTTGCATCGCAGATCCGCTCCCAGCATGGTCGTGACTGGGAGTCAGCGGAGGGCTCACGATCCGCCCGCTCCCACTGCCGCTGCCACTGGCCTGTGGTTCACTGGGCGAGTATAATGACTGCTTCACCCTGAAACGCGGTCGTGGGAAGAGCATCGCGTCGCACCAGGTCTCTGCAGAAAGCCATCGGTCAACACCGCTTGGTATATGCGACTGCATCGAGGCTTTCTCATGTTGCTTGCTCTGCAGATTTGGAACAGAAATTGAATTCTTGAGGCCAAGTCTCATCTGAGACAGTTTTGGAATAGACGGTTTGGGGCCAATCGCAGTGTGAGGGGGTCTACGCCCGCTGAGATCGCTGGCAAGACCAGCGTCATTGGGAGTGTTGAGGGTCTTTAGTGTGGGGGCGGGGGAGGTAATCGAGCGGGACATGGGTATAGGAGTGAGTGGAGGTGGTGGCGCCGTGGATGTGGAAGGTTCGCCTGCTCTGGGCGGAAATGTATATGCGTAGGGATGTAAATTACCACGTGGATGGCCAGTTAGTCCACCTTCCGTGGATGTTTTCGAAAGTTGTGGATGGTGTTGGCCAGTGCCTCTAGCATGCGGGCCAAATGTATGATGAGAGGCGGGCGACGTTATGAGAGTCGAATAATAAGAGTTGAAATAGTCGTCATCCTTTGAGGCGCCGGGAGGAACAATGGGGGCCGGCTTGCGCCTCTCCTTCGGTGGATCCAGCGAAGTACTCCGTCGCCTTCCGTGTCTGTTATTTGGAGAATGTGTAATATTGCCCGTGGATCGCTCACGACTATCCCCCCTCTTTTGTGCACCAAACGTCCCACTGGTACTCGGAGGTGCCGACGTCGGTGGGCCGAAAAAGAGTCCTGCAAGGCTGGTCCTGGTATTTGAGTTCGGAGGTGGTGAACGCTGTCGGGGAATAGGCGACTCTCCTATCCCGCCCGCATCCAAGCTGGCAAATCCACTCGACGCAGTCCGCCGAGTAGCCGTATATGCCATATTGGGGTGACTTGAATGAGCTGTCGAGTAGTTCGAACGCGCGCTCCGCCCACCCGAATCAAACGCGCCAGAGGAGCCAGCCGTCGTCCGCGACGCCCCAGAAGCCGCCCGCCCTCGTGTCTTGCTCCCTGTCCCGCTGCTCCTACTATCGGTGTTAGTGCCGTCACTGTTCCGTATATTGCCCCTTCCAAAGCCTCCGTACCGCTGCAGCAGATCTGCATCGAGAATCGCATCACGCTCCTCATCCTGATCGTCCTCAACAATGTCACCCCAGCTGTCACGCTTCCGCGTGTCCTGCGGCACCTCATATGGGCCGTTGTACGCAATGTACCACTCATCGTCGTCGCGACTCTTGGCGCCCTTCTCGTGCATGGGGCTGGAAGCTATCTGAGATGGGGTTTTGGTAATGAGACCGAGGCCAATACCGAGACGCGAAAGACGCGAAAACGGGGAGGGAGCGTGGTGGTTGACAGTTTTGGTTGCCATTAGGGAATGTGTAAGGAAAATGATTGGTCGGAATGAGGGTTAAAGAGCGGAACGCTGGCGAGTTTACGCGAGCACAGCAGAAAAAGCGGATGTCCGAGATGATCGATTGCTCTATCGCAGTTGTAGCAGACCACGGGTCGGCCTGAGGGTAGACAGGTGATTTAGAACACGTCAGAATTCAAGTACTGCGTTTTGCTCACCTTGATGCTCTCTTTCACCAATAAAGAACACGGTTCAACACCGTTGAACTGGGCAGTCAGTGCCTGCACAAGGTACGGCGAGAATGATGGGAGTTGGTACTGAACAATTACTAATAAAATGCCCGACCAATGCGCAAACAGGGGTGCAACTAAACGGCTTCTTCGTTCTTCAGGCACAACCGGATCGACAGGAACGGTAAGAGCACTCACTGGAGGGAGTGAAAAAGACTGGGACAAGTGGGTGTGGAAGATAGAGCAATAATTAACTGCATGCACAAGGGTGTGAATCAGCCCATACGAAGATTACTTCGGGTGCTCTGAAGCTTTAAAGCAACACTCACATGTATACACCAAAGAAGAAATGTCTAATTCCAGACGTCGGTCAAAGAGAAGTCCTCCGTCTGACTTGGGGAGTCCCTTCGAGGTGAAGCGGGCTCTAAGACCGCGTTCGACGCGAGTGCAGAGCAGATGGATGAGAGTTGGCAGCACGAGGAGGTGGAAAATGATGTTCAGAACCTTTGGAGCTTGCCCGACGTGAAACGAACAACTGCAGCCGAAATTGGGACACGCGAGCCCGCGTTTCGTCAGTGACGACCACCCCCTGATGGTAATTTGCGCTTGACGACGACCCTCAGACGAGCTCGAGCCTCGGTCGTCAATTTGCGGTTTATGGCGGGTCCGCCTCACGGTAGTGGCGGGCAGCACAAGAAAAAGTGCTGGTGATGAAAGAGAATGGGAAAAAATTAAGGTGAGAGCTGGCCTCCATTCCTGTCACTGTCAGCGCTACCGGGTGACTGACGGCGACGACTGAAAGGAACTAAGTATGGGTAGCGAATCGCATTGCCTTGACTCCGTCGGCATACGATGTGGTAGACAATAATAGCAAGTATGACGAAGCTAAGAGGCGGATTTAGGAGAATAATGAGTTCGCCGCATCGGACATAACCACATACAGCGCCGTGACTAACTGCGCAATTGCGCGAAGAAAATCTCTTTCTGATTCTTCCACGTCGATCAGCATCGGCTGGCAGGAAATTCGGAGCATTCGCGGTCAGTTGGGGATATGTCGGTCAACACTGTTAAAGATGCTGACCGTGTCCTTACTTTTTCCACAATCCGAGCCGCCCGAGTCTGTCTGAGCAAGCTCGGCCTAAAGTGCATAGGCCTTGAACCAGGCTTCAACCATGTACCAACTCATCCTTGCGAGCTCGAGTTTTCCCAAATTCTCAAAGTCTCACTTCGCTATCGATCAGAATGGATATGTTTTCTGTCATCAGCTTCATTGGGCAGCATTATACTGAAACGCGCGTAATTGCGCATTCGCCTTTTCAGATCAAAACCTCCATGAGCCTCCTCGATTCATATTTGACGCGCGATCTTTCCTACCTGCTGGTTACAGATCTACAAATGCTAGGCATGTCGGATCACCGCATTGCAGCTCTATGCAGCTTCCATACCTCTCCAAGTGACCTAACCTCGCATCAGAGCTGAGTAGAGATTCAGAGCAATCAGTCGCTGCTCTAATGACTCGCGACAGCCTCGAGGCTCGATCAACCGGTGTGTCAACACCTTTGCCGATCACACATACGCCAGAAGTTTGGGCATGGGCAGATCAGCTGCTGATGTGTCATAATACTGCTATGTTCAGAAAGTGCGCACCTGCAGATATCGATCTTCTCATTTAATTCTGTCTTTCAAAGTTGCTAGGGTCTCTCGGGGATCGGCAGACTTCAGAAACAAGTTGGTCTGAACCTGAATCTTTGATCTCCATCAAGGTTTCAGGCTTTGGGCTTCTCGACGTGTGTTCATGATCTGCTTACTCTGTCCCTCGGACTGTTCATTCCCATGTTGTCCTCGGCAAGTTATACTCAATTTTTACAAATCTTCTCGAAAGATCAACCAGTGCTGATCCAAGCGAAAATGTGTGCTCCTGGTACGCGCTGTGGCGCCGACTTGAACTGGAACTTCAACTTGGCGTGGTCAGTGTCACGTCGACACCTCGTGACTAGCCAACGTCAATCTTCCACGTGACTGATGATATCATGGTTCGATAAGTTATTCTACGATGACACCCCAAGTCAAATCGCTCTCTCGCTTTTCTGTCTCTTACCACCACCGCCGCCGCCGCCGAACCTTGAAACATTCTAGCCAATTATATCAATAATGATTGCCATGATTAACCGCCCGTTGTCTCTGTACTCTATCCCTGTCGTGTGGGCCACTGCCCTTGCACCCGCCTTGTGGAAAGTGAGAACCGCCCGCTTTCTGTTTATTCTCGTGGAGCTGGACGGATTTGCTTTGCTCAGGTCATTACCATCAATTCGATCAAGGGGTACAACAAGTGAGTTTTTTGGTAGAAAGATCGCTATGAACTGTGTCTGAACACATACTGTGCAGCATCGCCCCCCGCCAGAACACTGAGAGCCTCAAGACGCTTCCCTCCGTGTCTAGTGAAGATGTCGCTCGAATCGAGAGAATGGAAGGCGCATCCCTCGTAGGTCTTGCCTGCGGTCGGTTTTCTGCATCATATTAACTGTGTTCACAGAATGGGAACGAAGTTCTCCCTCTTTGGACCGCCGCGGTCGTATGTACTTTCTCATGTCCATTGGAGCACGATGACTTATTTTGATCCTCTATTCAGCTCTCCGCGAACTATGCTGGGCTCGACAATAGCGCGGTTAACAAGGCATCCGCGGCCTTGTGTGTCCCTTCTTTTCCACGTACCAACAGGCTGTGCGACTGAACATGCACTATCAGCATCACGATTCGTCTGATATATAATTACGTCTACATCCATCAGACGACCTCTGCGCAAGCCGTCTTTAGGTCAGTACCTTCCTCTCTCTCGATCTTCAGCGTGGCCTGATGCGATTTGGATATACAGGAGTGCTCTTTGGTGGTCGGGCGTCTGTGCGTATCGTTTATCTTCATCTTATTCATCTAATAATGGTTCTGCTTGCAGCTGTCCCGTTGTACTTGTTGACGAAGGCCGCAAACAAGCTGTACAAGCTGGAGGCTTTCTGAATGGCTGCCTGTGGTGCATCGTAGCTGTAAGAAATATAATGAAAAATATGATTCACACCAAATAGATGTCAAAAAAGGACTTGAACACTTGGTCACTTCTCCTGCCATTTTCTGCAGCATAAAACCAGTCGACTCGGGACACTCGGTTGTTAAGACCCCAGTATGGCCGGGCGGCCAACGTGGTCCTTCTCACTCTTGTCGTGACCATTGAATCTTCTTTGTCAATCGTGTATTTTCTTCTTCAGCCAACGTCGACAAGTTTCAGAAGCAAACGGCTAGGTGGTTGCCGGCGGTAGGTGTAGATCATCTTCACGTGATCACGAAAGGTGGATTGTTCATCTTCCCTCCCTCACGTGATGCTATTCATAATCATTCCCATGATCATCGCTCAGCAGCGCCTAGTAGCGCACACTAGCCAGCATAGCAAAAATCATAATTGACATCAAAATACATTAGGTTAAGCTATAATACAGACCTGCTGGCGGGTGTCTGCGTCTTCACACACCCAATATTCTTCCAGCCGCACTACCCTCGACATTTGCGAGCTGAAAACGATGATGTCTGATTTCCTATCTTCCCCTCTGTCTCTTTACTCTATCCCAATCGTTTGGCTGACTGCGTTCGTCCCGGTGGTCCTCAGGGTACGCAACTCGTGCTTTCTTATGGGTTTTCATGGTTTGACTTTGGCCATAACGCGCATTTTTGATAGACTTCGACGATAGCGAAGACCGCAGGGTACAACAAGTCAGTCTTCGTCTAGTTCCAAACCTCTTTATTCCTGCTGTGACTTACATTTCTCATTTCCGAAAGCGTGGCCCCACGCAGCAATGTACAGCGCGTCTCAGGGAAGGGGGATGTGCCTAAAGACGTCGCCGCGATGATAGCGCGAATGCAAGGAGCACACGAGGCACGTCGATGACTCGCGCATAATTCTTGACGACTTATTTAGGCTAATTATAATCGACACTTTAGAATGGAATGGAGCAGCTGCCGATTTGGTTCGCGGCCGTTGTAAGTCTCTCTGCTACTCAGGTCTGGCGTCCTGAAATTGATGCTTCCTCTTTTGTAGATTGTGGCAAACTACGCTGGGCTAGACCACGAGACAATAAACAAGGCATCGCTTTACTAGTGAGTGCATCGGCCCACGCAATGCCGCACCTCCCTTGCTAATTCACTACTTTAACATACAGCATAGCCCTGCGTATCGCATACAACTGGGTATATATAAGACAAACTACGAAATTACAGGGCTCTATCCGGTTCGTTCTTCTTTCATTTCTTTCCTTTGTGCTATGCCGCTCATAATATATTGTAGAAGCTTCGTGTTTTTCTCCGGTTTAGGTCAGCACCGCTTTTGTCGGGATTTGCCCATTCGTCGCACTGATGTAATTTCCTGTAGCTGCGCCCATGTATCTTTTGATTACGGCTGCGAACAAAGCCTACCTTATGAAGTGAACAACTATTGGAGGATTTGTTCACCCAACTCAAAAGAAAGGCGTGTAGTTTGAAGGCGTTATTATCATGACTGAATAACAGATTTTCTATGCAAGTAAAGTGCGATATCTCCGATATTTCAAAGATTTTTCCACTGTTTCTCCAACCCGAGGTGCCCGAGGAATCTCGGTCCGCCTACCCCGGTTGACGCCCTTCGCGCTTTTGTCAGTCTCACTCAATGACAGTCATTCACACGCGCCGACCCTCGTTCGCGCACCAGTTGTATATGCCGGCGGTACGCGTTACATCAAACCCACGTGATATTGTCTACCCGCGCACGGCGGGAATCAAATACTTTTTCTCCGGTAGCATCGCTCAGCAGCCAGCGATACGCAGGGGCCATCAACGCGTAGCTGGGGTATAATATTAATACGGAACTATTGGCAGCATTTTCACGCATCCCGCCCACCACATTCTTCCTGCCTCACCAGCCCTCAGAACTCAAAACTGAAAATGTCTGACATCTTATCATTGCCTCTGTCTCTTTATTCCATTCCAGTCGTCTGGCTCACTGCATTCGTCCCGGCAGCGATCAGGGTGCGTGGAATCCCGGGCTCCTAGAAGCGAATACAGCTTAAATTTGGGTGCAATGCCCAGAATATCACAATAGCGAAGAATGCGGGGTACAACAAGTCAGTTCGCTCTAGTCCAAGGCCTCTCCCCCTATCCGATCGCTTACCTTTCAAAATTCTGAAAGCGTAGCCCCGCGTGGGAACGTGCAGCGCGTTTCGGGGAAGGAAAACGTGCCAAAGAATGTAACGGCGAAGATAGCGAGAATTCAGGCAGCACATGAGGTCCGTTGATGTTTCGCCGAGGCTCTGTGACGAAAAGCCAATCTTCGAAACCGGAAATATAGAACGGAATTGAGCAACTGCCAATTTGGTTTGCGGCGGTCGTGAGTCTCTTCTTTTTATCAGTTCTTGCTCCCCAAAATGGATGTTTTATTTCCCGCAGATTGTGGCGAACTACGCCGGGCTAGAACACGAGACGATAAACAAGGCATCCCTATATTAGTCAGTCCTTTGGTCAATGCAACTCCACGCGTCCCTTGCTGATTCAATGTCTAAACTTGCAGCATCGCTATGCGCATCTTGTTCAATTGGGCATACATAAGACAAACTTCACGAGTACATGGCGCTATTCGGTCCGTCTATATCTCGATTATTCTATCTACTCATCTCACTTACACTGTGCATATTTCAGGAGTTTCTTGTTCTTTGCCGGTTTAGGTGGGCGCCGTTTATATCCGCATCTTTCATTCCTCAATACTAATAACACTTCATTTAGCTTCGCCTATGTATCTTCTGATCAAGGCCGCAAACAAAGCCTACGCTATGAAATGAATAGAGAATCTATAATTTACCGTAAATTAACAGGCCTCTTATCTAATATGCAAATGTGGGTTCTGAATCTTGATCACTGAAGTTCAAGCATTCGGCAGGCTAAATATTGCAGCACAACTCGACGAAACACAATATGCCTGCTGCGCTGACAGAGAGATCAAGTCACCTGTCAAACTATTGTCGACAACGATAGTTTCCGATAGGGTGATTGTGCTAATGGTTTGCATTTCTTGGTAAAATCGCGATTACAGGATGGTACAGTCTCGGGGCTCAAACAATATGTTGCCAGCGGTTCGCCTCATTTGGTCTTAAAGGTGTCTCCGACGTCGCACTGCTAGGGATCTCCTTCTCTCCTTCACTTTCTATCGGGAGCCCGGATACATCCACTACCGGACGTTGGGCTGTGATGCGTTGCTCTAGTGCTGATGGCGAGTGGTTGCTGGTGATTTTGTCTCCATAGGCTTGGCCACGACCCATGCGGAGAACGATGAGCAAGGTTGTTACAGCCTAGGAATGTGATAAACATGCCAGCCAGGCATCTGTATGATTTGAACTAGACGAGCGTACCTGGATTTGGCTGATTGGTCCTTGGAATAACCTCCGCAGTCCGTTATAATCTGCCCCGTACGCAATTAACTGGAGGATACCACATATGGAATACGCTGCCCCGCTTTCGAGCAGGACATCAGTCACTTTCTCGTACAGATTGTTCGGCTGTGCGCTGAGCGTTGGAAGACCTTTCACCAGTGCGAAGCAGAGGCGAGCGCAAATGAGGCTTGTGAGGCCGATATTGAAGAATATTGTAAGTGACCAGTATGCGAATCCCATTGGCACAGTGCCAGAATCGCTGTGGACAGTCAAAATTTCAAATAATACAGAAACCGCTGTCCGGACCAAAAGAACCCCGCTTAAGCAGACGGCTATATTACGCGGAGTGGAAGGAATGGAAACTTACGAATTGTGGTTATAAACATCACGGCGGGAACGAGAAGACACCACCACTTGCGTTGCCAGATGACAAAGTAGCGATATAACTGCGGTGAAAGTCACGTCAGTAATCTTTTCCTAGGACTTAACAGGACTGCGTTTACCAGCAGCGCATCCGCAGAAAGATTTAAAATCACTAGGCACGAATTGCTCGCCACGGGGATCCAAGACGAGTAGGAAGCCTTGTAGAATCTGGACGGGCCGCCTGGGAAATTTCGATCGTCGATGAAGATCATTTCACTCCATTTTAGCGCGAGGCCCAGGGACACGGTGGCGAGCGCTAGTATGTAGGTCGTGTACGCGAACAGCACCCACTTCCTCGCGTCGCGCCGATGCTTCTTGTATAGTAAAGCATCAGCACATTGCAAATATAGAAGCAGCACCATTCCTAATAGACGACATGATCAGCGGCTTCCTTCGCGAAATGGCTGAGCACTAATAGTTTGCCGCACCATAGGGGATGCAAGTCAAGGCTTTGCCTATGAGAATCGAGCGTTCCGTCCATAGGACAGTCAAGGACTCCCCAGGCGGTGCATTGGCGGGGCTGATCATGGGCATGGCGAGGGAAGGGATGCTCGGCACTTTTCCTGAACCTGTCTTTCTGTAAGCTAGGTTCGCGGGAAGTCATCGTTGCAACTGTGACATTTCGCCGGGTGAAGAGCACTAATTGGCGGCGCTGAGCAAAGACCCAAGCAAGGCACGCAAACGTCAGGCCCAGCTGCGTTGCTGCTTATCGCGGGTTCCATCAGTGAACCGTGTGATAGCTTTCTGTCAACGCCCAGCCACTGGCAGCCAGTTTCCACAACGTTGAACATGGCTGTCAAAAAAGTGTCAGGGCATGTCAGGGTCAGTTGAGCTCCTGGAGCAGGTACTGACCCCGACGGTCCGCTTTAATCTCCACTTTGGTCGATCTGACAATGACGATGTCTGTATATCACAATTGTCCAATCTATTGTACACATGAGCTGATTGACCGTTGTATGTAGGGTATACCATTAATTGAATAAGGATGAATGCGAAGTATGCCGAATGAAATGACTTGAGCGCCCCAGGCGACGTGAAATGGTAATACATCTGGCGCGCCGGCCATCTTTCATGATTGTCGTGCGGGGAAGCGGATGGTGGTACACAAAGCAGCGGAAAGCAAATGGAACAAGGCCTGGGTCATACCACGGCCTTGAACTCTAGACTTGTTCGAGAGTCCGAGTGTAAGCTGGACGAAGCAGGAACGTCCTCGCCTTTGACGCAGTCTGCCATCGATTGCATATCGGCCATGGCTGTGATCTCGCCATTTCTTGACTGGTAGGTCAGGGTCTGCTCGACGAATTGCAGGGTGTTCACAGTCGGCCCATCCTCTGAGGAATTCGTCATGTACGCTCGCCCTTGGCCCACCCGCACAACGATAAGCAGTGTTGTTATCCCCTGCACAGCAGAGTTAATAAGAGTTTATCGACGCCCAAAGGATAGTCGACTTGCCTGCACTTCACCAAGCGCGCCCTGGAAAATATTGCGCAATCCGTTGTCACCCCGAGCGTACGCCACCACAAGGATCAGGCCCCAAATGCTGTAAAGCGCGGCGCTCTCGATAAACATCGTGGTGACCTTGTTGTACAGCTTTCCATGCTCGAATCCAAATGCTTTCCTGACTCTGTTCCTCGTGCGTAGCAGCCGAAAGCAGATGAGGATGGTGATGATGACGTTAAGAGCAACTGTCAGGGACCAGTAGGCTGTTCCGATGTGCACAGCAAGGTCTGACCAGAATCCCACGTCGCTGCGAGCCGTGAAGATGAGCAAAAATATCGACGTGACTGGAAGCGCAGAAAACTGTCAGAGGTTAAAGATGAGGAGAACATATATCTGACGCACCTATCGCTCCGAGATACATCAAGAGTGGGACAGCCAACGACCAGTAACCAAAGTTGCATATGATGTAGAATCGATAAATCTGAAGCACGACATTGAGACCAATGATGGTGATATCCATTTCCAATGTCCACTCACCAGTAACCCGTCCGCCATCCAGTTTAAGACGATGAAGCATGAAGAGCTAAACATCGTCACCCAATATGAAAAGTAGGCCTTATAGAAAGCAGATGGCCCGCC
>JACXVL010000020.1:99030-145264 GCA_014898675.1 Athelia sp. TMB
ATTTCCAATGTCCACTCACCAGTAACCCGTCCGCCATCCAGTTTAAGACGATGAAGCATGAAGAGCTAAACATCGTCACCCAATATGAAAAGTAGGCCTTATAGAAAGCAGATGGCCCGCCAGGATAAGCTCGCTGATCGATAAACGCCAGTTCGTTCCATTTTAGTGATGAACCCAGTGCGAGTGTGGCAAGGATGAAGATAGCCAGAGTATATGTGAACAAGGCCCATCTCCGGGAATCTCGAGATGGGTCTTTTCGAAGCAAAACATGGCAGCACTGGATAAAAAGCAGCAACAGCATTCCTGAAAACGTGACATTGATCAAAACACGTCGATGCGACATAAACGGAGGCCCTACCATAAGCGACGCAAGTCAGAAACGTGCCATCGAGAGCTGATCGCTCCAGCCATAATGTAGCAGCGTCCTCCCCGGGAGGGGCATAACTAGCGTTCAGTGCTGGCATGCTAGTTGCTGGGGAGGAAGGCAAGGCGGCAGTGGTGTGAGACCTTAAGTGGATGTCAGCAACCTAGGCACGCAATCCCGCAAGGAGAAATGCCGCAATGGCAAGCATCCGTTTAGGTTGCCCTGGTTGAAAATACAGCCATCCTTCTGGAAACGCATCCGGCAGCGAGAATACCGGGCAATGTGGCGCGGCACTACAGAATAAGTGTTGAATTGAGGGTCCCGCAGGGCGCCAGTATCTGCCAGCATCCTGCACCAGCGGCCCATGGCGGCCCATGCGAGCAAGACACGGTTACCGAGGCCTCGTTCCTGACCTTCTTCATTAAGGCCTGGACCAAGATTACCCGACTACGGGGTACGGCACGACCTGGCACGACCCTGACAGCGCTGACAGCCTCTGACAGCTGCCCTAGTGGCGCGGATTCAAACCAATGTGGCCAATCGCGAAGGTTGTGCTCGCATAACTTACAAAGAGCGCTTTACATAGTCTTGAATATGTATACGTGTGGTCTTCCTCGCGACGTCGAATTTGCTTTAAGCCCGCCATAGCCTCAAAGTGGCATTTTGGTGGCGTGATAAGCCATTTCGAGGGAGGGCGATTTCTCAACAAGCCGGCAACGACTACAAGCTAATTGCCCACCACGGCACGTTTGTTTATCAAAGCCTGGGGTAAGTAGTGTTCCGCGGTCATATACCCGCACCGGAAACTGAGCGATGACGTTACATCTGTCCACCATGTGCCGTATGACTTTGTATACTGACCGTATCTCGTCCATCAGTTGCTAAGGACTGGCTAGAACTGGTTCCTTGAAGCGCAGGAGGCCTGAATTGAAAGCCAGGGCAGCTAAGATGAAATTCGCCTTGCTCCAAGCCTGCGCTCAGGAGTCCCATGAGGCCATAGGTATATTGGCGCGGTCCGAATCATCAGTCTTGCAGGATGTGGAGAATGGCAATTGCGACCCCGTTGGGCAAGTCCAGGCAAGTCCGTCATCTCTCGGCATTTTACACTCCGCGGCTTGCCCATACGGCGATCTCTGTGTAATGTGCGTTTGCAACTTAGGTTTGCGGGACTGAGTCGGTGATCAAATCTTGTGAGAAAGCCACAGCAGGTGTACCTGTAGCGATCGCACGATTGAGACGAGGCGCTGCTTGCCTTGATAATCGCATAGAAATTTGTTTCCCACAGAGCAAAAGTCAATCACTATGATCAGGGCTGCATGCTGATCAGGGGCCTAGAGGTTGATAAATTTGCCTGAGATGAGCCTGAGCCAATTAACGAGGGGGCGAAGGCAAAGTACATACATATCGCGGATGACGAGTCCGGGATGAGTGACAAAGGAGGCGCTCGAATCGGCCTAACCTAAACCATGGTAGAAATACCTGAGCCGAAACTCTGCCGGACCACACTCTCCGAAAGCTCGGTGGAGTTTTTTTGAAGAGCCCGTAGATCCATCATCCATGCTTCTAAATTTGAGGGGGCTGAGGAGAGGAAGCCGCGGCTCAGCACCATTTGTCGCGTAACCCTTGCCCTGGCCGATGCGCAGGATGATGAGCAGCGACGCCACTTTCTATATAGAATTAGATGCGTGCGCAGTGCAATGATGTGATGAGCAAACCCACCTGAATCTGACTGAGAGGCATTCCAAAGAGGCTCGGCATGCTGGCAGCATGTATGGTGTAAGCAACGAGGACGACCAGCTCCCAGATATAGCGCATCGCAACACTTTCGACAAGTATAGTAGAGACACGGGAATATACTCTACTCTAGCGTGCTCGCTGTCCTCATGACCATCAACTCTATGTCTTGAATGACACTGCCTCGCACAGATCAAGAGAGTTATGGTGACGTTCTGTAAGATAGGTAGAAACCAATATGCGGCCCCGAAAGCGACGGCCCGAGTGGGCCAGAGTCCAGCACCATTTGACAAGAGCCACACAACAGAAATTACTGAGGAACACGTCTTTAATCTCCGAGGAGAAGGAGGTTGCGTAGCAGCGCTTACATATAGCGCCGAGAAATGGTCCAGTCCTGGCGATCCCCAACGACGAAGCAGCGGTACAACTCCGTCCAAAGTTTAAGCGAGATATCATTGATGAATGGGTTGGAAATGCTCACTTGTAAGCCGTCTGCGACCCAGCACATGTAAGGCGACGTCACAACCACTACAAAGCACGGGCATCCAATGGGAGAACGTCGTGACGTCAAAGGGGAAAGCCCCCCGGGGCAAATGCGGTCATGCATGAAAATAATTTCTATTGAGCGGAGCTTGGCGGCGAGAGGAACGGTGGCCAGCCCGGAAACCAAGCAAGTGTAGCCAAACTGCCACCAGCGCCGCTTATGTTGGAAGTTTCTTTGCGTAGTGCATCAATGCATGTCATGGATAGCATCAGTAACACAGCTATGAATGATTAAAGTCCGTTAGCTATGGCACAAGGCGAGCCCAGTCAGCGGTAAGATGCGTACCATAAGCCATGCAGCTAAGCAATGTGCCTTGATCCCTCTCCAGAAAGTAAAGCGGGTGATTCCGAAGGCGTCCAGGTTCTATTCAAATGCATCATCGAAGTTGGAGTAGAAACTCTCCCAGTGAGGGTGGGGTGAAGGATACGTGGTTAAGTATCTTCTCCCACAGTCATTGCAGGACTGGAGCAACATTTACGCGCTCCAAGAATAGTTCCTAGCATTTTTATTGCGGTTAGGCAATACAAAGGACAAAAGCAGCTGTCCTCGGCATGTTCGCTTTGCCTCATGCCTATGTTCAAATGCCGTGACCTGGCACATTGCAATCGGTTTGCATTGTCCTCGATCACTTTATACCCAGAAAAAGGATAAAAACAGGAAAGAAGGAGTACACTCCATGAGATCGAGACGTTTCGAAGGGTGTGCTGGGCAATGACGGTGCAATGAAAAAAGACATAGACATGGCTAATGAGAACAGGCTTGGCCAAGGCGATTGAAGCCGAAGTGCCTCTTGCGCTCCAGCTACAACTTCATGTCGCGACCGACTCCTCATCGAACACCGCTGCGCCGCATATCCCAGGGATCTCTATTCGCGCTTTCTCGATCACAGAACTTTCCAGATGCGCCCCACGGATTAGGTTTTTTGGAACCAGCCATGTCAGAATTGGCTGACGAGGCAGAGGCGCTGCAAGTCAACATCGAAGGGCTTCGTAACTTGAGCGCTTCGCTCGAGACATTCAATGAAAGCTTCGCAAGCTGGCTGTATGTCATGAACATGAACGCTTTGACCACAGACTGGCCGCAGGTAATGTGAAGATCATGCAATTGGGCTGGGTGCGAGGCTTATGAACTTTCACGCGACAGGCGCCGACAGACGCGTCTTTCGAGATCGCGAAGCGTCGTGCAGGTGAGAGTCGCGTCCTTTCAGATGAATCAGCACTCACCAGGTTGTAATTAGCTGAAGACGCCCAGGCAGCATTGGCCGCTTTGCAGACCACCCTCCCACCCTCCGATTTTGATGCCGACAAAACAACAATGACTGAAGTCACCGAAAGCAACACCACGATGACCGCAAATACAACAACAGCTACAGGTACTTCTACAGGGAAGAAAGTCATGAAGAAGAAGGGCGCAAAACCCAAACTCACCGCGAAAGAAAAGAAGGAGCGTGATGTATGTTTGGGCATCCGTCTTTTCTGCGATTGATCATATCTAACCAAGTTCGCGCAGCTATTCATCGAAAAGACCATAGCCTGTCTCCCACTCGAATTCCGTGGCAGTGAACCTGTGGGCGCTGCTTGAACTTACTCCGGACGCATCATCTTACTTTGCATCTACAGACACTTCGCCGGAATATGGAGAGCGTAATCGAGTTTCTGGTGGATAGTGGGGGTCGGGGGGTCAGATGTAAGTGCACAGCTACCCAAAAGTATCGAGATTGATCTGACGATAAATCTACCCACTTAAGTACCAGAACTGATTGCTCCGCCGGACCTTAGCCAAGCGCGAGTCAACAAGTGTTTGATCGCGCTAGTGAATCGAAAGATAGTCAAAAAAGATAACACCACAGTACGCTTCTACCTGTTGCTTCTTCGATGTTATTGACTTACCGCCTTTCCAGGGCACTGTACTGTACGTATGGCATGGGCTGCCATGAGATCGTACTCTTCTCGCCTCTGGGCGGATAAATCGATGCTCTGTGCCCCAGCAATGGCTGTCAGGGTCGTTGCTTGGCGAGCCAAATTGGGAGTCCAAGTTGGCCACGGTTGGAGAGTTCGAATCCATCTCCAACACCCCCATTGGGCTCTGCCCAAGCACTGATTGTTGTCTCTTTTTACATATATCGTAATATGAGCAACGATAAAGCCACTATCCCCTGCTGCGCCATGTGCAAAATGGATTGGAGGCCATATCGTAAATGATGGGTGTACAGAGGAGTCCCGGGTTTTTGTGGTTTTGAGGAAACCAAATTAGAAATGTCAGCTGTATTCACGATTCTGAAACTACTGTTCTTGCTACGGCTCTTCGTTTCGCTCTTTCGTATTATATTTCTCCGAATTTATGGGAGAATGGCGCACATTTGGCGTATGTGTGACAGTAAGTCACTATTTGCACCGGTTTGTATTACTTAATTCGGTCACAAAAGTCACAACTGGTCACAGCCAATTCTGGAAAGCGGTGACTGGCTTTGCCAGCGCAACGTGTTTCCTCCTGTTTCCTCAAAGCACACGCCGACTTGAAAGCGAGGAAACGGCGTCTTGAATACAGTTGAGGTGAGCACCTCCATCCGCAGGATTTACCAAGCAATCTTTAGCCGCAACTATCAGTCGGGCTGCGTCATCGGCCTGAACACAGAACGACCAGGGAGTCGTGACCGCAAGGGTTAGGTTGAGGGAACTTGAAAGTATCAAGATACAGTCATTTACCAGCCACTGAGACGCCCAAATGATGTTCGGGTCAGTGTGACATCCATAGGTCATAAAAACTCTTGATTGTTAGCTCATATTGTAGCCAGAACTGTTGTTTGTATATTCCAATAACTATAGTGGCAAAAAGCCATTGTAGATGCATACAGGAGAGTATTTGAGCGAGGGGCATGCAGACCGGGATCAATCGGTAACTGAAACACATCACAATTTTGTACAAAAGCGGCAATAGAAGCCTCGCCGTGCCGTAAGGCTACAGAACCAATCTGCTCTGCAGGATCACTGTATCGACCACTACACCATGTTCTCCTCCCCGATTGAACTCCAAATTTGCAAATATGCCATTAAGGCATTAATGAATGATATCCCGGCCATACGAGCTCAAACCCCTTCCGTTAGCATGCACCAGCTGATGAATAAATTTGTAGATGACCTAAATTTGTCATAAGCCCCACCATGAACGGGCTCATATTAATTTTTATAACAGTTGAATAGGCTAGAGATGGCTTATATAAACGTTCATAAGTAGTCTACAGATGTTCACTACATTTTGAGGGCAAGGGAGAGCTACGAGAGGTTGAAAAATGCGAAGTGTTTCAGTGGGATGGTATGTTTCAATGGCCGGTAAATGACTGTACATACAGTGATCCTAGTGCTGCTAGCCTGGGCGGCGAGCGACACAGAAGCTCCGTGTTCTTCTTCGAAGCTTCATCTCGCCTTCACTTGAAAACCTCGGGCTCTTTGTCGCCAATATACTATAGCCAAACTTGTTGGCATCTGCATTTGTGTATGACCAATATGTCATATTTGCGTCGCTCCCTGAGTGGTTGGACATGGGCCAAGATATACCTACTATCTGGCCTTGCTCCCATAATACTGCAGTGGACTACCCGTCTCTCCCTAGTATCTGGTCAGTAATCTGGTCGATACCGGTAGTATATCAAACTCACACCTGGCAGTTGCATTCCTAAGAAAGATACATGTATTACCTCCACGAGCGTGTTATTTTCTCCAATTGCCGACGGAAGTGATTGAGAACGTACTGCAGCTTGCAGATTGGAGAAGTGTCCTGCATGCGAGAGCTGTAAGTTCCATTACGTTGTACATCCATCTCATCTCTAATGCACACCACGTTTTACAGTCCTGCAGACGCTTAAACTCCATCTCCCGGTCCCGCTCGGTCTGGCATGGCCAATATGCTATTTTTACAATTCTCAACCCGAGTGCACCGCACTTGGAATCTCCATTAGAAAGGTATTCATCAGTTGAACTGGAAAGTGCGGTATTGCAACGTGCTTCCGTTGCTGCTGGTTGGCATTCGGAGAAAGAGTATCCTACTTCGATGCGCACCATACCCTTTAAAGATGCAGACCTCGCTCAGATCCACCTATGCGACGGTGGGCGATGGCTTCTTGCAAGTGCCTTGGGTATCGTCATGGTGTACGATTTGGATGACCCGAGAGATCAAGGAAAAATCCTCATTCCTCGATTTGCGGACGCCCATGAGAATCTGCGAACAACGTTTCTCAAGGTTGATGTTCTGGCAGACGCATCGACGCTGACCTTCAATCTAGCGATAGGCCAGGATTTGAAAGGTGTGTTTGCTGGCCAGTTAGTTCGCCGGCGGAGAAAACCCACTGACATGCTTGAATAGCTTTCCCTGCTCCCGAAAACATAGCTCTGTGGACGCACATTTGGCGAGTAACACTGAACGGCCACGGTACTGATGCCCAACTTCAGGCCGTGCATCTTAAATCATTCATGACCCCCGGAAATATATCATCATGCAGAGATGCGTGCTTGTACGGCAATCGATACGTCAGGGCGTTTATCTACACTGGCTTGGGCCCCTGCATTGAGGTTTACGACTGGAATGTGTCGAACTCGCGAGAACATCACAAGACTGTTATCAACGCACGATGCGTGAGTGAAGTGGTTAATATTCGCGAGATGTACCTAACAATAACTATAGGATCGTATACAGCTTCTCAGTGATGATCGAGTCCTAATTTTTCGAAGGCAGCACGTTCTTTTATGTAATATCCCTGCGTTGGAGACATGCTTGCCTTCTTCTCGCCATCTTGGATCAAAGATAATTCCCTGCAACTCGATATCGTTGCCTGGGACCAGGCTCATCCGCGGCGGGCCGTCTCAGTTTCAATACAATTCACCTCCAGAATGCAGCTTTATGTCTTGCACAGACGTTGGCATATTTGCAGTGAGGCTATCTGATGATGCTTCCTACGCATACATGCTTCACGCAATTGAGGATGTGCAGGGCATTACCGATGTTTTAGTGGGTGCACGGAGGGTTTACATTCGATCATTTGATTTCGCAGAGACTTTCAGCTACGATCCGAGGCGGATCAGTGCCTCTGACTTTGGAAACTGCACGACGCCACCCCAAAAACGTTTCGTCGCAAAATGTTGCATTCCCTCTCTGGAGCCCAAGATGGATGATACCAGCGGTCGAATAGCGATGGCCGCATCGCCATCCACGTTTGCAGTGTTCTATTATTCACAGTATGACAAGGATAAATAGCTCACCCACCAATATCCATGTCCTAATTGCTTTCGAGTCCCTTCAACAAAATTTACAATATAATCAACTGTTGAGGTGCACTTCTTGTGATCCTGGAAAGCAGTTGTGTTCTGTCAAATGTCGGCATGAACAGCTTGGCGCAAGGTGCCCCCAAGACAATATCGTCGGTTGCTGACTTTTACTATACTTGCCAAGTTCGAAGTTCGGCGCATGTGGCGCGTTCGACGCCGCTCGAAAAGGCAATCCCTCCTTTTCCATTTCTCTGCATGTCGGCCAGCGCACTTCGTCTGGGGCTGGCCCCATGTTCCCGCGGCCGCTTAAAAATCAATTTCGATACCCAGAGAGTATGGTCTTACACCAAATCCCACTTCAGTGCCGCGGTATCTCTGGATCTCGCGGACCATCCCGCCGCGCAAGCCCTTGCTCGCATTCCATACCCGCGTATCGAGCCGGACCACAGCATATTCGAGGACCTCTCGGATGAGTATAGCCTTCAAGGAAACGCCGTGTCTACATCTGCTTCCTCGTCGACGCCGGTGGAAACCTTGGTGCAAGCCGTCAAAGACAAGCAGTGGGAACACGCCGATGCGCTCCGCCGCGAGCTCGTAGAGACCGGCACGTCGATCCCGCACCACCGGTGCTTCGAGGACGCTGCCCTCTCAGCCCTCTCCACACACTCCCCAGAGCTTTTTGCCGCATGGCTCGAACTCATCCCCGACTTCCACGCCCACGGCAAACCGCGCCAGTTCCGCTTCCTCCGCGCGCGTCTCTTTGCCGATGCGCCCGCGAATCTGGAGAGCATCATGAACTTTGCCTTTGTCACTACCGATAAACGCCTCGGGCGGTATGTGTGCACCCAGGCCGCTGCGAATGTGGTGCGTCACGCGCCCCCACAAGTTGCGCACGAGTTTCTGTTCGAACTGCGGAGGCGGATGCTGGTGAAAGCAGTGGGGAAGCACTCTCAAGGGAGGGCGAGGAGGATTAAGGAGCTGTTCAGTGTTGCTGTGCGCACTCATGCCAGTGCAGGTCGTCTGGACCATGGCGTAGCTCTGCTACAGGCGGCGCGGAAAGAGGGGATATCGATATCGGGGTTTACGTATACGATGCTTCTACAGCGGCTCTCCTTGGCGGGGGATGGAACACGGTTTCAGGCCGTGCAAGTCCTTACGCCGGCTCATGTTCTGGCTGAGCTTTCTGCGGCCTATGCGCAGACCACACCAGAGAGCAGTCCACCCATATCCATATCTTCGGCATCACCTGCAGCCCGTCTTCGCGCATTAAACAACTCTATCAAAAGCCCCTCCCACCGTCGCCGAGCACCCAGCTCTTCCACATCTCTATCCACGCACGACCTCTCACAATTCATCCACGATTACACCATCCATCGTCCCCCTTTATCTCCTCGGTCTCTACAGTTAAACGCGATAGAGCTTCTCCGCAGACGCGCATCTCGTGCCGGCGCACGCGCAGCGGCCACCTTCGCCCTCGCCGAGATGCTTGCCCACCACCGACGCCATGAGCACCGTGAGGTGTTGAGTGCGTTCATGCGATCGTTCCACGTCGTAGGCGTGCCTACAGACACTCCTCTGCACGTGGACGCACCGGCTGAGTCATACACCAAGACCTCCTTAGGCGCGAGGGGAAAGCTGTGGCCGGGCCGAAAGCACACAGCACTGGTGTGGAGCGCGATGGTGTCGCTGAATGTAGCACAGGGCAGCACACCCGAGCACGGCCAGAAGCTCGTCGATGCGTTATACGCGGAGCTCCTCACGCAGGCCCGCGCACCGCGTACCGCCTCCCACACCGTCGATTCCGCGCACTTCACAGCCTTCCTCTCCGCCTTCGCGCGCACACGCGGGCCCCCCGGCGCAGCGCGGATCATGAGCGACATGCACGCACTCGCACTCGCGCCGCCCGCAGCGCACTGGGCGATTGTCCTCCGCGCGCTCGCGGAGCGCGGCGCGGCGGAGCAGGTGTGGGGGCTGCTCGACGCGATGGAGGGTCCACAGGGTGCGAATGGGTTCCCCGAGGCGAGCATCGCGACGCATACGGCGGTGCTGAAGGGTTTCGTGCGCGCGGAGCGGCTGGCGGAGGGGCGGGAGGTGGCGCGGCGGATTGAGGCGCGGTATGGGTACGTGCGAGGCGCGAGGGCACGTACGGAGGAGGCACTGAGGGGCCTGGAGGCATTGGAGAGGCGGCTGGAGGAGGAGCGCGAGCTTGCGGAAGGCTACTTAGAACACAGAGCAGCTGCCTAGGCGTGTGACGATGCTTTTGCTCTATATAGGTGGAATCAGAGGTGCGACACAGCGCGAATCACTTTAGGCGCACGAGAGGAGAAATTAAGTTATAATCAGACGGAATCGAATTAGATGTTAGCTATGATAAGTCCACTTTTCTTACAATACTCTTACGCCTTGGTAATATTGTGACATGTCTTTGCTCACAGTTTGAAGCGCTGAAGTCGAACCGTGTTTGCCACCGCGCGGAAGCTGTAGCGTTCGTGCGATTACAGATCTTTACAGATTCGTCCTCCTTCGAGCCTATTTAGGAAAATTAATAGGGGGTCTGGAGTTACCCCTTAGGCCTTACCACTACCAGACAAGCTGGGCCTATAGATCACCGGCCCATTCGAATATGCTGCGTCGACGCATGGCAGACTTGGCATGCTTGATTCGCGCGCTGAGTGCCTGTAAATGGCCCAGAATATTCAAACTGTTCAAGCTATCATTCCTCATTCGCAAAATCGCGCTCCTGCGCACTCGCCTTTCACTGGCATTTGGTTCGTAACGAGCATGAACGGATACCGTAACACCTCACAAGTAGTACAGTCGCCTTCTTGCGAACAGTACGCGTTATACCTCGTCCATGCCACTTGACCCAGTTGCCGACGGAAGTGATCGAAAACATACTGGGGCTTACTGATTGGAGACGTGTCCTTCAAGCTCGCGCTGTGAGTTCTATCAAGCAACAAATGCATATCTAATGCACTATATACAGTCCTGCAAACGCTTGGACTCCGTCTCCAGGTCCCTATCAGTCTGGCGCGAGCAGTATGCCGCTTTTGTGGCTCGTAACCCGAACACACCACCCCTGGAGTCCCCATTGGAACGGTACTCGGCATCTGAACTAGAAAGTATTGCTCTCCAGCGTGGTTCTGTCGATGCCGGTTGGCGCTCAACGACGGAGCAGTCTGCGCCGATGCGGAACATACCATTCAAGAAGGCAGATAGTGTTCAAACTTGTCTGATAGACGGCGGGCGGTGGCTCCTGGCGAGTGCGTTGTGCGATGTCATGGTATATGATCTGGACGACCCGAAAGATTGCGGAAAAGTTCTTATTCCTAGACATGCTGATGCGCCCGAAAAGCAGCAAACGGCCGACCTTCAGGTTGATGTTTTGGTAGATGCACCGACGCTGGCTTTCAACGTGGCAATCAGTGAAAGTATGTCAATCCAGATTATCTGTCGGACAGGACGTTGGCCTGATGCCTTCGTGCAATTCGAAAGGCTATTCGAGAATGAAAACACTCCCCTGCGGGTCCACATTTGGAGGGTTGCACTGGAAGGCCACTGCGCCAACGCGCAGCTTCAAGCCGTACATCTCACTTCATTCACAACCGCCAGGTATTTAGTATCCAGAAAGCCGAGTTTTCACGGTCAACGATACGCCAGAGCAGTCGTCTACAAAATCCACGATTGCGTTGAGGTGTACGACTGGAGTGCATCAAGCATACAAGAGCATCGCAAAGCCGTGCTGTATGCCTGGTGTGTGAGTGTAGCAGTCGATGGTCGTGTGATTTCATTGACCGTCCTTTCAGGTCCATGTACATCTCCTCAGCCACGACCGGCTGTTGCTCTTCCGAAACAACCGCATTCTGCTGTGCGGCATTCCCGCTCTGGAGGCGTGCTGCTTGCCGTCTTCTCGTCCTCTAGGATCAAATATGACTCCTTACAACTCGATATCGCTGCCCGGCACCAGATTCGTTCGCGGCGGGCCTTCTCAACTGCGCTTTAATCTATCCACGGGCTGCACCTTCATGTCCGTCACCGACGCTGGCATATTCGTGGTGGGGCTGTCAGAGACCACGTCCTACGCCCACCTTTTCCACGCAATCGAGAACCCAAAGAATGTGACCGACGTTGTGTTGGGTGCCCGAAAGGTGTATATTCGCTCCTATCGCTTTGCGACAGCGTTCAGCTATGAAGCGGAGCACACCCTAGTCGGCGCCTCTACTATGGGATACCACACAACCCCGCTCCAAAAACGGTCCGTCCCGGAGAAGCACTTTGCCTACTTGGGCCCCAAGATGGACGAAATCAGCGGGCGAATAGTGATGGCCGCGTACCCGTCCTCGTTGGTCGTGTGCTACTATTCGCAGTACGACGAGCACAGATTGTTCGCAGGCCACCGGCACATCGCGACTGCTGTGTGTTGTGATTGAAGAGTTCGCGCGCCAATGTATCTGTATATGTCCTAATATCTTCCGATTTTTCGTCTCGGACGCCGGGGTTGCGGAGGACGAAGTCGCAGCGACCGGATGCGATCGGACAGCAACCCGGTCATTCAATCGCTTTGTCCCCATCGCGAGTCGATATATGGCGCATATTATTCCGACGCAGGGTGAGGAACTTGGGTGGTGCCACCTTTGGCATCATTTACTGTTGTTTCGTGTCAAATTCCCGCGAGATGTATAGCCATGCAACACACTTGAGAAGGGAAAACAACAGTAGTAATGCCTCCAAGCGGGATATCGCGATATGAATGTGATATGAGGTTGCGGAAGAGTGTAAATTTCTAGACGATGAGAAGTTGAGAACCAGGCGCGAGTTGCCTGACCTCGCGCGGGTAACTCCGATCGGTGGTCCGCCAGCACCGATGGCTGGGCTTCTCAGCCCGTTAGCGCCATATTGAGCTTGCGGGGCTTCAATTTCAAAGAGATGATCCGCCGCACTACCAGCCGTAGATGCGAGGTTCAGAATGTGCAATGAGCCTCTGAACAGCGCGTAGCAGCCATTGATATGTCGAGCGAGGCACTCGGAAATTACGTGACGGGTGGGACGTGACCGTGACTGCAGCCGATCGTCTATTCCAGTCGCTGTCGTCAGAGTTTGAAGTCTCCAACAACGAGGTCAGCTCAGGCCCCCGTCTTTCTCCCCGACGGCCCCTTCTCCCCGTCTTCATGCTCAGCATCCCCCGCCCTATATCCCATCCCATCCTCTAGCACTCACCACCACCATGCTCCCCTTGGCCGCGCTCCCGCTGCTCTGGGCCCTCCGCGCGCACGCGTACTCGTTCAGCATCACCAACACGCCACAGCAGTGCCAGAACCTCACCCTCTCCATCACCGGCAGCGGCGGCACCCCGCCGTACACCGCGCTCGTCCTCCCGTACGGCGCGAGCCCGCTCCCGAACAACACCGAGGTCCGCAGGATCCAGGACGAGACCTTTGACGGCACGTCCGCGAGCTTCCTCCTCGCGTACCCGTCCAACTCGCAGTTCGTCGTCGTGGTGCGTGCTCCCTTCTTTATTCTTCTGTCCATCGCCTCCGTGCCCAATTGTTGTCCCGCGCCGGTTTATCTTCCTTCCGCCCCGACAACCCTCCGCCTTATCGCGCCATCTCCCCCTGCCCTCCCCTCTCGTACCGCGAGCTAACGCATCCCGCCAGGTTTCTGACGCCACCGGCTTTGGCACGGGCGGCACGTCCACCGCCGCGCAGGTCCAAACAGGCTCGTCCGACAGCAGCTGCTACGGCACGACGCAGGTCGCGCCCGTACTCCCCTTCAGCACCGTCCCCGCGAACCAGCTCGTGCAGTGCTCGCCCATCCGGATTTGGTGGACCGCGAGCGAGGCGCAGGGGTGAGTGCTGTGTTTTATTTATGTGTTTTTCGCCTGGCGTTTTGTTCAGTTGTGGGTGGGGGAGATGGGGCGTGATAAGCTCCTGAAGGGAGGGTGTGTGCCGGATTTCATTATCTTTTCTCTCCCCACTCCTTCATCGGCGCTTGCGGACTTTGCGCAAAAAATCCTTATCCGAAATGAAAATCAAATTCAAATTCGAAATGGGTCGTCGAATGGTATCGCATTCGCGTGCCATCAGTGCACTACACTTCCCCTTCTACGCATCCCTGCCATGTCTCAGCATATATCCTCCTTGTGTCTCTGCTACGGTGTCGCTGCCACCTGCCCAATCCCGATTCCAATTTCGATCCCTTCCATTTTGGCCCTGAATTTGATTTTGCCCGACCCTTACTAACGCGCCCGCAGCACGCCGCAGTTCTACGGCATCATCCCCGGCGGCGAGTCCTTCCACATCCCCGAGCCCGCGCTCACGACCGTCACGGCCGAGGGCACGGGCTTCAACTGGTCCGTCCCCGTGCGCGCGGGGACGACGGTCATCCTCACGGGCGGCGACAACCGCGGGATCGGCGTGAGCGGGAGCATCACGCAGAACGTGCAGGAGGTGCGTCGTTCTTCCTTTTTCTGTGGTTTTAGGAGGGTGCTGATGGGGGGGCAGGGCATAAGCGGGACGGACAATAGCTGCTTGAATGCGACGAGCCCGAGCAGCACGCCGGGGACCCCGGCGGGCGGGATGTATCCCACGGGGAGCAATGGCGCGGGTGCGAGCAAGACGGGGAGCCAGACGGGCAGCGCGAGCGCGACAAACACCAGTGCCGCTGCGGGTGGGGGGTCAAAGTGCGTTTTCATCCCTGATACGAGCTTTGGGTAGGGCTGACACACGGACAGGAGCAAGACGAACATCGGCGCGATCGTGGGCGGCGTCATCGGCGGGATCACCGCGCTCATCGTCGCGGGGCTGCTGCTGCTCTTCTTCGCGCGGCGGCGGCGCTTCCACGAGAAGAAGGGGCGGCGCAACACGGCGCACACGGTCGACCTGCTGCACGGCGACGGCGACGGCGAGGAGCACGACATGGCGGAGGCGCGCGGCGAGCTGCCGCAGTTCTACCAGCCGGAGCCGTTCCTCGTGCCGGACCCGACGATTGCGGAGTCGAGCGACGGGCGGCGGCAGAGCACGCAGACGAGCAGCGGGGACGCGCTGCTGGGCGCGCACGCGCACCAGAGCAGCGTGAGCACGAGCACGCGCAAGACGCCCGCGGGCCCGAGCGCGATGCGGCCCGTGAACATCATCCAGCACGAGGACGGCGGGGAGGAGGGGGACGGGGATGGGGAGGAGACGATCGAGCTGCCGCCTGCGTACACGCACATCAAGAAGGGCACGGGGAGCCGCGCGAACGTCGCGGCGTCGGAGGCGGATGTGGGGCATTAGAGTCCTGCGCGTTTGCGTTTGCATATATGCTGTTGTTTGTGCTGGTTCCCTGCGTCTTCTCTTCTCTGCTTCTCTGCACTTCATTATATCATATGATACCGGCTGGACATTTTGCACTAACATTTCCCGATGCCAGGCTCCCGTTCTATTCTACCGACATTATGACACTCCACGTTGTTTACTTAGGAACCACGCACCGCTGCTGCTACTCGTATCGATGTACTATACTGTTAGATATGCGAGTACCCGCACCCGATGATAACTTAATACCTTTGCTCTGATATATGCGTTGTGTATCATCATATCTATCTAGCAGAGACCCGCGCGTCGTCACTGATAGACAGCTATAAATGACGATAGCACCCATCCAACTGTCTATGGTGATTTTCGCTGCGACTCAATCGCGAGAGAAACGAGAGGTCATTCGTACTCACACTTTTGGGCCACTACATCCATAACGCCTCGCCACGCGCGCTCCTCCGTGGCGTTGATGGCCATGACTGCAGAATGTACAAAGCGGAGCGAAAGGACAGGCGTTTTCAAGACCGATTTAAAGTACACATAAATGATCGAATTTGAAGATGTACTTACAGCTGTAATGGAGCGGCTAAGTCCAGTGTCTAGCAATTGCGGTACGTATGTTATGTAGGAGCTTTTGAACATTTTGCCACCAAATAAACAGGTGCCAACAACAGTGCCAGCGGTGCACGTGCCGACTGATCGCGACACCGTCACGGTCACGGTCGCGGTGCCTCAGGACATTCGATTCCTAGTACTACCGTCACCCCCACCGAGTCTGACGGTTTCCTGAAGTCTGAAAACCCCCCAAATCTACGAGAATCTGTGAGTGCCTCTGGTAGAAGGTCAAAGCAGCAGAAGATTTATCTTATGCAAGTCAGATTTGGCCATGTCCTCGACAGCAACACAGATTCTATCAACCTGCCCATGCATATCCAGTATCGAACTCCCTTCCTTTCCCAATAGTCCTGTACCAGACTCCAGGTCCTCTCATGGACTCTCGCCCTCCGAAAAGCAACATATTCGCTCGACCTTGTTGCAAGTTCGCGACGATCTTGCACAACTGGACACCGCGATGGCACAAGTGAACACCGCGATGGTACATCTCAATTCTATCCGAAACGACATAACAAGAAAGCAAAGGGCGCTGCACGAGTTCTCAAGAAAAAACCGTGGACGACTCTCCCTTATCCATTCGTTCCCACCCGAGATACTCGCCGAAATATTCTTCTACTTCAAGCGCAATTGGTTCGACTATCAGTCTCGCACTGCTCAAAAACCCTATGGGCGAGACGGGCTTATCCTGCCAACGCATGTTTGCCGGCACTGGCGCCAGGTCGCCCTCTCGACACCCTTTCTCTGGAACCACGTGTTCGTTAGTGCAGACCTTGCTTATGCCGTGACAACCACGTCCAAGGTGGAGCGTGCCCAAGCCTGGGTAACGCGCGCGGGGGATTGCCCTCTCTACATGTACCTCCAATGCAGTTCAGCCAAATATGAAGCAACCTGGAATGCACTTCTCCAGGTCGTCCTTCCAACATCTCGTAGATGGAAGCGCGCCGTGATCGTGTTGCAAACCGGGGCCGATTTCTCCAGCATCAGGAACAAACTGCCGCTGTTGGAAACTCTAGACATCAGATCATTCAACTATGTAGCAGAGCCCACTGATGATTTTGAGATCATGCCCATGCTTACCAATCTTTCTTTGACGCCAGTCGGTGCTTGGGTTGGCGCCCACACATTCCCTTGGACTCAGCTCACCACGTTCGATGGAAATGGCCATGAAATAACCGTGCAGCAGAGTCATCATTTGGTGTCGAAGATGCCCAACCTCACGTCACTGAACGTGTCCCTGCTCTATGAACCAAATCCATCAACATCGATCACGTCGCCGCTGCGATTTCCTCAGCTCGAAAGTTTGAACTTGACCGCCGGAGGGGATGGTGGCATCGACTGCTTCCTCAATGTTCTCGAGTTCCCTTCCCTGCGAGTCTTGACTTGTACCTTTTGGGAAACAAACGGCGATAGTGATTATCGTTGGGGGGACGCCGACGGTGAAGATAGCGAGGCCGACACCGATTTTGTCTTCAGCTGGGTTGTATCACTGATATCCTTGATCGACCGCTCTTCCTGTTCCATCGAGTATCTGAATCTTACTGTTGAATCAATGTATACGAGCATCCACAGCTTACTTCAAGCCACCCCGCATCTGAAGGCTCTCAATATCGAGTGGCTCCAGCATGGCAGTCGCTGGAGGTGCAGAAAGGTCATACAGTCCCTCACCGTTCCGTCAGCTGGAGAGTACGGAACACTCGTGCCCAACCTTGTCAGCTTGCGCCTGCAATACGAGTCCGACTTCCAAATGGACGCTTTCGTCACTATGATCGACTCACGTTGGAGATTGAGCGACTGCATGGCCGGAGTGCCCCCCACCCGCATCCGGTCAGTTCGACTTCGAGATGTTCGAGACTCCAAGATCCTTGACGCAAAATCACGGCGTCTTCTACGTGAAATGGGGACGGAAGGTCTCAGTATATACATTCATATCTCAAACAGGGGCACCATATCTTTCAACGACCCTATAGAGCAGGCGTGAAGCGTCCACTATCAATTACCTAGTACTATCCATGCGTCTTCAGCGAGTACATGCGCGGATATATTTCTCACGATTATTTACGCTTTAGGCCGGTACAGGTCTACATATACCTTATAATCTGACCTGTCTGCCGCCATCGTGAATGATGTGCAAGTAAGATGAAAAAACTACGGTTCTTGATGCCTTCGCGAGATGCATGCCATCTTTCAGGCTCATCATAATCGATGCCGGTTCGGACCTCGTATCTACCGCAGAGCAGTCTGAACAGTATCAAGAATGAGATGACGTCGTGGTCGTGGCCGCGGAGGGAAGCGCCATTGTAGGGTTTCCACATGAAGCTCCTGAGGCCTGAGCGCTGAGCCCTGGAGCGATTCGAGACTGTGCAAGGGGGTGTGACTGGGGTTCCGGGAAGCGATAGCAGGTTATACGAGACGCAAACGAGACGTCTAGAATGAGATTTCGCAATGCAGAACATGCCAATAGCAGGGGGTAATCGATACTTCAATCGACGATACATTTTAGGTATATTCTCGTCAGAGACTCCGATCGCGAGAGTGTCGTTGCAGGTACCGGCGCAATTGTAGTTAAGGAGAAGCATGCAATGAGATTGAGCAAATGTGGCATACCTGCCTGTCGGCATTTACCGAGCGACGCCAGCCACCAACTCAGCTCGCTTTCAGGCTTGTCCTTCTCCTTGTCTCTGTCTCTAGATCTTTTCCCTCCCGCCCACATCCTATACCCTCGGAGCACATTTATATTATCATACAAATACCCACATTCTCTACTATCATGACTCAGAACACGAACATTACGAATACAAACACGAAGAACTCCGAGAACACATACACAATTAGCACCTCGCCCCCGCGCGCCCCGCCCATCACCTATACCGCCCACCATGGAACCCGCTGGGCCAAAGAAAAAGCCGCTGCACCACCTGGTGCCTTCGAGCACGTCGACGATCCCGCCGCCGTCGGGCCTTGGATCATGGGCGAGACCGTCGGCAAAGGCGCCTCTGGGCGCGTCAAGATCGCGCGTCACCGCACCACAGGCCAGCTTGCCGCAGTCAAGATCCTCCCCATTGCGCCCCTTCTCTCCGCCCGCCAGGGACTCGATGGAAAAGCAAGAGAGAAGGCCGCAAAACAGCGTCTGGGCGTAGACCGCGAGATCACGATGATGAAGCTGATGGATCACCCGCACATCCTGCGCATATACGACGTATTCGAGGACGCGCGCTCGCTCTACCTCGTGCTCGAGTACGTTCCCGGCGGCGAGCTCTTCGACTTCCTCGTCAACCGCGGGCGCCTCCCTCCGCGCGAGGCGGTCGTGTTCTTCCGCCAGATCCTCGCCGCGCTCGCGTACGCGCACGCATTCCGCATCATCCACCGCGACCTCAAGCCCGAGAACATTCTCATCGCGTCGCTCGAGCCGCCGCGCATCAAGATCGCCGACTGGGGCATGGCCGCGTTTGCGCCGCCCGCGCTCCAGCTCGAGACCTCCTGCGGCTCCCCGCACTACGCGTCGCCCGAGATCGTGAACGGCGACCGCTACGAGGGCACCGCGACGGACATCTGGAGCCTTGGCGTCATCCTCTATGCGCTGCTCACGGGCCGCCTGCCCTTCGACGACAAGGACGTGCGCGCGCTGCTGCTCAAGGTCAAGGCGGGCCGCTACGACGTCCCCTCGCACATCGGCCCCGCCGCACGTGACCTGCTAGCGCGCATGCTCGTCGTCGACGTGCATACGCGCATCACCATCCCCGAGATTCTCCAGCACGCCTGGCTGAATGCCCCGTCCTCGGACCCACACGCGTACGTGCCGCCCCCGCCACCCGCTCCTTCTGCGCTGGCTCGCAGCGTGAGCAGGATCGATGAGGACTTGATGCGTGGGCTACTGGTGATATGGGGCAAGAATGCGTCCCGCACAGCGTTGGCAGCCGAGCTGCTCGCGCCCCCAGGCGAGGGCACGCTCGCCAAGGCGTTCTACTTCCTACTCAAGCTGTACCGGGACCGAACCGTCGTCGAAGGCGTGGAAGAAGATGGGTGGCTCGGCGGGAAGCAAGTGACGAAGCAGTACACGACGCCTGCGGCAGTGTCAATGGCAGTGAGCAACCCCCAGCCGGTCGTGCGCACCCGCGCCCGCCCGCAGTCTACGCCAATGCCAGAGTACGCCGCGTACCACCGAGACCGCGCCCTCGCCTCTCCCAACCCCAACCAGCCTGTATCGCGCCGCGCGTCCGCCTCTCCACCTTCACAGGCCGACGCTCGGGCGCCCCGCTCGACCGTCAGTGTGCAGCCGCGCGCTGCAGTCTTCCGCACCCGCGAGATGATGCGGAGCGTGGGCGAGCCAATGGTGTGCGACTCATCGTCGCCGCGCTTCCGGCACTCGACCGTGCCCGCGCAGGCGCAGGCGGCGGTGTCACCGCACTCCGTGTATGCGCAAGTCCAGCGGCCGCAAAGTGCCCGTTCTCAGAGCGCTCGTCCTCAGAGTGTTCTCTCGCAATCGCAGGACGGGAGCCCGATGCGTGTGGACCCCCCACAGACTCAGCCGCTCCCCATGCTGAGAGCTCCGCGCGTGGCGAACCAGGAGTTTCAACGCACAGTCGACGAGTTGACGGAGAAGGTGAACACCCTCGCGCGTGTGAAGCGCGAGGGGAAGGAGAATGCGGGCCGGCAGAGCCAGACTCAGCTGCGCGAATTGAACCAGAACCAGGCGCCGGGTAACTATAAACGCGCCTCACGTGCCTCGCGAATTCAGGAGAAGGAAAAGGAGAACACCGGGACGGCTCTGGGCGACGGCGAGGAGGAGTTCGTGCATGTGCATGGTGCAGGGCCGTCGATGACGAACACGCCACGGATCCCATTCCAGGGGCAGCAGGAGCCAGTGCATGCCTACGCGCCCGCGAACTTCGTGCTGGAGGTCGACCAGGAGCAGAAGGACACCAAGGAGAAGGACGGGCAGGGGCAGGCGAAGAAGAGCAGGCGCACGCGCGCGCTCACAATCGACCTCCCGGGCACGCATCTGCGCCGCTTCGCGCTCGCGTCGCCGAATCCCGAGTCGCCGACGACGCCGTCGCCCGCCGTGGGCGAGTTCAAGGGCTGGTTCGCGAACTTGTTCAACTGGAAGGCGCAGACGTGCGTGCTGTGCTCCTCGACGGGCGCGCCCGCAACTCGGGCCGAGGTGACGCGGCTGCTCGAGCGCCGCGGGGTCGTTGTCGCGCTCGAGGACGGCAGCGTGCTACGCTGCCGCGTGGACGACGGTGCGGAGAACCTGAAGAGCACGCGCTTCCGGGTTGAGCTGCATGCATCGCTTGCGGCCGCGTCGGCAGCGCAGGCGGGCGGGTCGCGCTCGCCGCTGGCGTCGCCTACGGGTTTGGGACTCAAGCATGGCGGCGCGGGCGGGGCGCAGTGCGTGGTTGTGCTCACCCAAGAGAAGGGCGCGGTGGCGACGTTCCGCGCGGTCTGCGCGCGTCTCAGGGAGGAGTGGACGCTCGATGCGCTGCAGTCGCCGCCGGGCGCGCAACATCTGATGGAGACTGGGGAGAGCGGGAAGATGTTTGTTTGAAACACATTTGAGTTATTACTATTACTATTTAGATGAAGGCGCATACACTGTATCCTGTATTATATTCCGACAAGCATCACCATTGTATCATAGAACCATTCATACAGACAAATCACAATTATTATCTTGATGTACAAGATATAGCATACATTGAGAGCCATGCCCAGCAGCGGCCTGAGCGACTGAAAAGGTTGAAGAGCCACCAGTTGCGCCACAGCTGCTTACCAAATCGGACCATTTTCGCTTTGTAGCCACCTGTTCGCCCATACGCGCAGGCTCACTGTCCCCAGGCGAAGACCTTAAACGAGCACGACACCACATGAATCAAGGCGCGTCTGCAGTCGATCCGGACAACGCGCCCGGCAAGCGCAGCGAGCTCGACCCTATCCAGGGCGGCGACGTCGGCAACTTGCCCCCCGAGTCTGGCAAAGGGGATGAAGACGGCGGGGATGTGTCAATGGCGGACGAGGGCGAAGGCGAAGAGTCGGCAGAGGATGCGGATGATGGCGGAGAGGACGAAGAGGACCCCGCCGCGCTAGAGGCGACGCGTTTGCGCTTGGAGGACCAGGCGCGCAAGTACCTCGCCGCGCAGACGCATGCGGTGGTGATCCCCTCATATGCGGCGTGGTTCGACATGGCGAAGATCCATCCTGTTGAACGACGCGCCCTTCCGGAGTACTTCAACTCGCGTAACAGGAGCAAGACGCCCGCCATATACAAGGACTACCGTGACTTCATGATCAACACGTATCGCTTGCGACCCACGGAGTATCTTACTGTCACTGCGTGCAGGAGAAATCTGGCTGGAGATGTGTGCGCGATCATGCGCGTGCATGCATTCTTGGAGCAGTGGGGTCTCATTAACTACCAGGTATGCAACATTTGCTGCACTCGCACACAAACTCTAATATTGCACAGATCGACCCCGAAGCACGACCTGCCACTCTTGCACCACCATTCACGGGCCACTTCCGAGTCATTCTTGATACTCCTCGTGGATTGCAATCCCTGCACCCTGGCACAAAACCCACACATCCACACGCCGCCACCAACGGACATCCCTCAGCTACCAAATCCCAGCCCACCTCCACCCCCGCCTCCCTTGAATTGCGCAATTCCATATATCAGACGACCTCCAAGACCTCCCGTTCTCTCTCGAGTGGAGAGGCCTCTGCTCTAGCAGCAGGTGCGAACGCAGTCGGCGCGAACGTTGCGTACTCCTGCGACACCTGTGGCACAGACTGCACAGCGCTGCGATACCACTCTCTGAAAACGAAAGGTTTTGAGCTCTGTGCGCCATGCTACCTCGACGGGCGCTTCCCATCGACGATGTTCAGCGGAGACTTCGTCAAACTCACTGCTGCTGCACCCGGCGTAGCGCACGGCACGGGCGTGGACGGATGGACGGACGAGGAGACGCTGTTGCTTCTAGAGGGCATTGAAATGTATGATGACGACTGGAGCTTGATTGAGGAGCATGTCGGGACACGGTCGGCGCAGCAGTGTGTGCAGAAGTTCCTCGCATTACCGATTGAGGACCCGTATCTCGCGGCGGAGGGCGATATGGGCCCGCTGCGGTACGGCAGGGTGCCCTTCGAGCAGGCGGACAATCCTGTGATGAGCGTTGTGGCGTTCCTTGCGGGCGTCGTGAGCCCCGGTGTGGCCGCAGAAGCTGCAAAGACTGCACTACACGCGCTCACAGACGGCGACAAAGACGGCGACAAGGAGAGCGGCGAAGAGGAGAAAGAGGAAGAGAAGACAGCAGACGAAGGCGACGGCGATGAAAAGATGCAGGATGGCACTACGCCCACTGCATCCTCCAGCAAACCTTCCAAAAAGCCCGCCATTGCGCACTCAAAAGTGCAGCGCGCCGCTTCCCTCGCGCTCTCGGCCTCCGCCAAAGCCGCACAGGCCCTCGCAGACGCAGAGGATACGCATATCCGCGGGACCCTCGCGTCGCTCATCAAGCTCACCCTCACGAAACTTGAACTCAAAATGGGCCAGTTCGAGGAGCTCGAAGAGATCCTCGAGGATGAGCGGCGGGGGCTTGAGAGCGCGCGGATGGCTTTGGTGCAGGAGCGCGTGGGGCTGAAGCGGATGTTGGATGGCATCAGGAGCGAGCTGGCGGCGGGGAGGGGCGTGAATGTGGGTGATATGAGCATGGGGACGACGGGTCAGGGGACAGTGATGAATGAGGTACCGCAGGGCCAGGTGATGGATGCTGGGCCTGTGTCCGACGCGCATTACGCACAGCTTACTTGAGACGAGGGTTCGTTTATACATTTTGTGAATATGCTCTGTTGTTTTAATTATCCTGTCTCTTATACATTCTTGAATCATTCGTTGGGTATACAGGCTTCGACGTATACCACCTTTCCAGTTGTACAAGCACTGGACGCTCACCTCATACGCTGAGTTGTCAACTGACACTAAGAGGGGAATATCGAATGCTATAGGTCACGTTAATTCTGGGCTTGAATCCGATCACCTCTGAGCGAGAGGGTGCATCTATCCTTAATCAAAGATACAGAAACGCTGTCATATAGCAAGTCAAAGGCCGTATCTCCATTCAAAAATAATAGTCATCATAGTTTTCGTTTTCACATGCCGCGGCCACGGCCTCCATCTCCTCAAGCTGTTCGTCCATCCACCTCTGGTAGTCTTCCTCATCTGGCTCATCGTCGCTTGCGTACTCGCTTCCACCCTGCTCTCTGCGATCTAATATCCATTTTTCGCGCAGCATTTCCTCTCCGTCAGCATCGGATACGTCGAAGGGGTCCATGCCATTCTCAGATGGATCGTACTCATCGGCCTGCTGAGCGTAATAAGCTTCCTGGTCGTCTCCAGCATCTGAAGAGGCGTCGCCATCCCCGCCGAATTGACCATCCATCATGTCGTTGAAGCGCTGTTGCGCGGAATGCCCCAAAAACTGCGAGCCATCTGCCCAGCGCCGGTATGTGCACGCTCTTGTAGCGCACACTCCAAACCATTCGCCGAGATTATGTAGCAATCCCCGCTGGACCTGCTGCATTCGAGCAGGATTTCCGCAATCACATCTCAGAGCAGTTGGCACAGGCCGGGGATTGGGGACTCCGTCTTGACCGTCGTCTTCATCGTCCTCTGACCTATTTTCGGCGTCTTCTTGTGATCCTTCACTATCGTCTTCGCTTTGCTCTTCCGCAAGATCACTCCCTTTCACTGAATACCCGGGCGCCACATCCTTCTTCTCGTCGCCAGTATCCCTTGACTTGTGGGAAAGCGAGACGCGAGCCTTCTTCGATGGCGAAGGGGGGCTGCGCTCCTCGCTGCTGTCTTCCCGGTCGATCGTGCGCTTTTTAGACATGACTGCCTCTAGCAAGATAAGATTGTCAGCTACTGTCAGCAGAAGTGGTTTCGGCACATATGGTTCGATCCGTGCCTTGACCTTGCACAAGTTGCGTACCTTGCATGTGCGTCATAATAGCTCATTCAGGGGTTGCTCCGCCAATGCATGTTCTCCTGAGCTCTCTTCCCTCTTAGTTGTGTCGAGGGGATATACCAATACACAAAGTGATTGCCGTTCTCCCTGTTTGTTCCGTTGGTCAAGCATCCTTTAAGTTGCTGCTGATGGGTACTAGCTTCTGGATGAACAAGGATCGAGCATACTCGTTGGCTGTGTCAGTATATTGAATATCCGCACGATCATGCCATATTTTTATTCTGCGCAGATCAAGATGAGGATCGCCTACGCATTGGATCTGCATTGCAATCTGAGGAAATGCGGCATAGTACAAATAATCAGTACAACTACAATACGGCAATCAGCCTTACTCGGGAACAACATATTTCTCGCCGTTGGCGAATCCATCGAACTTTTCGCATTCCATGTCCTTCAAGTCGATGCCCCTGAGCAACCTGACATTGACACAGAGCACATCATCACCCGGGACATCATTGATGATGTTGATTCCACATGTCGAGCAGAATTTTTGAGCGTTTCCGCGTTTCATGATGTAGGACGTGAGGGAGTCGGGGGAAGCGGCGATGACCTTGATGTTATCGCGGGCAGGGTATATCCATAGCATGCCGTTCTATGTAGTATAGATTAGAGCCAAGGCAGCATAAGTCAACTAGTGTCTGGCGAGTTAATGACAAGCACTCACACCACCGCATATCGAGCAGTTACATTCCACAAACTGCTTTCCAGCAAGATGCTCGGTCTTGACCTCAAGCTTCACGCCTCCGCAGTGACATGATCCTTCGTAAATGCACAGTCCGCTTTCAGGATCATGTCTGAGCTCAGATGCAGGAATGGTGGGATTCTCGTAGGTTGGTTGATATAGAGTTGCGCCGTCATAGCTGCAACATGGAGACACACTCGGTCAATGAACTGAACTGGAGTGGGGTACACTAACGAGTTGATATCAATGCTCCAGTAATCAAATCCGAGCATGGTGCGAAGCTTGATTTATGAAAGACGTTGCGTTCGCCGAACGTCAATGCACAGGTGAATACCACTCACATTGAGTAGAATGCGTTTGCCGCCCGAGCCGTCGGGCATCGTGGCATAGCATGAGGTGCCGCAAGTCTTGCAGAACTATTTTGCATGGTGATCGTCAGGACGAGGTACTTCGCGTCAAAGCGACCGCTTGTAAGTCCTCATGCTACCAAAACGACTTGCCTTATGCTCGAGATACTTATTGCCAAACTGATAGATGGCTAACTCATCGTTCCCCTTCGTGAAGCTAACTTCGCCAGGCTTGGGTGTGACCCAGAGATAACCCTTCTTTGAGCAGAGGGAACAAGTACACACAGATGCGGAGGTGATCTCCTCGGGAAACACAGCAGTGTATTTGAACGAGCCGCAGTGGCAGTTACCAGAGTATGTCTTTTCTTTAGAATCAGGCATAGATATCTGCTATGGATGGATGTTGATTGTGAAATGAGTGTATTAGGTTGCGGCAATAAATAGGTTTCCAGAGAGTTCGAGTCACTGAACGGGGCCGAAAATCAAATTGTCACTTAGGAGTTAGGGGCTGTCAACTTACTCGATCACAACCACCGACTCGGATGGCATCTGAGTCCGAGTCGATGTCTATCAACTTCGACCTACTATCAGTATACGTCTTGTGCACACTTTTGAGCAATCGGGCATTTTCTCGGGAACAATGGGGGCTACGTACTATGAAAATTATATCCAGGGAGATTGAACATTCTTCTACATACTCATCACTTTTGTAGATTTTACTATACAATAGCAATAGCGTCGGGCGTCGACCGAGACGACGACCTTGTTCTTACGGCATGGTTTCATGTAATGCACTTTTTCGTCACGCATCAGTCACTCTCCACAAGGCGTGGCCTCGTGTTTTTTTGGCACGAGGCGAATCTCAAAAGTTGTCACTCTAATGTCACGCATTTGCCTATTTTCTCAACGAATAAGCCACTTCCCAGCGTCTCAAGACCTCCAAACGTTCTGTATGGACTCTTTGGTATACATAAAAATACTGTAGGGTCTAATTTCCCTAAAATATGATCAGGATCTCTTGGATCTGGTCGAGCTACCTTTTTCCACTGCTAAAAACTTGGCCTGATCGACACATCTCGTGTCTCCCTCCTCATCCAGCCTCAATGTAAGTCGGCGGTTCATGTGGATTTGCATTGTTCTATACGCTAAATAAATTTGGTAATTTTAGGAGCAGTCTGGTATGGCTGAAATGAAAAAGTGCACAAGCTGAACCCTGTGCACATGACGTATACTAATAGTACTTCGACTCGGACTTCTGCTCGGCTCTCTACCGAAATTAGTCTCTTACAATCATGCCTCGAGGAGGGAAGATAGTCTTTCCACCGAAATATCGGTAAGTGATCCCTTGCACCATTCTCTTTTCCTTCAACCCATCACTATGATCACAGGCGGCTCGCAGTCTGACGAAACGAGACCCTTGCTGCTCGCACAGCCCTCCGAGGATGACCCTGACAGCAGCCAGGTGAAGAGAACTACCCCTCTGCCCAAGCCGCAGCTAGCAGGTGCGCTCATCTCCCGATTCTGAGTGAAAAATGAAAACTGACTAATCCAGTTGTAACCTGTATCAGACTTGTCGAGCCGATCGCCTATAGTCAGATATTTCCATATATCAACGAATATATCAACACACTACATGTCACCGACGACCCAAAAAAGATTGGCTTCTACAGCGGGATAGTGGTACGTTGGAGCGCCTGTTATTCGTGACAGAATGGTCTGCTCATCATGGGCAGGAAAGCATTTTTGCTCTGTCTCAACTTGGGTCCACGTATTACCTCTCCAGACTCTCCGGTGAGCCAGCGCTCCACTATTCATGCCACTGCTCTCGTCGACTGAATCTACGAACAGATCGGGTGGGACGACGGCCCGTCATACTAGGCGCGAATCTTGGATGCGCGATCGCAACATTCTGCTTTGGTTTAAGCACCAGCTTTCGAGAGATGCTGATCTCCCGTGCATTGGCGGGATTGTTCTCCGGGGGAACGCCAGTCAATCACTCTGTCATAGGGGAGCTCACAGACTCGACAAACTTCGGGCTGGCCTACCCCATATACAGTTTAGCTTGGCCGACAGGGCTTATCCTTGGGTATGTGTTTCCAATTTTCGGTTCTTCCTTTTGATCTGATCATCGTCACAGGCCCATGTTGGGAGGCAGTCTGGCGCATCCTGCAGACAAGATGCCTTGGCTCGACTTTGCCTTTCTGCGGCGCTACCCCTTCTTTCTTCCGGGAGCGATTGCGAGCTTGCTTACTGTACTTGCGGTGTTCATTGGGTACTTTGTTCTACAAGAAGTAAGCTCCTGCATTCAGCCCCTCATCTGACACGCTCTGATTCCTCCAGACCCTTCCTAGTAAAGTTCGGAAGTCCAAAATGCAAAGCCTAGGTGTCGAGGTCAACGACGAACCGCACGATAAGCCTTTGAGTTTGAAGGAACTGCTCTCGAACCCCGCCATACTTTCCCTCTGCACATCAGGTTTTGCGCTGTGCTTCTTGAACACGGGATTTCAGGTCATTTTTGTTCTGTTCTCCTACACATCTATCTTGAACGGCGGCCTCGGTCTTTCGGTGAGCACCAACATTGATGCAAAGCTTACTACTGGACTCATCTCTATGTAGACAGACCAAATCGGATTCGCGCTTTCCACATCTGGCGCGATATCATTGGTCTTGCAACTGATGATTATGCCATACCTCATCCGGACTTTCAACAGAGCGAAGATGTACAGTCTCTGCTTCTGGATGTTCCCATTCATATTTCCCCTGCTGGCGGCGCTAAATGCCATTGCTCGCTGTGGATATAACGAGACCACTGGGGAGCTCAGCGCCCGCGCGTCAGCGGGTGTCTGGGTAGGGGTTGCTATAGCTCTGGCGATGTGCAGGTTCGCAAACTTAGCGTTCGGGTGAGCGTTAGAATGCTTCGTCCGAGTGAGCCTTGAAGCTAACTTTTTTGCAGATTCAGCGTGATTCTGATAAAAGAAAACTGCCCGAACTCTGCGTCGCTTGGGATGAGTAACGTGGGTGGCTCTTCGTCGAGTATCTCGTTGCTTGAAAATTCAAACGTTATCTCCAGGGCCTTTCACAATTCGCGCAGTGTCTCGCGCGCGCTTTTAGCCCTGCCATCATGAGGTGCGCTTTATATTTGATTATAGAAGCGTAGACTAAATTCCTTTAGTTCTATTTTCGCCCTATCAGTCGACTACAATTTACTAGGCGGTTATGCGTGGGCGGTGATAATGTTCTCATTGGCGATACTAGGCACGACTCAGTTCGCATGGGTTGCCCGGCTGAACCGCCGTCGGACTGGATGTATCTGAGTTGCTATTGGTCTCAACGTTCGTCGGCGGCGGTTGGCGTTTTGTATTAGATGGATTTGTTTGATCTTGCCGTGGGTGGTTTATGGTAACTCTCTTACTGTAACAGCGAAGAGCACACTGCACGATCCGCTATCGCGTGGTCTCAATCACCGTGAAGACAAAAGATTGCTCTTCACCTCAACCAATCCAACACGCTGTTTCTCGCTCTGGAGTTGACGGGCACGTTGGTTGAGTAAACACGTTGCAAACAATGCAAAGCCACTGACAGATGAAGATGACACTGACAGCTGCAGGCTGCTGCTTATGACGTGACGGAACTCGATCGGCTGTATTTTTCAGTAGGCCGGTATCGCGGTTCGGTCGCAAAAATGACCACTCTGTTTGATCCCACTCATACTCCTCCTATGGCATGAGCTCGTCTCTTTGTGGACGTTCTTCTATACGTGCCACACCTTGCAGCTATTGCCTGGAACACCCATGACAGTCCTTTCTCAGCTAATTCTCGATTTCTATTCCTAGGGTCTGGGCACAACTTTGCTACGTATACGTTGGCCACTGGTCAGTGCCGCTGAGTTTACAATGCTATCGATTGTAACCCCTCGGTGAATCCGGACCTCGGGCTTTTCAAACATCCGTCCAGATCATATTGTTTGTGGGCGTTGATACTCGTTCAACATCTTGCCACTGATGGGGCCAATGTTATCGATTATAACATCGTGGCACGCCCGGAATTCGATTCTCTCAAGTCTACGCAGGCCATGATGGCTATGTGTGCAGATAATCACCTACCAAAATACATGCACAGCAGAGTCTGGCCGACCAACGGCACTCCAGAACAAAAATTAGCGGGACGGACGTTCAGCATCTCGGAGGCCAAATCTGTCTATAATCTCAAAAGAGTGTATGTGGAAAGGGACTTACACGTGCTATCAGCCGCACACTGGCAAGCTTTCACAAATGGCAAGTCGCGCCATAAATCTGGATGCCTCATGTGGATGTCTGATCTCACTTTGCCTCCAATAGCCCTGGTACAAGGCACCGATGCAGTGGTCTTGCCACAATCCAACATCATCCCTTGACTAGTACTCTGAAACGTGTTGTCCTCAATGCAAGAATCACGCGGCTTGATTCAAAAGGACCCAAATGATATCCATAAGACCAGGCCCATCTGCTCATCGACTCGGACATTTCTCCTTCTCTTTACTCATCAACATCCATCTGATCACTCTACACGTCTAATTCGATGGCTTCGGACCGATCCTCAAACCACAATCGCAGCATCTCTGATTGCACACACGTCGAGCAAGCTGTCGTCATGAGCTCTCTAGAGAAAATTGAGGGTATTATGTTCGAACCAGGCGATGGCAATGCTGCGCTTCGCAAACTCGGAGTTTTTTTAAGATTACAGGAGGACGTTGCGGAGACTAAGAAGGCTCTGAAATGGCTCCAGAGTCAGAGAAAGGAAACCGATGGTCGGGAGGCATATGTCAGTTTCTTTTACTATTATCGTTATTCACAACTTGCCCCCTGACATCTTCCCCAGGCTCGCTCGTTTTCCGAGGTGACTCAGGAAGAACACCTAGAACAGCTAGGTGTGGTAGGTGGCCACCAGACCAGCTCCATACAGCAGGCGGAATTCGACCAGTCAGTCGACGATGCCTTGGAGACACAGAGTTTGAAGAAACACAAAACCTCACTGGCTCAATGGAATCCGCAAGAATTGAAGGAGACAATCAACCTTATCGACAACCAATTCTCCCAAAGGGTCTCTGTCGCTGATTCTGTGTTTTTAAATATACTAATTCATCGCTTAGACTGAAGCAGCTGCGCGGATTCGTATAGACCAGTGGCTTCTCAGCCTCCTAAAGTTGTGTTCTGGTCCTGACCTCAGGCTCACGGTCGGTGTAGTTCCAGAGATAGTCATATCTCGATCGTCGGGCAGGGCGGTCGTCATCAAGTCCGGCAAAAACTACACTAGGTTGACAGGGTCGACCGACTACGCGATATTTTCCCTCGACGACACGGCTATGCCCGGTACGTTCCTCGCCTCTGCAGATTCTATCGAGTTTACTCAAATTATGAAGTTAATATGTACTTGGCGCATCATTATGATCAAGCACGGCAGGAGGTAGCCGCAGCTCCTGTCTTGTTCATGGAAGCAAAGAATGAGAAGGCCAATTTCGACGAATGCGTGAGACAAGTGATTGCGCAATCTGTGGTGGGGTAAGCAATTATTTGTTGTGCTCGGAAACATCTTTACTGATATGCACCACCAGTCTCGCCGTCAACCTAGAGGAACTACCCAACGGAGATTCCGATGCGCAGTATGTACAACTCTCTCATATCGCGTTACCGTTCACATAAGTATCTGGTTATGTGCAGGTGCAAACATGTCCCATTCATTTTGACGAATGGGAATGCTTGGATATTCGGGGCTGTTTTTGCTTGCAAAAACGTCGAGAAAAGATTTTGTCGGTATACAACACGGCTCATCTTCAAGGATGAGCGTAAATTGATGGCGGCCTTACTGGTCTGGGTGAGTGTGCATTTTTTTAAATACTTGCTGCACTTACAAACACATTGGCCGGTATGCTTAGTGCACTGCACCGGCTGATCGCATTGCCGCTGCAATGAGATGTAAAAATAATAAGGAGATAGATTTTTAGCTTTTAAACAATTTGTACTTGTCGAACTAGGAGAGAAATTTAGCTTAGAAGCAATTTGTACTTGTCGAACTGCGAATAGTAGAAGACTCCTATCGCATATGAAGATGCAGCCATCACTACTCGACCACTGGCCTCATCCATCTGAGGTTCCAAATAGGGAATGCACTCCTTCGTGATAAATCGTCTCCGAATTGGGGTAGTGCGGTACTCAATACCGGTTTCACCTATCTGTTCCGTACGGTAACTGAAAACCTCTGCAAATTGACGAAATCGAGCATACACCCTTCGGGCGCCCACTAAAACGTCTGTGACGCGCTCTTCGTCTCCAATAGCGTGCAGTATGTGAGCGCTGGAAGCGGTTCCAGATAGTTTCACCGCAAATATGCCAGCATCTGTCGCAGACACGAATTCATAGCACATGGATGAACTGGAGCGAAGCTGAGACGGCCCGCCGCGGATGAATTTGGTGCCAGGTAATGAGATCGACCTGCAAGGAATTATAATCGATCCCGGACGGAGAGACGACGGTAGGCATGTCTCCAGCGCGGGGATGTCACACAACAAGATGTTATTTCCTTTAAAGATGAGAATCTGATCACGGCTCAAAAGGTGTAAACGATCCTGAGATAAATGTCAGTCCCATTCGGAGAATATCAAACACGTCACTTACGCATCTCTCATTGATGGTAATTTTATTATGTTCTTGCAAGTTTGAGGCAGTCCAGTCGTAGATCTCCACGCAAGCGCCTAATCCGGCCTGGATGAACGCCCTGGCGTATCGATCACTGTATAAGGATGCAGATCTGTATGATGTTGTCGATACGCTTCCGGGAAGCATGAATGATGTGAGATGCACGGCTTGAAGTTGGGCATCAGGACCGTGGCCATTCAGTGCGATTCTCCATATGTGCGTCCATAGAGGGGTGTCGTCCGGGATATAGCCGTAACCTGAAAGAGCCCACCCATGCATTAGTTAAAAAATGTTCCTGGGCAAAAAATCTGGCCTATGACTATACCTGGGAGATCTTGAGTAATTGTCAAGTTGAAAGTCAGTGTCGACGCGCTTGTCAGAATGTCAACATTTAGGGCCGTTGTTCGCAGATTTTCGTGCGCGTCGGCGTATCGAGGAATGAGGATTTTCCCCTCATCTCTTGGATCATCTAAATCGTATACCATGACAATACCAAAGGCACTCGCAAGGAGCCATCGCCCGCCATCCACCAAATAAGTCCTGGCCAGATTTGCCTTCTTGAAGGGTATCATGCGCATTGGAACGGGATCCTCGGTCGCTGACTGCCAAACAGCATCAACAGAGCCGCGTTGCAGCACCAGCCTTTCCATTTCACAGGAGGAAAACCGTTCTAACGGGGACTCCAGGGGCGGCGTTGGATTTAGGGCTGTAAAAGCAGCATACTGCTCACGCCAGACCGAGAGAGACCTAGAGACCGAGTCGAGGCGTTTGCAACTCTGTGAGTTGACGCAATCTGTATTTAGAACGATTTCATAACTCAACAAAGTTCAATAAAACTCACAGCTCGTGCGCGCAAGATGCTTCTCCAGTCAGCAAACTGTAAGATGTTCTCGATCACTTCCGTTGGTAACTGGGTCAAATGGCATGTTGGACGCGATATAACGCGTATGGTTCGTAGGAGAGCAGCTGCAGCTAGTGAGAGAGTGTGGATTATTCGGACTGAACTACTGACCGAATCCCAACGAAAGGCGAGCAGCCCAGAGTGCGAGTCTGCGAATAATGGTGGACTGCTGGAGTATTTGGTTCCATTTCCAGCTGCTCAGTACGTGAAGCCAGTATGCTATGTCGGCCATGCGCCGATGCAGCATTTGAAGTTATACGGCGGCAACGAAAAGTATAGTTGTAGCCCGAAGCAAATCTACCTCTAGAGTTGCTCTTGAGTCTATGCAAAGTTCGTCACTGTCACGGACGCGCTCGTGACAGCAAGAATGTGACGCCGCATGTTGAGCCCCGGGCCGCGAGTTCCACCGACCAGTTTCGATCTCTCGGTCTATCCACAAACTGTTACCCGTCCAGGCAATCGCCTCGAGCTCATTAGCAACTACGCACGCATATCTGTCTAAGCTGACGTCACCCTTGCCAAGTCATCTGGGTCATTATCCGCACACAACAAGCGTATACATATGCCTACAAGCTCCAACATGATCTTTGCGACAAAGCTGAACGCTGGCAGTTTATGCGCGCTGAGCTCCAGTACCTCTGGAGAACAGGTGTGCGACACTCACTTGAGCAATCTCGATTGTACCACGCTCCATTCGTGTAAGCCCTGCCCCGTTGACACTACCTTCAGACCTGGCTGACATCATTCTCAGCGACTCGCCTGCTGGGGAGCTCCCCAGCGCAAGCACATGCGACAAAGAAAATACTCGGCCATCCCAGTCTCCGTTATTCTAAATTGGATCTTGTGCTTTGCTAACTGGAACCGATACAACTTTCAGCTACGCGTCAGGATCCTACAGACCTATTCGAATGTGTTAATGCGTCACACTCGCGTCTATATACCTATCAGAGGCTCGCAACGAAGTCAATTTGAAGTCTTTGCTGCTGCTCCTCATGAACGCGATTGCTGAATTGCGATTGCTGAATTACCGCGCAAGCTAGCACTCCTAGTGGTTAGCCCTTCGTCGAGCTTGTGCCATACCCGTTTCGTTTTCCAGAATGAAGTCGAGGACGAAGATTCGTCCAACGGTACATCTATCATCGCCGGATATGCTCAGAAATTTCCTCGCCTCTCATACCGTCCATACTTGCACACTCCGGCCCGGACCTGTCCATCAAGCTAAACAATCCATCCGCGCTTTAGGCATCCGCTCCCCAATCCCACGCGCAAGCAAGCTACCTCTCACCGCCTTCCTCCCTTCCTGGGGCAGTCGCGCAGGCCATCAGACCACTCCTCACTCTCCACTATGAAGTGCACGCCTGCTGCAGTGCACCTGATTTGTCTCCTAAAAGTCGCAAGGGTGAATGGTTGAGCAAGGAGAATATGCTCCCATATAATCATCGTGCTATTCGCAAAACGATTTGCCATATTGTTTCCGGGCGCCCTGTCCTCGGGAAGCGGAAGGCCCCATTCGATGAAGGACAAATCGAGGAGCTAATTCTGCTCTTGTCAAAGCCACACTCGAGAGCGATGACAGCGCGGATGAGCAGCTCGTGGAGGACAGCCTGGCTACGAATCACTCAATGATATGTGATCTCGACGAACAGACAAGTGGGCCGCTTGAGTGCATCATAATCGACACCATTAATGGCCCTGATAGCCACGATGAGCTTACATCGTCCTTGAGGCCGATGGCCTGCAGCCTGCAGCTGTTCTGAGCAAGCGGATGCTGCGGTGCGCGCGATCAGCACCAATTCTTTGTGAAGTCGCTGGAGTGTCGAGGAGCCCTAAAGCCTGCGATGGAAGGCTCATTGGACGCGTTCGCACCTTCGACTCAACCAATAATTTCGGTGCTCGCAGCAACGGGCAGCGATGACCTGAAGGCACGTGCCGGCGCAAAGATGTTATTGTCGAACAATTTGTCGCTCTCTCAAACAAAGGGCATCGTTCACACTTTCCGTCAGGCCACCGAGCAATGGTCTTGTTTGGGCCTCTGTCCGGGCCATTTAACCTACTGCAACGCAGGCCGGTTCAAGTTGCATTCCTCTGACAAAACTTTCACTCATTCCATGGCCACTGATAATTTCCATACGGCTGGTCCTCCACGGGCTCGCGGGAGAGAAAGTCTTTCGTTTGTACTACACGATGCAGGTACAATTAATCTTTTTTGAAATATCGATTTTACAACTTGGGCATTTGAATTAACAACTTTGCTACGGTTGTGTTCAAGTTGGCCACCGCACCGGTCAATGCTGCTGAGTTCACAGTGCTATCGATCGGACAATAAGGAGAGAAATTTAGCTTAGAAGCAATTTATACTTGTCGAACTGAGAGTAGTAGAAGACTCCTATCGCATATGAAGATGCGGCCATCACTATTCGACCACTGACCTCATCCATCTGAGGTTCAAAATAGGGAATGCACTCCTTCGTGATAAATCGTTCCCGAATTGGGGTGGTACGGTACTCAATACCGGATTCACCCATCTGCTCCGTACGGTAACTGAAAGCCTCTGCAAATTGATGAGATCGAATATACACTCTTCGAGCACCCACTAAAACATTTGTGACGTCCTCTTCGTCTCCAATAGCGTGAAGCACGCGAGCACTGGAAGCGGTTCCAGATAGTTTCACCGCAAATACACCAGCATCTGTTGCAGACACGAATTCATAGCATACAGATGAGCTGGAGCGAAGCTGAGACGGCCCGCCGCGGATGAATTTGGTGCCAGGTAATGATATTGAGCTATAAGGAATGATCATTGATCCTGAATGGCGGGAAGACGGCAGGCATGTCTCCAACGCGGGGATGTCACACAAAAAGATATCATTTCCTTCAAGGATGAGAGCCCGATCATGGCTCAGAAGTTGTAAACGATCCTGAGACCAATGTTAGTCTCTTTCGGGGAATATCAAACCGGTCACTCACACATCTTTCACGGATGACAGTTTTACGATGCTCCTGCAAGTTTGACGCAGTCCAGTCGTAGATCTCCACGCAAGCGCCTACTCCGACGTAGATGACCCCCCTGGCGTATCGATCACCGTATAAAGACGCAGATCTGAATGATGATACGGTCCCAGGAGGCTTGAATGATGTGAGATGCACAGCTTGAAGTTGGGCATCAACACCGTGACCATTCAGTGTGACTCTCCATACGTGTGCCCATAGAGAAGGGTCTTCGGGAAAATAGCCGTAGCCTGTAACAGTCCACCAGTGTATTAGTAAAACCGTTCAACGGCATAACTCTATGACCATACCTAGAAGATCTTGACTTATTGCCAAGTTGAAAGTTAGCGTCGGCGCGGTTGTCAGAATGTTAACATTTAGGGCAGTTGTTCGCAGATTTTCGTGCGCATCTGCGTATCGAGGAATGAGGATTTTCCCTTGGTCTCTTGGGTCATCCAAATCGTATACCATGACGTCACCAAAGGCACTGGCCAGGAGCCATCGCCCACCCTCCACCAAGTGACTTTCGGCCAAATTTGCCTTCTTGAAGGGTATTATGCGCATCGAAACGGGATCCTCGGTCGCTGACTGCCAACCAGCATCAACAGAGCCGCGTTGCAGCACCAGCCTTTCCAGCTCAGAGGAGGAATACCGTTCTAACGAGCTTTCCAGGGGCGGCGTACTTGGATTGAGGGCTGTAAAAGCAGCATACTGCTCACGCCAGACGGAGAGAGACCTAGAGACCGAATCGAGGCGTTTACAACTCTGTGAATTGGCACGGTGTGTATTGAGGATAACTCCGTAGCTAAATAAAGTCTAGCAGGACTCACAGCTCGTGCGTGCAAGACGCTTTTCCAATCAGCAAGCTGCAAGATGTTCTCGATCACTTCCGTTGGAAGCTGGGTCAAATGGCATGTTGGACGCGATAGAACGCGTATGGTTCGTAGGAGAGCAACTGTAGCTAGTGAGAGTGTGTGGATTATTCGGATTGAACTACTGACCAAATCCCAACGAAAGGCGAGTGCCCCAGATTGCGAGTCTGCGAATAATGGTGGACTGCCGGAGTATTTGGTTCCACTTCCAGTTGCTTAGTAGGTAGAGCCAGTATGCTAGGTCGACCATGCGCCGATGCAGCATTTGAAGTTATACGGCGGCAACGAGAAGTATGGTTGTAGCCTGGAGCGAACCTAGAGTCCTCTAGCTGAGTCTAGTGGTAAAGCAGCAAGCTTGTAAAGTTTGTCACTGTCACGGACGTGTTCGTGACAGACGGAATGTGACGCAGTATCCGGGCCGCGAGTTCCACTGTCATGATTTCGATCTCTCCTTCTATCCACCACTGACCGTCCACCGTCTAGGCAATCGCGTCGAGCTCATTGGCAACTACGTACGCATATCAATCCAAGCTGACGTCACCCGTGTCTAGTCATCCGTGCCATTATCCGCACACAACAAGCGTATACAGAAAATATTCGGTCTTCTCGACTCTCATCACCACCATCGTTTTCAACTGGATCGCGTGCCTCACCAAATGGATTCGGTGCAACTTTCAGCCACGCGTCAAGGTCCTACGTATACAGACCTATTCGAATGTGTTAATGTGTCACGCGCTCGCGTTTACGTAGCTATCAGAGGCTCGCGACGAAGTTAATTTGAAGTCATTGCTGCTGCTTCTCATGAGCGCGATTGCTGGGCGACCGCGCAAGCTGGCACTCCAAATGGTTGACCCTTTGTCGAGCTCGTTCTCACTCCAGAAAGTGGGGCCGAGGACGAGGATTCTTCCGACATTTCATCTGTCATCGCTAGATGTGCCCTGAAATCTCTTCGTCTCTCATGCCATTCTTGCTCGCATATTCCGACCGGACTTGCCCATCAAACCAAACAATCCACTCGCACTCAGGCATCCACTCCTAGTCCCCACGCGCAAGCAAGCTGTCTCTCGCCGCCTTCCTCCCTTCCTGGGGCAGTTGCCCACGCCTCAGACTACGCCTCAGACCACGCCTCACTCCCCACTGTGAAGTGCCCACCTGCTGCAGTGCGTCAGATCCGTCTCCCCAAATCCGCGAAAGTGAATGGTTGGGCAAGAAGAATATGCCCCCGTATGATCATCGTGCTATTCGCAGAACGGTTGGCCGTACTGTTGTCAAGCGCCCTGCCCTCGGCAAGCGGCAGGCCCCATCCGATGAAGAAGGTCAACTAGAGCAGCTGATTCTGCTGTTGCGAAGGCCGCTCTCGAGCGCGATGGCCACTCGGACGAGCAGCTGGTGGAGGATAGCCTGCCTACAACTCACTTGATGATCTGTGGTCTCGAACAAACAAGTGGGCTGCTTGAGTGTATCCTCATCAACACCATCAAAGGCCCTGATAGCCATGGTGAGCTTGCATCGTCCTCGAGACCGATGTCCTGCAGCTTCTCTGAGCATGCGAATGCTGCGATGCACGCAATCAATCCCCATTGTTTGTGAAGTCGCTGGAGTGCCGAAAAGCCCTAGAGCCTGCGAGGGAAGGCTCATTGGACGCGTTCGCGCCTTCGATTCAATCAAGAATAATGTTGATGCTCGCAGCCACGAGCAGTGATGACTTAAGGGCACGTGCCGACGCGAAGATGCCATTGTCGGACAATTTGTCGCTCTCAAACAATGGCCACACATTGGCATCGTTCGCACTCTGCGTCCGGCCACCGAGCAATGGTCTCGTTTTGGGCCTCCGTCCTTGTCATTTACTCTACTGCAACGCAGGCCGATTGTGTTCCTCTGACAAAATTTTCACACTCATTCCATGGCCACTGCCAAGTACTACACGGCTGGTCCTACATGGGCTCGCTGAAGAGAAAGTCATTCATGTGTGCTCCGCCATGCAGCAACAATTGATCTTCTTCAAAACGTTGACTTCACAACTTGGGCATCTAAATTAACAACTCTGCTATGTTTACTTCAAGTTGACGACTGGCATCGTTCAATACCGCTGAGTTCACAATGCTATCAATTGGACAATAAGGAGATATATTTTTAGCTTATAAATAATTTATACTGGTCGAACTGAGAATAGTAGAAGACTCCGAGTGCATATGAAGATGCGGCCATCGCTATTCGACCACTGACCTCATCCATCTGTGGTTCGAAATAGGGAATAGACTCTTTCGTGACAGATCGTTCTCGAATTGGGGTGGTACGGTACTCAATACCGAATTCACCTATCTGCTCCGTACGGTAACTGAAAGCCTCTGCAAATTGACGAGATCGAACATACACCCTTCGAGCGCCCACTAAAACGTCTATGACGCGCTCTTCGTCTCCAATAGCGTGAAGCATGTGAGCGCTGGAAGCGGTTCCAGATAGTTTCACTGCAAATATGCCAGCATCTGTCGCAGACACGAATTCATAGCACATAGATGAACTGGAGCGAAGCTGAGACGGCCCGCCGCGGGTGAATTTGGTGCCAGGTAACGAGATCGAGCTGCAAGGAATTATAATCGATCCTGGATGGAGAGAAGACGGTATGCATGTCTCCAGCGCGGGGATGTTACACAAAAGGATTTCATTTCCTTCAAAGATGAGAACCCGATCATGGCTCAAAAGTTGTAAACGATCCTGGAATAAACGTTAGTCCCATTCAGAGAACATCAAACCAGTCACTCACACAGCTTTCATTGATGGTAATTTTATGATGCTGTTGCAAGTTTGAGGCAGTCCAGTCGTAGACCTCCACGCAACGGCCCAAATCGGAGATGAACGCCCTGGCGTATCGATTACTGTGTAAGGATGCAGATCTGTGTGATGATGTCGACACGCTTCCAGGAAGCATGAATGATGTGAGATGCACAGCTTGAAGTTGAGCATCAGTACCGTGACCATTCAGTGCGACTCTCCATATGTGTGTCCATAGAGGGATGTCGTCGGGGATATAGCCGTAACCTGAAAGAGCCCATCAATACATTAGTAATAAAATAAAAAAGGGTTCCCGGGCATATAATCTGGCCTACGACCATACCTGGGAGATCTTGAGTTATTGCCAAGTTGAAAGTCAGCGTCGACGCGCTTGTCAGAATGTCAACATTCAGGGCGGTTGTTCGCAGGTTTTCATGCGCGTCGGCGTATCGAGGAATGAGGATTTTCCCTTCATCTCTTAGGTCATCCAAATCGTATACCATGACGGTACCAAATGCACTAGCCAGGAGCCATCGCCCGCCATCCACCAAACGAGTTTTGGCCAAATCCGCCTTCTTGAAGGGTATTATGCGCATCGAAACGGGATCCTCAGTCGCTGACTGCCAAGCAGCATCAACAGAGCCACGTTGTAACACAATCCTTTCCAGTTCAGAGGAGGAATACCGTTCTAACGGGCTTTCCAGGGCCGGCGTACTTGGATTGAGAGATGTAAAAGAAGCATACTGCTCACGCCAGACTGAGAGAGACCTAGAGACCGAGGCGAGACGTTTGCAAGACTGTGAATTGGCGCAGTCTGTAATTAAAACGATTCATAACTCAACAAGTCTCAATAAAACTCACAGCTCGTGCGCGCAAGATGCTTCTCCAGTCAGCAAACTGCAAGATGTTCTCGATCACTTCCGTTGGTAGCTGGGTCAAACGGCATGTTGGACGCGATAGAACGTGTAAGGTTCGCAGGAAAGCAACTGTAGCTTGTGAGAAAGTGTGCGGATTATACAGACTGAAGTACTGACCAAATCCCAACGAAAGCCGAGTACCCCACAGTGCGAGTCTGCGAATAATGGCGGACTGCCAGAGTATATGGTTCCATTTCCAGCTGCTCAGTACGTGGAACCAGTATGCTAGGTCGGCCATGCGCCGATGCAGCATTTGGAGTTATACGGCGGTAACGAAAAGTATAGTTGTAGCCCGGAGCAAATCTACCTCTTCAGTTGCTTGGCAGAGTCTATGTAAAGTTTGTCACTGTGACAGACGCGTTCGTGAATGTGACGCCGCATGTTGAGCCCCGGGCCGCGAGTTCCACCTAGTCTCTCCTTGACAAATACTCGTACCTCGTTCTTAGTTCCACCGCATAGTTTCGATCTCTCCGTCTATCCACAAACTGTTCCCCGTCCAGGCAATCGCCTCGAGCTCATTAGCAACTAACACAACAAGCGCATATGCCTACAAGCTCCATCATGATCTTTGCGACAAAGCTGAACACTGGCAGTTTATGCGCATTGAGTTCCAGTACCTCTGGAGAACAGGTGTGCGACACTCATAATTCATTTGAGCAATCTCGATTGTACCACGCTCCATTCGTGTACCCCGTTGACACTGCCTCCAGACATGGCTGACATCATTATCAGCGACACGCCTGCTTGGGAGCTCCCCAGCGCAAGCACATGTAACAAAGAAAATACTCGGCCATCCCAGTCCCTCCGTTATTCTCAACTGGATCTCATGATTTGCCAACCGGAACCGATACAACTCTCAGCTACGCGTCAGAATCCCACAGACCTATCCGAATGTGTTAATGCGTCACACGCTCGCGCCTATATACCTATCAGAGGCTCGCATCGAAGTCAATTTTGAAGTCTTTGCTGCTGCTCCTCATGAGCGCGATTGCTGAATTGTGATTGCTAAATTACCGCGCAAGCTAGCACTCCTAGTGGTTAGCCCTTTGTCGAGTTTGTGCCGTACCCATTTCGTTCCCAGAATGAAGCCGAGGGCAAAGATTCGTCCAAAAGTACACCTATCATCGCCTCTCATACCATCTATACTTGCATACTCCGGCTCGGACCTGACCATCAAGCCAACCAATTCATCCGCGCTTTAGGCATCCGCTCCCCGACCCCACACGAAAGCAAGCTACCTCTCAGCGCCTTCCTCCCTTCCTGGGGCAGTCGCGCAGGCCCTCAGACCACTCCTTGCCCCCCATTATGAAGTGCACGCCTGCCGCAGGGCACCTGATTCATCTCCTAAAAGTTGCAAGGGTGAATGGTTGAGCAAGGAGAATATGCCCCGATTTAATCATCATGCTATTCGCAGAACGGATTGCTATATTGTCATCGAGCGATCTGTCCCCGAGAAGCGGCAGGCCCCATTCGATAAAGAACAATTCGAGGAGCTAATCCTGCTGTTTTGAAAGCTGCATTCGAGAGCGACGACAGCGCGGATGAGCAACTGGTCGAGGACAGTGTACCGCACCAGCTGATTATATTACGATTACGATGGGATGCGATAAGAATGAGGAAATGGATCTTAGCTCATAAACAATCTGCACTTGTCGAATTGCGAATAGTAGAAGACTCCTATCGCATTTGAAGATGCGGCCATCACTATTCGACCACTGGCTTCATCCATCTGCGGCTCCACACGAGAAATGCACTCCTTGGTGATGAAACGTGCCTGGGGTCGGGTGGTGCGGTATTCAAGATCGGACCCACCTATCCGCTCCGTACGGTAACTGAAGGCCTCTGCAAATCGATGGGATCGAATATACACCCTTCGAGCACCCACTAAAACATCTGTGACGCGCTCTTTGTCTCCAATAGCATGAAGCATGTGAGCACTGGAAGCGGGGCCAGATAGCTTTACCGCAAATATACCAGCATCTGTGCAAGACACGAATTCATAGCACATGGGTGGAATGGAACGGAGCTGAAACGGCCCGCCGCGAATGAATTTGGTGCCAGGCAATGATATCAACCTGCAAGGAATTATAATTGAGCCTGGATGGCGAGAGGACGGTAAGCATGTCTCCAGCGCGGGGATGTCATACAAAAGGATGTCATTTTCATCGAGGAGGAGAATCCGATCATGGCTCAAAAGTTGTAAACGATTCTACAACGAATGTTAGTCCCGTTCGGAGAACATCGAACGAGTCACTCACGCATCTTTCATTGATGACAGCTTTACGGTGCTCTTGCAAATTTGACGCAGTCCAGTCGTAGATCTCCACGCAAGTGCCTACTTCGGCGTAGATGAGCCCCCTAGCGTATCGACCACCGCATAAGGATGCAGAACTGTATGATGTTAAGATCCCAGGAGGCGTGAATGATGTGAGATGCACGGGTTGAAGATGAGCATCAGCACCGTGACCATTCAGTGTTACTCTCCATATGTGTGTCCATAGAGGGGGTTCTTCGGGGAAATAGCCATAGCCTGTAAGTGGCACCAGTGCATTATTATAAACCGTTCCCGAGCATAAAATCTGGCATATGACCATACCTAGAAGATCTTGACTTATCGCCAAGTTGAAAGTTAGTGTCGGCGCGGTTGTCAGAATGTCAACAATTAGAGCGGTTGTTCGCAGATTTTCGTGCGCGTCCGCGTATCGAGGAATGAGGACCTTCCCTTCATCTCTTGGATCATCTAAGTCGTATACCATGACGATACCAAAGGCACTCGCAAGGAGCCATCGCCCGCCGTCCACCAGATGAGTCCTGGCCAAATCCGCCTTCTTGAAGGGTATGATGCGCATTGAAACTGGATCCTCGGTGGCTGACTGCCAACCAGCATCAACAGAGCCGCGTTGTAACACCATCCTTTCCAGTTCAGAGGACGAATAACGTTCTAACGGGCTTTCCAGGGCCGGCGTACTTGGATTGAGAGATGTAAAAGCAGCATGCTGCTCACGCCAGACTGAGAGAGACCTAGAGACCGAGGCGAGACGTTTGCAAGACTGTATAATAACAATGTGTATATTGAGGATGAATTCGTAGCTGAATAAAGTATAGCAGGACTCACAGCTCGTGCGTGCAAGACGCTTTTCCAATCAGTAAGCTGCAAGATGTTCTCGATCACTTCCGTTGGTAGCTGGGTTAAATGACATGTTGGACACGATAGAACGCGTAAGGTTCGCAGGAGAGCAACTGCAGCTAGTGAGAAAGTGTGTGGATTATACAGACTGAAGTACTGACCAAATCCCAACGAAAGCCGAGTACCCCACAGTGCGAGTCTGCGAATAATGGTGAACTGCCGGAGTATTTGGCTCCATTTCCAGCTGGTTAGTACGTGGAGTAGACTCGTGACCAGTCTCAGTATGTAGAAACTGACGATACTGAGACTGGTACAATGGGGGCAATAAAGTGGCAACGCGCGAATATTATTCAGGGCCGGTCAGAATCGTTGCGTCACCGGCCGGCCCTAAGCTTGCTCCGAGTACTTCCTCTGTCGATAGGGCTCTCAAAGGGAGCACCCATGCAGTTATTAGCCAGTAAATGATTATTATCCTGACTAGAGTAGTGAACATCCTGATGAGAGGAAAAATACCGCTGAAAATCCCTCAAGCCATCATCGTACAGCTTCCCAAGAAAGTCTGACAGGCGCAAGAGCACTGCACATCCAGATCCTGCTCGATCGAGTTCAAAAAAGGGGCAGACCCCCATAGCACTCTCTTCTCCAGGAATGACGAAAAATCTGAGGTTTATAGTGTCTGAGAAGGCTAGAAGAACGTCCGGGGCGAAGGGGGGGGTGTCGAAATGGTGCAGGTGAGTTTAGGGCCGGCTGTGAAACACAGATTCCGACCGGCCCTGAACATTATCCGCGCGTTGCCACTTTATTGCCCCCATTTTACCAGTCTTAGTATCGTCAGATTTATCTACATGCTAAGAGTGGTTACGAGTCTATACGTGGAGCCAGTATGCTAGGTCGGCCATGCGCCGATGCAACATTTGGAGTTACACGGCGGCAACGAAAAGAATAGTTGTAGCCTGAGAGTCCTCTAGCGTCTACTACTAAGTAGTGTAGTTTGTCACTGTCACGGACGCGTTCGTGACGGCGAGACACGCAAAGGTTGCCCGCAAGTTCCCGGCCGGCTTGACAAGTTGCATGACAGCTTATGACAGGCGCCAATATTAATGGCTGTCATGGGCCAACTTTTGCCTCTGACCAACGCCTGACTCCTCTTGACTCATCGCAGGATGTTTTCGAAATAACGCGTTTGTTACATAACCGGTTCACTACCGGAAAAAATTAGCAGGTGAGCGTTACCATCATCGTCTTTTCTATCATCTCTGAGTCCTACAACTATGAACTCAAGTACTAGCTCAGAGTCACAGTCCGGCGAGACGACGCCCTTACTGCTTGCACGGCACTCAGATGACTCTAGAAACAATCAGACAAAGAAAATCACTCCTCTGCCTAAGCCGCAGCTGGCAGGTACGCTTCTGTTCCAATTTCGGATATGGGGTGAAGGCTGACTCGGACTCATCCAGTTGTGACCTGTATCAGACTCGCCGAACCGATTGCTTATAGCCAGATATTCCCGTATATCAATGAATTCATCAGTACACTGCATGTCACCGAAGATCCTAAGCAAATCGGTTTCTACAGTGGGGTAGTGGTACGTCGGAGTCTCATTCGTGTCAAAATGGTCTGCTCATTGTGGGCAGGAAAGTATCTTTGCATTGTCTACACTTGGGACCACGTATTACTTCGCCAGGCTTTCTGGTGAGTCAATTTCGCAGTAGCTGTGCCAAGGTAATTGCCACGTTGCCTTTGAACAGATCGGGTCGGACGACGCCCTATCATACTGGGCGCAAACCTTGGATGCGCAATAGCCACGTTCTGCTTTGGGCTCAGCACCAGCCTTCGAGGGATGTTAATATCTCGCGCAGTGGCGGGGGTGTTCTCTGGAGGTTCACCTGTTAATCACGCTGTCATCAGCGAACTGACAGACTCGACAAATTTTGGGTTGGCTCTGCCCATATACAGTTTGGCCTGGCCAACAGGGCTTATCCTTGGGTATGCCTTGTAAATTTTGCGTTCCACCCCTTTGATTTGATCATCGTCACAGACCCATGTTAGGAGGTAGTCTGGCCCACCCTGCGGAAAAGATGCCTTGGCTCGACTTCGATTTCCTGCGCCGCTACCCCTTCTTTCTTCCGG
>JACXVL010000020.1:145274-172278 GCA_014898675.1 Athelia sp. TMB
CCACCCCTTTGATTTGATCATCGTCACAGACCCATGTTAGGAGGTAGTCTGGCCCACCCTGCGGAAAAGATGCCTTGGCTCGACTTCGATTTCCTGCGCCGCTACCCCTTCTTTCTTCCGGGAGGGGTATCGAGCCTGCTCACAATACTTGCAGTTTTTATTGGCTATTTTATTCTGCAAGAAGTAAGTTCTCGTATTCAGCTTCTCATCCACCGCGTCCTGATTCGTCCAGACTCTTCCCAGCAAAACTCCAAATTCCAAAAAGCGGGATCTGAGTGCCCAGGTCAATGACGACTTGCCCGACAAACCGTCCAATTTGAAGGAGCTGCTCTCAAACCCAATTATTCTTTCACTCTCCACGTCAGGCTTTTCGTTGTCCTTCATGAACACGGGGTTTCAAGTCATCTTTGCTCTGTTCTCGTATACTTCCATCTTGGATGGTGGACTCGGTCTTTCGGTCTGTGACAACATTGATCTCGGGGTTCTATTCCAACTCACATTTATCCAGACAGGCCAGATCGGATACGCACTTTCTGTATCCGGCGCGATATCGTTGGGTCTGCAACTGATGATTATGCCATATCTCATCCGGACTTTCAACAGAGCAAAGATGTATAACCTCTGCTTCTGGATGTTCCCATTTATATTTCCTCTGCTGGCGGCGCTGAACATCATCGCTCGCTGGGGTTTTGACGAGACTAACGGGGAGCTCAGCGCCCACGCGTCAGCATGTGTTTGGGTAGGTATTGCCGTGGCACTGGCGATGTGCCGGTTCGCAAACTTGGCTTTTGGGTGAGTACCTGTGCTAAGTTTGAGCGGGGCTGCTGACTGAAAATGCAATAGTTTCAGTGTGATCCTGATAAAAGAGAATTGCCTGAACTCTGCGTCGCTTGGGATGAGTAATGTCAGTAACTTCCCTTGATTCTAACAGTATGTCTCATTCAAGGTCGTTATTCAGGGCGTAGTCCAATCCGCGCAGTGTCTCGCGCGTGCCTTGAGTCCCGCTGTTATGAGGTGCGCTTCAATATCATTTTGTGGAAACATAGGTTAAATCCTTCCAGCTCTATCTTTGCTCTGTCAGTTGAACATAATTTACTTGGCGGCTATGCGTGGGCAGTAGCGATTTTTACGCTGGCGTTAATTGGCGCGACTCAGTTTGCATGGGTCGTTCGGCTCAATTTGCGATAGACTGGATTTATACTTGCTAATCCAACAATGCCAGCTTCGTCTGACATTTACCGATTACCGGATGACGTTATGATCTTGCTATGGAGTATTTTGGTATCCAGTACTGTAAATTAACAGGTAAAGGAAAGACAGATCGCGAGCGAATCATACGACGCCCAATTTCATGATCATCTCTTAACAGATTGGGGTCTGTAGTTCTGTCGAGGTGCGCTTGTAGCTGATCGACTTTAAAGGGACGAATTCTGAACAAAAATTCAACAGAAAGTTCCGCATTGGAATGGCAATCACGCTGTCAGTATACGTGAGACGCAAAATCTCACGAGCAGACAAAAATGATTCCTTCTAGCCGACTTGAACGACTGACCTCAGCATTACTAGTGCTGCGCTCTACCAACTGAGCTAAGAAGGATATATGCTGTGACGAGCTCTGCTAGCTATGAGGGTGCTGATCAATTTTATTAAGTCTGAAACCAGTGACATTTTGATTGCATTGCTCAACATTGCTGTAACCGTAAAATTGACTGATCACAAGCATATGCATTGAAATTCTACCATTCGAAAGTATTTTAAATGTTAGTTGTGTAGAAGTGGTAGGCTGCTAGGGAATCGAGCAATAATATGCTTAGACAAACCTGGGACGCGCCACTCCCATGCTTATCTGCAAGCTAACATGAGACCCTGCCCTCACACACAACACAGTAAAACATTCAGAATCTCGAAGTCAAACGGGATATTATAAAGGGATTAATATGGTTAAAGTTGTAAATTGTAAGCATAAGAAGTCCGGGAGAATCGTAATGAGTTGTATATGTACAAAGAAAGATCACGATACGATAGCTGGGGTTCATGGAAAGCAAAGTGGAGAAGAAGAAGGGCGATACGCTGGTAGATAGCAATGAGTGAATGGCACAAATCTAACGACGGATGCGGGGGATACGAGGGATACGAGCCAAGTCGGGATCCAATATAGATGCTGTGAAGACTCCGTTTTCGTTCACTACCTGATATCCGGATTTTTCCAGTGCTGGAAGAGTACTCGTGTTCCACGCAAGCACTCGGCTGCGATCAATACGCTGTTCAACATTCGTGGAGGGGCCCACAAGAGGCTTGACTGCGATATTGGCCCCGTCAACCCGCTTCGCGGGGAGCAATTTGAGTATAAGATCGGATTCATATTGTAGGAGAGTACATACCACTATCCTCGCAGGCGTCCAGGCTATGCGCGGCACCTCATTGTGGTTGATGAGGTATTTTATAGCAGCATAAACCATCCACTGCAATGAGTGAATATATGGATAATGTCAGAGCAAAATTTGCGGCGTTGTTCAACAGATGGCTTACCTGCGCTTGAAGGTTATCGGCAGCTCCTTGCTCAGTCATGTCGGGGAAGCGCCCGTTCTTGTCCGTTATTTCGCCAACAAGAGATGAATATTTCTGGGTCTCTGTGCGGCTCCCCATGAGACTGCCTTTAGGGACTTCCATCGTGTACACATGAAATTTGGTCATTGCCTACAAGATCTTCATAAGTTAGCTGCACACGGATAGTAAAGAACAAGACATGTTGCTAACCGGGCACATAACCTCTACCTTCGTCACATGTCCAAACACCGGTATAGTCGATCGTATCCATTTTTTCTGATTCACATCAAACCGACGGACCCTGACTTTATCGCCAAACTATTGGATAAAACTGGTCAAGGCGCTGGTAATTTTTCATAGTTCATCCAGAAATTGACATACCTTATGGGGATCCTCGATGTGGTATTGAGTCGGATGACATCCCAACGGCGGCAGCAAGCGAGTAGGAAAATTACGGGAAGCAGTCGACATTAAGCGATTCCTTGGCAGTCGTGGCACTTCACGAGACCCAGAGCTAGACGCGGCAGCCATCGAGGCTGGTGCAGGCGGTGCAGGCGGTGCAGTCATAGGCCTATCGATCATGGCACCCGAGAATCTGGCCAGCGTAAGTTCGTCATTGCGATCGCGATGATGAGGTAGTGGCCTCTGAGGACTAGGATTTGCGAGACTAGGCAGAGGAGGCATTGCAGCACGAGATATTACTTGTGAATAGAGGCTCGAAGTAAGAGATCACAGTGTGAGGTGAGCGTGAATGCACGCAGAGCATTCTTATATACCAAAGATTGTGGCGTTGAGGCCACAAACCGGCATTGTGGGTATTGTGGGCTTGCATCCCTGAAGTCGCTTTGGTGCCACCAATGACGCTGACCTCGAGGGAGGCCTTGAGGCTATCCGGGATGTTGAGAGGCTCTCGGTATTTTTTCTTCCCCAATGCATTTGTTGAAGTAGCCATAGCAAAGATCGGGTATGAGATGCCCTTAGACGAGATAGACCATGCCACAAGCTATTGCTGCATGGTGGCATGCATCATGGTACATTCTCAGAAGATTGCAGGCTGTGCACACTGCAGCGTGGTCGTGGCAAACAGTTATTCTCCACGTGGGTGGTACAACTGCCGAGGACGTTCAACATGTTGAAGACCTGTTGAAAAACCTCGCAGACTCCAAAGTCGCAATTTTCTTTTTCAGAGGAGCAAAGCTAATGTTTTCTAGATAAAAGGAAGTTTGATCAATCCTTTCTAATCAATTCTCTCTACCATCTATCAGGTCTTCTACCCCGACCCACATGTTCCGCATTGGCCTGAAAGACTCAAACTTGAATGGTGGTGCCATCTAATTCTTAAACGGACGCCAGGGTCTGCTCATGCATCATGCAGTAGGATTAAAATTGATAAGATTAAAGCCAGTAACTATGTTATTGAGTGTAAATTCGCGAGATGTGCCAGTAGGAGAATATTAGACACGAGTCACCATACGATAGCCTTGATATATCGGAGTATTAAGGATAGTATTGGAATGAGTGGCATGAGTCGTGCGCTGCACAGACCCAAATGTTGCAGCGATTCATGAAGATTGATTCAGAGAATGCGATGCAGGATGGAATTCAGCCCAGTTGTGGCATGAAGTTCCCGTATTCGTCTAGAACATCGTGACGGGCATTGACCAGCGCAGGGAGAGTGCTCGAGTTCCACGGAAGTACACGGGTACGATTGACGCTGAGCTCCAAGTGCTTCATAGGACCCACAAGTGGATGGATGAGAAACTTATCACCACTGACCCGCTTCATCAATGATTTATTTCAGTAAGACGCGCGTGATGATGCGAACATGGACATCAACGTACCACGACATGAGCGGGTGTCCAAGCGCAGCGGGATTGGTGACGAAAACCATATGAAAGCTGAGCATACACGGTCGCCTTCGTGGTGTACGTCAGGATAGACAGAAAATACAGGAGCGAATAGAGCGACTCACATGTGCCAAATCATTGTTCGCGGCTTGCTGCGCGGTCAACTGAGGGAATTCGCCTTTCTTGTTCGCGATCTCGCCGAGCATTGAGCTGAAGTCGAGAGTGTATTCGCGATTATTGGCATTCATGAGCCCTACCGTATACGACTCAAAGACCGTTAATACCTACAAGAAATGTAAGTCCAGTATCGCCAGAAATGACATGTGCCCCTTACTCCAGTTATGGTCTGTTTTTTGCGCACAGTGCCCTTGGATGGCGGTAACCAGCATTTGTTTGTTCGATCAAAACGACGAACAATGATGGGTTGATTTACCTGGATAATAAGCCGATATAAATAGTGCTACGCGAAGTTTGCTTCGTAAAGCGTCATGACATACCTCTGGACCATCGCGCATGCGGTACATCGTTCGACGGGATCCCAGGGGAGGGAGCAAGCGCGAGGAAAATTGCCTCGATTTTTGTCCCGTCAGATTATTCGAAATCATCGACAAAAGTTGGGCACCCTTGATGCTAGTTCCAAGCACGCTTTGACGAAAGGGCTGCGCCGTTGATGGCTCGCCCGTTGATGGCTCGCCCGTCGAGGGCCTGTCAATCATGGCACCCGAGAATCTTGCCAGCATCTGATCATCGGCGCGAGTGCGAGGATGTATTGATGGACTGCGAGACGGAGGTAGCACTAGAGCTGGCAACGCTGCACCCGGCGGATTGACAACAGAGTGGGACAAAGTCATGGGCAGAGCGGAGGATGGAAGGAGTGAAGTTGGTGGCTTCTGAACAGGTTATTAAATGGCAGAGACTGTGGCATCAAATCCACAAAGCGAATTTGCGGTCGTGCAACCCTGAGGCTGGCGCTTTGGTGGCACGTAGCATAAATTGTCGTCCTCATGGTGCCGTGATTACGGTAAACTCTCAAGACCCTTGGTTGTTACTTCATTGGTGGGGATCAATGGTATGTAGCATTATAGAGCTGTTTGGAGACTCGTTCTTACCAGTGGGGCAATGCGGCTGGCAGTCAACGACGCTGTACGTGGCAAGAAACAAAATGGAATCATGAGGGGCAGCGCTTGGGCAGCGGGCGCTTGGTACTGGGGCACGTGGATTTCCCATATTCAATAGCTACCGCCGGCCGGCACGCAGTCAAGCTAGCAATATAACTGGCGCTGGACCAAACTTCACCACATTGGAGCGATTTTACATGACCTAGACGCAATGTCGACGGACCCGTATCATGCCGTGCAGCGGGAGATCCAGACGTCACTACAAACAGCCGCTGCGCTGCGCGCATCGTTTCTGCGCATTCGCACCATGGCGCGAGACGACAGTGAAGAGCTCGGTTGGGCACGCAATGAGGTAGGCATACCATATCACACGCGTGCCAGACCTGAATAGTGCTGAAGTGCCGCTGCCTTAGCTGAAAGCAACCCTGGCAGGATTAGACGCTGACTTGGAGGATCTGGAGGAGAGTGTCAAGTGCGTGCACAGTGCTGCGCGCGTCCGATTTCAGGTTTGGCTGACTGTGCTTTAGGATCGTGGAGAGCACTGGCGCGCGAATGTTTGGTCTCGACGAGGCAGAGGTCATGGAGCGTAGACGTTACGTTGTGCGTGTGCGGCGTGAGATACAGGTGCGTCTGTGTTTATCTTCCTATCCCCCCAGTTTGTTGACCCAGGCGCCGGAAAAGTAGGACATGCGCGCGGAGGTTGACGGCGGCCGAACAACTGCAGCAAACTCTTCCAGCGCTACATCTCCACGATCAGAGCGTGCACAGAACGAAGACCATCAGGCGGCTTGGGCGCAGGAGGAGCAGATGATGCTCATGCGCGAGCAAGATCAGACAATGGACACTATCAGTGGAACCTTAAGCACGCTAGCACAGCAAGCAGGGCTCATGGGCCAGGAAATAGTGGAGCATAACGAGTGCGTCTCTGTCGCTTTGCTGCGGTTTCGTGCTAATATTATGGGGCAGGATGTTAGGGGATCTTGAGGCCGGCGTGGACAATACAGATACCAAACTCTCTGGGGCGATGCAGCGTATGAAGAAGTTTGTTCGTCAGACAGAAGGTCAGTTGTACTTGCTTGAATAGCTAGTATATGCTGACCTGGACTTTGCTGGCAGAGACGAAGTCGGGGTGGTGCATAGTCATCTTGATTATTGTGCTTATCATCCTACTCGTGGCAGTCATTTTGTTTTGAGGATCTTTTCACCTTGTCTGGATTATTTATTACAGCATTTTTATCATAATTATCGCATCTAGGGGACCATTGTGGTCTAGCCACATTCTATGACACTTGCACGCTCTCGGAACCCACAACGCCGCCTTCATCTGATATGTCGCCTCCGAGACTCTGGGTCACGCGAAACGTATGTCTATTTGCGGAAAATATGCTGGCGTCCCGAAGACGAAACCACTGGTGAATTGAACAGCGTCTATTAGAATATCCATCCTTCATCTCTCTTTCTAACTCGAAGGCCCTCTTCCCAAGCGCACACCATGGCCAGCCTCTTTCTTGCATACTCCTATGAATGCCTTTTCAGATAGAGCCGAAACTGGACCAGGACCCAGGAGGTCTTCAGATAACAATCAATCGGGCGCATTCGTCTTATCAGTGCACGCTATTCTTCGAACCGAAGGCTACAGTGACAGCCATACTGGCGGCATTGGAACGAACGCTAGCCACGGCCTTTCTGTGCACATCGGCGCGCGTGGGCTGTCAACCTAGGTGCCCGAATTCAATGTAGATGATTTCAGAGCTACAACACAGCTGCAGCATCATTCGCCCAGAGAATAATTTATACTGTCAGTGTAGTAAGCGACTCATTATGAGAGGATACAAGCGTACACTATGGGGCGATTTATCCTTCAGTACATGTACATTGTATTGCGAACTACAAGGTAGTATGATCCGAGTCCAGTGAGGAGACAACTGAAGACAGCTGAAGACTCGGTCACTGCGACTCATCGGAAAGGCGGCCGACGGGGCGTGACTGATGCAACTGCATGCCTCGGGGAAGAGCGGCCCGAGGATATTAGACGCTAGTCATAATGAATAATGATTGCGCGACTCTCACACCCCACTTGCTCCTGACTCCCATCTTGCAGGTACAGTCGCTCACATCCTCGGACCCATCTTACCGTCAAGTATAGAAAATATAATACATGGCACCTGGACCTACCGACAAGACCTTCACGGGCAAGCCTTTGAACGGTACAGACTTGGTCCATGGGGACAGCCATATGGCTGGAAATGAGGTCGCTCCTTCTATGTCTCTTTCAACCAGTAAGCTATCAAACCAGACCATCTGATCTATGGGCGCTGACCTACCCATGATCATAGCTTTCCGCCATGTCGATCCGGCTACAAAACCTCCGTCTTGGGATAAAATAGACCCCCGCGGGACCACCAAACACGTGTATTCGCGATACACGCAAAATGTCACTTCAAGAGCAGAGCAGGTTCTCAGTAAAATTAACGTACTGTCTTTTCTATTTCGCGTTAGGGTCTTGTAGACTGATGATGATCAGGATGGCTACGCACTGACATACGCCTCCGGGCTCGCTTCTGGATATGGCGTGAGTCTCTGGTAGCATTCCTGAATAAAAATAGCTCAATTCGTCCTATGCAGGCTTTACTTTCTCTCCAACCCACCTGTATCGCCATAACCGGAGGGTACCATGGGTGCCATGGTTTCATCAAGATCTATGCCAAAACTAGGGACAATGTGAAGGTCATCGCACTTGATGATGACTATCCCACAGGAGATGGCAACAGAGTGCTGTGCTGGCTGGAGACGCCCTTGAATCCTACTGGGGAGTCCAGGTTAGTGCTTCATTCAGCCTTCAGGCACGCAGAGAGCTAATGAAATGCCGTGACATAGGGATATCCAGTACTACGCGGATAAAGTCCATAAAGTCGGTGGCAAAATTCTCGTCGATGCGACTTTTGCTCCTCCTCCACTCCAATACCCATTTAAATGGGGTGCAGATGTTATCATGCACAGCGGTCAGTGTCTGCACTTTGCATCTGACATCCGACAGAAGTTCAATTGCGTACCACAGGTTCAAAGTACTTTGGAGGGCACAGTGACCTGCTTTGCGGTGTTTTAGTGGTCAAAACGCTCCCAGAATGGACCGTCGTACGCAGCATTCATCTTGTGGCCTCAATTTTTAGCTGATCCGTTTGCAGCTATGGAACGACCGCACTTTCACGGGTAGTATGCTCGGCTCCATGGAATCGTGGCTTCTGCTGAGATCTCTGCGCACCCTGCACCTGCGCGTGCCCCGGCAGTCAGAGAGCGCCACCATCATCGCGCAGTGGCTCGCCAAGGGCGGAGACGGAATCCCAGAAGGCACGATTTCTCGAGTATGGCACTCGAGCATTCAGGAGAAGGACCCCAGGGGATGGCTGCCAACGGAGCAAATGGAAGGTGGTTGGAATGCCACTTTTTCCATTCAGGTTGGGATTCTATCGCGCTTTTGGATATGCGAAGTGTGGCTTACCTTTGGCCGCAGCTTGAGACCGCGGAGCAAGCAACGTTCCTTCCACACTCCTTGAAGTACTTTGTGGTATGTCATTTTTCCCCTCTGAGGGGTATATTTCTGATGCTCGATACCACATAGCCAGCGACAAGTCTTGGAGGGGTGGAGTCGCTCATAGAGCAACGTTTGGTGTCTGATCCTGGTGCAGATCCCCGTGTGGTCAGACTCAGCATCGGGATCGAAAACGTCGAAGTATGTTTCTGGCCTGATCTGGTTACCCCTTGATGTACTAATCGTCGTTCACAGGATCTGAAAGATGATTTACGTCGCGGTTTGCAGGTTGTTGCGAATAGACCCAAGGGAAAATTATAAAGATACCCAGTGAAAGGCTTACTGTTAGAAGCTTGTAAATCGGGCAATAGAGGAATGTAGGCTAGTAATGGATAGATCACAAATTGACACTCGATATTTGAAACTACAATTTGGATAATTCCTCGCTTCCTTGTTGGCCGTGTTTCTCCGCATATTTGATCAGTCGCCTCATCATGTCAACCCACTCTTCGATCCCTCCCTCACCCACGCCTCTTACCCACTCATCTGCATGTCCAGTGCGCTCGAGCTCCCTCCACGCCGCCCGCAGCACACCTTTTTCCGCGTACATCTCCCTCTCCCAATCTGCGACCACCACTTGAGGCTCACCCCCAGCGAATGCATACATTTCGTTGCGATAGTCAAACTGTTCGGCGTCCGGGGTAGTGTGCCATGCTTTCGCTATCGCAAGCGGGCTGTCTCCACAATCTGCCTTCAGCTCCTCGTAGCGCGTCACAATGTCCACCGCCTCGCGTGTAGGGTCCAGCGCCCCGGGATCGGCGAACACGCGTAGCACCGCCCGCGCCTGCGCTTCAAGCAGAGGAAGCGGTGCGACGCGCTTCTGTAGTCCTACAAACGCGATGCTGGTTGGAGGAAAGACTGACTGGATGGGGAAGAGATGTTTCGCGAGCGGGAAGACGTGGTATTCCGAGTTGTACGCTTCGCGCGGGAGGGGTGGCACGGGTTTGGGGGACTGTATGGGCAAAGCGCTGCTCTCGAGGAATGGAAAGGATATCTTGTAGCCGGTGGCTAGTATAACGAAGTCGACCGGATCTCGGCGCCCATCCTCAAATACAGCGTGGCCGTCTTCCGTGAGCTCTATAAGTCGCCCGCGGTGCTGGAGACGCCCTTCGTCGTCTGCACTTGTCCCTGGGATGGAATGAATCACTGTGCGGGCCGAATCAAGCATCTCACTCGAAATGTCTTGGCCGCTCGGCCCACCGCCAAGGACGAGGACGGTGTTCCCAAGATTGTAAGGGTGGCGATACCACGCAGAGTGAATGGCCTTCCCCTCCCTGAGCCACTTCGATAGTCCAGGCATTTCGGGATAGCGGGGGAGATTGTAGTGCCCGTTCCCTACGATGATGTAGTCGTAGTCCATCTTGTCCGGTGCATTGGATAGCTCTGCTTTCCACTTGCTGGACACTGGGTCCCAGCGGAGGTCTTTGACTGATGTGTTCAAGCGGATATGTTGTGTCAGATGAAAGTGCGCGGCGTAGGACTTGAGATACGTCAGAACAGTGGACGCCGGGGGGAAAAGAGGCGTGGAAGGGGGAAAAGAGAAGCTCGTGTACGCCATGACCGGGTGGGGGAGATTGGTCGTCAATGAATCGTATAAAGGGGTCGCGGGCGGGTCGCCAGTAGGTGGGGCCGGTAGCCTGAGGCATATGGATGCGTTGAGAGTTAAAATATAAGTGTAGATTAGCAAGGCGACTGACCATACCCCACCGACGTCTTCCCGTGCTTCATACACAACCGGGGCCCACACGCCTGTCTTGTACTCCGCAGTGTCCATGATTGTCTTGAGCGCGGAGAGCCCAGCGGCCCCTGCGCCGACTATGCATATTTGCTTGGTGTGGGTGGATGCATCCGATCTGATATCTAGGATTGTTTCAGACCTCCAGCGCGACTTGAGCACGACGGCTTTTAAGCACGCTAACTCACCTGGCAGGAACTCCATACCAGCGGCGTCAGAGCTTGTCAAGAGAGAACCGACTCTGCCTGCAGCGAAGTCACCAGTAAGAGTTATCGGTACGGTCTCGACTCTTCTATCAACCGGATGGCGCGATTCCGAGGCGAAACTGCCATCGCATAAGTCTCAGCGCTGCCTAGGCCTATAGACCTGCAGGAAAGACCTTGTATAGCTTCAGATCTCGAATAGCCCAGCCGCGACTAGTTTTTGCAGAAGAAGCAGGTGCAGTATTGGGGGACAACAAATGACGCTAATGATGGTAATGGTTTCAAGAGGAAGATCACGAGGCGATCCAAACGCGTCCAACACCGAACTCAAAGTCAAACCACCACCTCAGTTTCTCAATTGCAGACATCCGACTTATCATGGCGTCTTCATACCTGTACCACGTCATGCGTGAGCCCACTCCGCGCCATCCAGCTACCTGTCTACTTAACCCACCCTGATCATGCGGCAGGCCACACCGACGACCAGCACAACGGCGGCGAGTTCACAGAACTCCGCGGCACGCACTGGACCTTGGCAGAAGCCAACGCTGCAGCTCGTAAAGACCTCCTCAATTCGTGGAGCCGCGACTTTTTTGAGACATACGAGGTCACCACGGACAGCGATGGTATGGTGGACGTCGAGGCGACGTGCCCAGAGGGCGAAATTATGCATGTTTACATCAAGAGGAAGCAGGCCCCACCACGGCCCCAGCCACCCGCCCCCAAGGCCGCTCCCAAATCCAAGCCGTCCAGCTCGAAAACAGGAAAGGGCGCGGCATCGCACGCAGACGCGAATGTCCAACCCCACGCGCTCGCGCCGAGACATGTCTGGATCATCGTGCAGACAGACTATGAGCATCACACCGACGAGGAAGGCCGGTCGCACGTCGCGTCCCACCTCGCCTTCGACTGCCTCGAACACGCAAACCGGGATGCCAGGCTGCTGCTGCTCGAAGCCGCGGGGCAGGAGCTGGACGACGACGACAGCGACCCCGACTTCGAAGAGGAATGCGACGAGCTGAATCGGGGGTCGGCGGACGCGCCGTAAGAAGCGACCGCGTACGTGCGGCGGGACGACGTGGATCACATCCGCATGGAGGTGCAGGAGATGACGCTGTCGTGCTCCAGGTCTACGCACCGATGTGGAGAGAATCCGAGTGCTGGTGGGAGCAGGGCCCGGAAACGGGCCAGGCCCAGCGATCCTGGGGAGGTCATCGAGATATCGGATTGACGCGGGCTGGCTGTCTTCAACGCGTGGTTCTGATCTGAGGTTCGTCCCCCAGTCATGAGCATAGCCGTCATTCAGATTCACTTGCATTTTAGTTCATGGACTATCTGTATCTACCTTACTGCGAATAATAAAATACTGACTATGCAGATCGAGAGACGGCCATCGACATTCGACCACTGGTAAATACGGCAAAGGGTGACAAACGAGAATCATTGAACCTCCTGAGGCCGAAGACGCGCACGGCACACGTCTCGAATTTACGCGTTCATGATGGACTCCCCCTTGAGTTTCTGTGTGATGCATCAACGTATCTTGGACCTCAAGCGGTCTTCGTGACGTCCGAGTGTGCTCCGACACGCTGCTACATTGACCATATTCGGAAATGAATTGCAAGGCTAAAAGAGGCAATAGTTAAGGCCTCATGAATAGTTACCATATTAGGAGCTGATAGAGCCAAACAAATGCAAAGTACATCATTGGAACGTATAGAACACGCCTCATTTCGAGTTGACTCTATGGCTTCAGGCTCATCCACCTCCGCATACATGGACGCCACGCACAGCGCAACTATCGTAAACCCAGACCAACTAGTGAGACCTCCCATCTACTTTGCCCATGCAGATCGCCAACCCCAGGCCCCAGGCAGGCGAAGTCATATTCTCTCCCGACAGCATCCTAGACGTCGTGGTGAGCGCACTGTACACGCGGCCTGGCACAAAAAATGCTGACGCGAACCGACCAGGGCTGCCTCATCCCCGATATCGCGCAGTGCCGCGTCCTCTGGCCGGACCGCGAGGCCCTGCGGACGCACATCCGCGGCAAGGTCGAGGACGCGTTTGATGTGCTACTGGCGCACCATGCCCGGACGTACTTCCACTATATACGCCTCGCGACCAAGGAGGCGGGGGTTCCGCCCGCGGTCGTGTCTGAAGCGCTTGGCAGCGCTGTACACGCGCGGGACCTGCTGTTAGAGGGCGTAATGGCGCGGAGATACTTCACGTATGTGCTCTTCGACGTCGAGAAGAGCAAGGATATCGGGGACAGGTATACTATGCGGGTTGCGTCGGCGGCTGGGGCAACTCTTCTCGACCGCCATGATGACTGTGAGGTTAAGTACCGCACCTACATGTCTGGTGGGTCTCGTTTTGTCATACGTAGACGGCCTCTGACCTCCTATTGACAAGACCTCCCTGCCCTTCTGCGCTCAATGCCCAACCATGCATCTGCTCATCAGCACGATTCACCTAGCGACCTTGCCGATGATTTATCCAGCATGCAATTAGGACCAAGCGAAGGCTCTTCCCGCCCGGTATGGGTGGGCTAGGCGGTGTGGTTAGCTAGCAGAAAGCACATCTTCATGCATCAGTTGTGTATCTTCCCCGGTAGAATTAGGCTGCGTCATAATCAAGCCAGAGGCCGTTGAACTTTGAGGGTTTATCCAGCATGCAATCAGGACCAAGCGAAGGCTCTGCCCACCCGGTATGGGTGGGTTAGGCGGTGTGGTTAGCTAGCCGGGCGATGGTAGAAAGCAAATCCTCACACATCAGTTGTATATCTTCCCCGGTAGAATTAGGCTGCGTCATAATCAAAGCCAGAGGCCGTTGAGCTTTGAGGGTACCAGTCAGACCCGCAGAAGGGTCCCGACAGCAGGGCCTGCGGTTGCGCACGTAGCAGGCGTCGCCTGTGATCGTCGGTTGGTTGCAGCGTCTGATGATGCCTCTGTTGGTGACTGGAGAACTAGTGGACGCGTGAGGGTATACACCGCGTTTTTAGGAAGCGCGGGATCAGGCTGGGCCGGGATGGTCGTGTTGGCGGCTGGTGCCTGTTCCGGGCGCTAGCTGGGAGCCACTCGCGGGACATAAGGCCACCAGGAGCAGGGAGCTGCGTCGTAATGAAAGCCAGAGGCCATTGAATGTTGAACTTTGAGAGTCGGGTCCGGTCAGGCCTCGAGCCCAGTGAGAAGCGACCCCTGTTTGGCGTCCGAATGACGATGGCATGCAGCACAAACAGGGGCCCACCCACGGCGGATAACGCGCGACAGTCCCGAGCGCAGCTGTGACGTGAGGCCACACCACAGGGTTCTTGTGACTACGCGAGCATGGAGTGGGTTGCGCTATGTGGGCGCTGTGCTGGTGGGGCACAAGGCAACGAGCCCGCGAGCCCGCAGCGCGTCTGCATCTATATGGCGGCGTGACGTCCCATCTGACAGCCAGCGTTCCGCCGGTGGGCGACTGGTGGCTGTGGCCGAGAAGCAGAGGCGGCTGCCGCGAGTGGCAGATGGTGATGCACTTCAGTCTTCTGGGTGGGCGCGCGGCCTGCACTAAGCAGGCGTCCGCGGGTGTGGGTCCCTGTTTGTGTGTGCGCCGAGGCTCTCGCCTTATAAACGGTCGGACGCCGGACGAGGACCGCAGTCAATGCTATTGAATCACGTCAAATGTGCGAGCAGGAGATGGTCGAATTTTAATCATCTCAGGATGCCTTAAAACAGGCTCTAATGAAAGGACTAGAAGAGCTGAATCAAATCTGGGGCCAATGATTCGGACGTGAGAGCTGATCGAGAGCTGATACGGTTTTAGACAGCATTGACAGGGCCCTGAGCGTGCTGTGGCATGAGACGACTATGGGCTGTAGCGCAGGAATATTTTGGCCAGTCTATAGCTGGAATCAGGCGAGTGCGGGACGATCGTGAGTGCCACCGGGATCGTCGTATGATTCCCAACATGACACCACATAGCATTCTTGCAACGAGCTGCGTCATTACGATAAAAGGCAAGAGTCGAGGTCATTAGAAGGTCAGAATCAGTCAGACCGGTCAGGCCTCGAGGCCGAATGATCCCCTGCCCTTCTGCGCTCAATGCCCAATGATGCATCTGATTATCAGCGCGATTCACCTAGCACTCTTGCCGATGATTTAGCAGACATGCGATTGGGACCAAGCGAAGGCTCTTCCCGCTTGGTGTGAGTGGACTAAGTGGTGTGGTACTTGCCGGGCGATGTAGAATGCAAATCCGAGTTTGAGTACAGTATGCGCTCTTGAACAGCACGCAAAGTTTTTGAGACTATTTATGGAGTCTGCGATTTCGGAGTGTTGTGCTCCGATAGATTGAATTCGAGGTCGATGTCGTTCGTCTGACCAGGACACGTCTGAAGATCTTCGGATGCGCTGGCATGGCGCGGCAGGTGGTTGGGAGCACAGGATTCTAGTAACTGGCGATTACAGAGCGAGTTGCGGTTGGACAAGCCAGCGTTTACACGAGCCCCTTGCCCTGCAGCAGTCTACATCTGTGTGATGCATCAGCGCATCTTGATGCAGGCGGTCTTCGTGGCGTCCGAGTCCAATCTGACAGCCTGCGTTCCGCGAGGGGACTGGTGGCGGTGACCGAGAACGGGTCGGGCGATGTACTCTGATGTACTGGCTTTTTCGTAAGTCGCACCATTTCGCCGGTGCCGCAGCTGCAGTGTGTGGACCCCATGCACACAGGCCGACAAAGCGCCCGCAGAAATATTCTTGCCAGCCTAGGAAGTGTAAAATTAATCAAGCTTGGTCGGGGTGGTCGTGCGGTTGGCAGTTGGCGGCTGGTGACTGTTCCGAGCGCTAGTTGGGAGCCACTCGCGAATATGGGGTCGCCAGGATTAGAGAGCTGTGTCATAATGAAAGCCCGTTGGACTTTGAGAGTACCAGCACTAGTCAGACCTGATCAGGCCTCGAGGCCGAAGAGTCTCGGGCCCTCGGCAGCGGGGGCCTGCGGTTGCGTACTTGGCAAGCAGGAACACGCCGTCCAAGATCGTCGGTTGGCTGCAGTGGGATGATGCTGCTGTTGGTGACTGTTCCGCGGGAACAGGAGAGATACTAGTGGGTGCGTGAAAGTATACACCAAGTTTTTGGCACAAGTTATTTTTCCGACGGAAGGAGAGGCTGGGCATGCGCAAGTGCAAGCCGACGAAAATGCTCGGATGTGCTGACTGTGAGGCAAGAGGAAAGCAAGGTGGCATCCGAGGGCTCGGATGGGCGTAATGGGCGTGAATAAATGCTGAATTCGACCCGTCGGTGCATCTCGTAAGCACCCGACGAACCAATCGGAGCGCAGATCGGCCGTACGTCACCGAGTGGCTAATCCCACCCCCATCCAATAAATACGTCCACCACAAACGGACACCCACACCAACTACCCGTGCCCATGTCCGATCCGCACACCCTCGACAACATCCTCGAGGACGTGCCCGCCGGCGCGCCCAGCGATGCCGCCGCCCTGTATGACGCCACTGCCGCCGGCGATCACGGCGACGCGAACGCGAACACCCACTCGCCCCCGCCGCCCTCGCCCACGCTGCCCAAGCACCGCCCGCGCCGCGGCTCGTCCGTCTCGCGCGTCGACATCGGCTTCTTCGACCCGCAGGGCGTCGACGACCTCCGCCGCACGATGAGCCGCCGCTCGGAGAGTGCCGCGGAGCACGGCCTGCCGCCGAGCGTGGGCAGGAAGGCCAGCCAGCCGCCGAGCAGCGCGGGGAGCGAGCGCACGCTCGCGCAGGAGCCTTTTGATTTCGAGAAGACGCTCAGGGATGTCGTCAAGCGGTGAGCACTCGTCTTGCAATATTATTTCCTCTCCTGCCTCCCGCCACCCAACCGCCATCCTATGCTGTGATTGCTGTTCCAAATATTTATTAAATTTACCCCGGCCCCATCCTCGCCCTGCCTCCATTTATAAAACTATGCTGACTCCTTCCCAGCCGCGACGAAGCTGAGCACAAGACGCGCGAGCTCGGCGTGCTCTTCAAGGACCTGCGCGTCGTCGGCCTTGGCGCGTCCGCGTCCTTTGCGCCCACGCTCGGCAGCACGCTCAACCCCCTCGGCGTGCTCGACGCCGTCAAGAACATGCGCCACCCGCCGATCAAGGACATCCTCAGCGGCTTCGAGGGCGTCGTCCGCCCCGGCGAGATGCTGCGTGCGTGTTTATTTTCTTGGGGCGGCGTGGGGCATATCTTATCTATGCGCATATACCCCCACCCCGACCCCGTCTTATCCCCGCGCAAATGCTGACCCGCCCCCGCAGTGGTCCTCGGCTCGCCCGGCTCCGGCTGCTCCACGCTCCTCAAGACGCTCGCGAACCAGCGCGGCGAGTACCACGCCGTGCACGGCGCCGTGCACTACGACGCGCTCTCCCCCGCCGACATCGCCGCGCACTACCGCGGCGACGTGACCTACTGCCCCGAGGACGACGTGCACTTCCCCACGCTCACCGTCGCGCAGACGCTCGCCTTCGCCGCGCGCACGCGCGCGCCGCAGCAGCGGCTCGACGGCGCGCCGAGGGAGGAGTTTGTGCAGCGGATGACGGGCGTGCTGATGACGATCTTTGGGCTCGCGCATGCGCGGGACACGCCGGTGGGGGACGCGGCGATACGGGGGGTGAGTGGGGGGGAGAAGAAGCGCGTGAGTATTGCGGAGGCGCTCGCGACGCGCAGCCTGCTCGGCGCGTGGGACAAGTGCGTCTTTCTACCTTTCCCCCTTCTCCCTTGCCCCCGCCCCTCCCCGCTGATGGTTCGGATGTTTTGGCAGCTCGACCCGCGGCCTCGACGCGTCCACAGCACTCGAGTTCGTGCGCGCGCTGCGCATCGCGACGGACATCGCGCGCCTCTCGACCATCGTGTCGATCTACCAGGCCTCCGAGTCGCTCTACGCGCTCTTCGACAAGGTGTGCGTGATCAACCAGGGGCGCATGGCGTACTTCGGGCGCGCGGACGCCGCGCGGCAGTACTTCGTCGACCAGGGCTGGGCGCCCGCGAACCGGCAGACGACCGCGGACTTCCTCGTCGCGTGCACGGACCCGCTGGGGCGCACGCCCGCGCCCGGCCGTGCGCTGTCTACCCTGCCGCAGACGCCCGCGGAGTTCGCCGCGGCCTTCTTAGCGAGCCCGGCGGCGGCGGAGAACCGCGCGGACATGGCGCGCTACGAGGCCGAGTTCGTCGGCAACGCCGCGCGCGCCGCCGCCTACGGGGAATCGGTGCGCGCGGAGCACGCGGCGCACACGCGCGGGCGCAGCGCGTACACGATCAGCCTGCCGATGCAGGTGCGCGCGGTGATGCGCCGGCGCGCGCAGGTGATCGCGGGGAACGTGACCGCGCAGGTGTTCCAGCTCGCGAGCTTCATCGTGCAGGGGATCATCATGGGGACCGTGTTCTTGCGCGTGCCGGATAGCACGGGCGCGTATTTCTCGCGCGGGGGCGTGCTGTTCTTGTGAGTCGCCCGCCCTGCTCCCCTTCAATGCGCAGAACTTGGCTGATTGCTGATTTTGGGGGGAAGTGCACTGCTGTTCTCGGCGCTGACGAGCATGGCGGAGATCCCGAGCCTGTTCGTGCAGCGCCCGATCGTGTTCCGGCACGAGAAGGCCGCGCTGTACCACCCGCTGATCGAGGCCGCCGCGCTCACGCTCGTCGACGTGCCGATCACGTTCGCGACGTCGCTCGTGTTCGCGACGATCATCTACGAGTCCGTGCGCCTGCAGCAGAGCGCGGCGCAGTTCTTCGTGTTCTACCTGTTCCTGTTCACGATGAGCCTTACCATGAAGGCGTGGTTCCGCGCGCTGGCCGCCGCGTGCAAGAGCGAGGCGACCGCGCAGGCGGTGGGCGGGATGAGCGTGCTCGTGCTCGTGCTGTACACCGGCTATGCCATTCCCCAGGTGCGCCCCTTTCCCTTCCCCCCCTCCCCTCCCCTTCCCCCCTCCCAGTGCTGACGGTGATATTGTAGCCAAGCATGATCGGCGCGCTGAAGTGGATCACGTACATCAACCCGCTGCGCTACGGCTTCGAAGCGATCCTCACGAACGAGTTCCGCACGCTCAACGGCGCATGCTCCGCGCTCGTGCCCTCCGGCGCGGGCTACGCGGGCGCGGCGCTCGCGAACCAGGTGTGCAGCACCGTCGGCGCGCTCCCCGGCGCGGCGACCGTGAGCGGCCCGCGCTTCGTCGCGCTGAGCTACGGGTACGCGTACGCGAATGTGTGGCGGAACTACGGGATCGTGGTCGCGTTTGGCGTCGCGTTTGTGGGTGCGTATTTGGTGTTTACGGAGGTGAATACGGGGTTCGCGAGCGAGACGGCGGTGGTGCTGTTTAAGCGCGGGAGCGAGGCGCGCGTGGTGCGGGACGCGGTGGACGAGGAGAAGGTTGCGCCGGAGGCTGCGGGCGGGAAGGAGAATGATGAGGAGGCGAAGGCGGCGCTCGCGCTCACGCCGGCGATGACGGACGTGTTTTCGTGGCAGCACATGGAGTACGTGGTGCCCATCGGCGCGCACGAGCACCGCAAGCTGCTCGACGACGTCACGGGGTACGTCGCGCCGGGGAAGCTCACCGCGCTCATGGGCGAGTCCGGCGCGGGCAAGACGACGCTGCTGAACGTGCTCGCGGAGCGGCAGACGACGGGCGTGGTGACGGGCGACCGCCTCGTGAACGGGCAGCCGCTGCCCGCAGACTTCCAGGCGCAGACGGGGTACTGCCAGCAGATGGACACGCACGTGCCGGAGACGACCGTGCGCGAGGCGCTGCTGTTCTCCGCGAAGATGCGCCAGCCGGCGCGCGTGCCGCTGCGCGAGAAGGAGGCGTACGTGGAGACGTGCCTGAAGATGTGCGGGCTCGAGGCGTACGCGGACGCGCTGGTCGGCTCGCTCGGCATCGAGCACCGCAAGCGCACGACGATCGGCGTGGAGCTCGCGGCGAAGCCGAAGCTGCTGCTGTTCCTCGACGAGCCGACGTCCGGGCTCGACTCGCAGAGCGCGTGGGCGATCATGGCGTTCCTGCGCAGCCTCGCGGACAGCGGGCAGGCGATCCTGTGCACGATCCACCAGCCGTCCGCGGAGCTGTTCCAGGTGTTCGACCGCCTGCTGCTGCTGCGCAAGGGCGGGCAGACGGTGTACTTTGGCGACCTCGGCGAGAACTCGGGCACGCTCATCGACTACTTTGAGCGGAACGGCGCGCGGCACTGCGCGCCCGAGGAGAACCCCGCGGAGTACATGCTCGACGTCATCGGCGCCGGCGCGACCGCGACGAGCGCGCAGAACTGGCACGACGTGTGGACGCGCTCCAAGGAGTGCGGCGCGCTCGAGCAGGAGGTGAACAAGATCCACGACGACGGCCGCAGCCGCTCGCCCGTGGAGACCGCGCGCCACAGCGAGTTCGCGTCGTCCTGGGGCGCGCAGGTCCTCGAGCAGTGCGGGAGGAGCATGAAGCGCCACTACCGCGACCCGGCGTACCTCCTGGCGAAGCTGGTCCTCAACGTCGTCGGCGGGCTGTTCATCGGGTTTACGTTCTGGCGCGCCAAGGACACGCAGCAGGGCACGCAGAACAAGCTGTTTGCGATCTACATGGTGAGTTCCGGCGCTGTCTGAGCGCGTGCGCTGCTGATCCGTCTCGTCAGGCCACCATTTTGTCTGTGCCTCTGGCCAGTCAGCTGCAGGTTCCGTACATCAAGATGCGCAACATCTACGAGATCAGGGAGCGCCCGAGCAGGATGTACAGCTGGACGTCGTTCGTCACCAGCCAGCTGCTCGTCGAGATTCCGTGGAACATCCTCGGCTCTGCGCTGCTGTTCATCTGCTGGTACTGGACCGTCGGCTTCCCCACCGCGAGGGCCGGCTACACCTTCCTTATGATGGGCATCGCGTACCCTCTGTACTACACGACGTTCGGGATGGCTGTCGCTGCCATGGCCCCTACCGCCGAGATCGCCGCCCTGCTCTTCAGTCTGCTGTTCTCATTCGTGCTTACCTTGTAAGTCTCATTTACTACATCGACGGATTGCTGCTCATACCTCGACCTTTCCAGCAACGGTGTCTTGCAGCCATACAGGCAGCTTGGCTGGTGGCAGTGGATGTACCACTTGTCGCCGTATACGTATCTCATCGAGGGTCTCCTCGGACAAGGTAATCCATGTGCTTCCTCCATCAACTGCGAATCTTGCTGACACACCATCCAGCTATTGGTCACGAGTCCATCACCTGCTCTTCCACTGAGTTCGTCACGCTCACCCCGCCGAGTGGTCAGACATGCGGCAGCTACATGGCCGACTACATCTCTGCCGCTGGGGGCTATCTGGTGAACTCGGACGCTACCAGTGACTGCCAGTTCTGCTCCATTGCCACTACCGATGCATTCCTCGCGGAGAGTTTCAACATCTTCTACTCGAATCACTGGAGGGACTTTGGGATCATGTTCGCATTCACCGTTTTCAACGTGAGTTCTTCTTCGCTTGGTAATATGCCTAGGTTACTGACATCTTGCATCACAGATCGCGCTGATGTACATGTTCACCTACTTTTTCCGTATCCGCACTGGCAGCCTCCTTGGGTCTCTCAAAGCTCGTTTCTCCAAGAAGGCATAGAGTTAGTACTAGATCTCTCACATGCACCAATCAATTGTATATATAATTACATCTACACTCTCCCTAAAGACCCATGGACATACAGGATAGACATTCCTTTCTATTTTTACGATAATTTGCAATAACTGTTTTGCCCCTATTTTGGTGCGACCGAAGTGCCCGAGACGCGATCTGCAGCGAAATTGACCGTTAGACTTTTGATCGCTTCAAATTCCGTAAACGCCATTCAAATATATATAAAGAACAGCCTCGTTGGACCCCTGGCGTTTTCCCATCCCCTCTTGACCGTCATGCTGTGTGCAAACCGTTACCCCCTCCCGGTGAGCCAATCTGTGTCGACTTGTCAGCCGCTTAATACTAACCAATGTCCAGGGCTCTCCAAGCACATGTATCATTGACACGGCTCTCGTCCCTTTGCCATCCTTTCTCCTTATCGCCTTTGGTGGCATACTCGTCTGGAGACGCAGACGTGAACAGACTCGAATAATCGTGCCTAGATGGATCCACATCGTGTACATGGTCTTGGTTATGGCCTGCATTGCAATGACGGTGTTGGAGTTGGTCAGGCTCGCCATCGACCACCTTGGAGTGGGACTTATACCGGTAGTCCTCGTTGGATTGATTATTGCGTTCTCTGTCTTGTGCGTCGAAATCAGAGGACGAAGCCAGTCACTTTCTATGGTGAGTCCCCGCAACCGCTTTCTAGAAAGGCTCCGAGCTGACGTCGATGCGGCAGCTGCTCATCATCTACTGGCTCCTCAACATCACATTCCAGTCCATCAAAGTCGCGAGGTTGTCAAAGCTGGAAGACCTCTTTCCAGCTCATACAAAGTATCCGGCGTCAGATCAGCTGCTTGATAATGCCGTCATTGTATGTGTTGCCTTCATTCATCATGTCAGCCCTCACTGATCATCCAACGCAGCTGGGTTTATACATCGTCTTTTTCATAATCGAAGAGGTCACTTCATGGAAGAAGCCCTCAGCGGTTGATACTTCTCTTGCTACCAAAGAAGCCGAAGGGGTTTCTGCTACATAGTCATCGTTCCATTTGATTTGTGTACTAATATCATATGCCCTCATATTTAATCAACAGATCACTTTTAATATCCACGATCAGGCTGACATTCAACCAATATACCTTGGTGGTGCTTTGCAGCTGTCAGCCTTCTTGCCATAAAAACTCTCCAGCTGCTATTTTTCGGTCAGCTAACTTAAGCCCCCACATTCGCTTTGCTTTCTCGCTGCATTCTGGAACTCTGTCTTTACTGGTTTGTTTGCTGTCGGGCTATCGAGCTCTTGCATATCTCTACTCATCATGTCCAACTACACCATCACTTCACACCAGGCTCCCAATCCGCGACTTGGTATGCAACCTGTACCAGCGCCCGTCCTTGAGGGAGATTTGAACGGACCCACAGCGGGCTCTACACATCTGAGTGGCATTGCTTGTGAGTCTTTGATCTCCTATGTCGCATGTCATGGCTGATTCTTGGTGCAGGGACCCTGATTGCCCTCGGCGTTATTTTCTTCTCCGCTTTCCTGTGGTTTTATCTAAGCATCCTTTTCACAAAGGCCTCCTCCACGACCATGCCCATCGAATATTGGGATGAGCACAAATCATCTGCGTCAGACGACCTCGAAGACCCACTCAGCCGCAATGAGCGCAATCGACTATACTCCTGGCTACACCGCCGCGAGCGCGAACGCTTCAACGCGCAGAGCCCGGACCTCGCGCCCCGCCCTCTTAGCCCGCCGTTGCAAACCAAACTCTACTTCACATGGCAGCCGCGGAATCCCAAGAAGTCCCGCGCGGAGGAGCTGTCAGCCCCGGCCTTTCAGCGCATGTCTCTCGTTCCGAACCTACGCCCGCCACCCAAAGCGCACGCCACGAGACGCTTCGCGATCTTCAATAATTCTGAATGCCCTAGCCCGGCACCTGCTTATCGAGATCCATCACCAACTCCTGCGTACTCCTCTCCAGTGACTGCAGATTTCCCTCAGCTACCAAAGTATCCTACCCCCAGCCCACCTGCTGCTACTCTTAGGGCTCCATCGATAACTCCCATTCCAGCTGTGTGGGATGCACGGCGCGAGAAGGGCTCAGCCAAATCCTCAGAACCCCAGCCGCGGGCACCCAAGTCCAAGAAACTGGTACTGACGTTGGGCAAGAGTGAGAGCTTAGAGTCGCTGGTCCATGAGGCTCGCTGGTTCGCCCAGGTGCGGGACTCGCTAGTTCTGGATAAAGGGGCTGCCGCCCCTCCGTGCAATTATTTCTGATGCTCTTTTCCTGTTGTTTATTCTTGCCTGATTTGCTTGTCTTCTACTGTATAGCCCGTTTACTGCTTGCCCCACTGTCCCATACTATGCATATTCAACTGACCGGCAATCAAACTGTTTGCCTGCGACTGTCATGGTTGATTCAGCGAATGCATCCATGATAGTGGCACAATCCATCATGGAGCTATATATGCGCTACCCATGCGGTCAAGCCGGATACAGTCTCAGAGCCTATTAATATTCAGTCCTATGCTGCGCGAGCAATCAGTCAACATCGATCGCAGATACAATGGCTTCAGAAACCCAGGACACACCCCTCATAGTAGAGACTGAGCTTGGCCCACCACGCTTCTGGCTGAAGACTGCCCCGCTGCCTGGTGCGCCGCCATCGCGGTATACGGGGCGCTATCTGCGCTGGCATGGAAGCGGCTACAACACGATCATGATCATGCCCGATCCCCCAAAGTTCATCAGGGGGCTGCAAGACCCTTCCAGAATACTATACACTCTCAACGACAGTTTGGAAAGGGTGTGGGGCATGGTCATGGGCACGGGTATGAAGCGTGGAGGATGGGAAATTGTCCAATTAGTGGAGAAACAGGGTGATGAAGGTTTCGTGTGGAAGGACGATGGATCCGGGCAGGAGGTTCTTGTATGGGAGGGCGGTGAGCCGAATGAGCCTTCAGCTGAAGGAAAAGATAAAGAATGGAGGGGTTGGATGGTTATGGAGTGGGCGAACGGCCACCCACAGCTCTTCTGGGTCACAGATAAACTCAAGGGGGAGCTTCCCATTGGCGCTGAGCGTGTGCAGATCATTAGGCAGCTCCTCTCTCCGTTTAAGCCTTAGGACATTGAATCCCGTTAGTATGCTCGCTATGCATATGTGGCAGAAGAATGTGTGAATTCGGACTCCGAGGTTGTTCTTCGCGGCTGTGGCACTGACAATCGCAATTAGCTGGAGTCCAATCGCGACTACATAGCATGTTATGCAAGGACAACCACGCATTTATCCCGACCTCGCCTGATTTTAATTTCTGACTTGATATATTCGTGCGCGCCGTGCAAGCTTCAGATCCCTACACAGCAGTGTTAAAAAGTATACATGCAACCTGACAGAGACATACTTAGCCTATTCTCTTTCAGCAGCGCGGCGACCCTGCGGATCGTCCCGTACCCCCGCCCCCGCTGCCCCTCTTCTCTCTCCGCCAAGATGCGCGCGATCCCATCTTGTATCACCCGAATGTGGCCCGACGCGACGTACGCGTCGAGCGCGGCCTCAAATGCAGGGGGCAGTGCGCGGCCCCACGCGGACGCCTGTGAGAAGGTCTGCTCCATGCACAGGCAGAGTGCTGCGCGGGTTAGGTTGGCGGAGGCATGGTGGGAGGGAGGGGCGTACCGGCCAGCGCGTTCAGCTTGAAGCGCAATGCGTGCGCATCTGGATCGCCCTGTGTGCGGTAAGTGGCATGACTGGCAGCACGGACAGACGCACGTACGAAGGCTGAATACTTTGCTTCGAGCCCCGCGGCGATTGCTTTGGCGTTAGCATGCTGTTCCAATGTTGATGGGGCAATGCGAAGAAAAGAGCGGGGACACGCACAAACTGGAACATAGACGTATTCGTTAATTGGCACAGTGACTTGTTAGTGGGATCCTGCGCGTCATTAGAAATATACTTACGATCTACAGTAGTTATGTTGAGGTCAGTAGAAGCAAACACGGAGCAGAGCCTCACTCACGTCCTCGGCCTATTGTGGGGATTGATGTCGTAGTTTACAACACGGATATTCAAAGAAGAATACGCACATTCTGAACAAGTTAGATGGAGGCGAACGGTGACGCCCATGGACACTCACATCCTGATTAAGGACAATTGAGGTAAATGAGGGTGCACGTAAAGGCATGAAATGCACTCACAGTCTGTGAAATAGATCTGGCGTCAAAGGGTGGCAACTCTGCGCAACAGGAGAAAACTCACATACTGACGCGACGAAAGCGCTATCAATAGGAGACATGCTCGGAATCAGAGAAATTGGGTACGCACATACTGGTGGCGGTGCGAGATCGAAGACCATAGATCAGTAAACGCAGCATCTGGGAGTCAAAATAATCACATCCTGTGGGGCAAAGCGAGCTTAAGAGGTGAGCAAGCGGAGGAACGACGAAGAGCGCTCACACGCTGTGGCGGCGTTAAGTTGAAGTCGACGAATTCTCAGCGAAATAGAAAATGCAGCTATAATCAAGGGATTGCTCACATGCTATGTGATGAAATCAGGATCAGCAGGGCAACAAGCGGTGGGGACAGCATACTTACCATCTGCAAATCAGATACGTTAGCGAACCACGTCCGAAAGAATATCAATAAATGGCACCCACCACAGGCTACATCGTTCGGTGAGTTCAAGTACAATATAAAGAAGCGTATAAATCATTCACCTCCTGCAATGGCAGCAGTTTAATAATATCAGTAAGCCGCACTGTGCTAGGATAAGTCACACACTGACTTCCTAGAACGTGTTTCATGTTTGAGCAAGCTACTATTTTGGTAACAGATCGCTCCGCAACTCACATACTAGGCATTTTTGGGTCAGCTGGGAACAGTAAGTGTCAATGGGTAAGAAAGCAGGCCGATTCACCTGCTGTGAAAGAATTAATGTGGTCAGACTGGGTGAGCATGGAGCATCGGAATACTGACTGCCTATTGAAATGTGCGTTAGTGGGCGGACTCAGAGCTGGGAGAATGAGCGCAGACTCACATCCTGTAAACTGTCGCTCAGCAAAGCGTTTAGAAGTAATTAGTTGCAGACTTACGCGCTGGGTATATAATCAGATCGGCCTTAAAAATCGGGCTGTCTACCATATATTGTGGAACTTACCCAAACGTGTGGGAAGGCCGATAATCCGATCTCCACAATCTGGGATAGTAAACTATGAGTGCGACTTTCAGAAGCAAAGTTATCACTGAGGGAAATTCCTTTCTGAAGATGAACGTACATATAACCCAAAGCGCAGCGAACGCAAAGATCCACATTGCTTTGCTGGACTGAGAGAAACAGAATCCTCAGGGCATCATCTGTGATCGCGTTGGCTGTT
>JACXVL010000020.1:177544-220169 GCA_014898675.1 Athelia sp. TMB
CCGGCGTCATGAGCGGCCGCGAGCACGAATTGAGAGAAGGCCTGGTTGGCTTGCGCGGAATTGAGGGGCGCAAGATCACCCATCCAGTTTGCCAAGTTCGGCACGATGGTAACCCATGCTTGGTCGGCATTCGGGAGCCCAGCAATGCCAGATCCAGCATCGCTAGAAGAATGAAGGGTTGGTAAGTTTCTCAACACTGATGCGCTGCGTGATGGACTGACTATAGGCCATAAGAGATGGTATAATCTGGACCAATGACTGCGGGAGTGTTCATTAGATGGGTGAGATTTCCATCACCCAAGTTTCCGGTCAGCGAGCTAATTTCTTGCGAGCGTTCGAAGAGGGACTGGTTGTTGCGAAGAACCTTCCATGCAAAAGTGCCGGTGAAAGTATACCAAGGAACATTGCTGGAATCGATCTCGAGGTGGCTCTTTGTGAAGTTATTAGCAGAAGTTCTCGTGCTGCCAACTTTGGGACCGGAGAAGGCAACGGAAGAGGAGTCGGTGGCGATGAAAGAGTAGTAGTCAACTCCTTTCGAAGGCATGTTCTTTTGCTGTGGGCTGAGAAGGTGTTGGGCAAATGTTCAGGAAGAAATTGTGGTGAAGAGATATGATACCTCGCCAACTCATCGTTTTATGTATGCGTAGAGAATATAGAGGCAACCTGTCAGTGAGACAGCGCATGCGGACGATAGTAGATCCCCCTTCCTCAACCATTCCAGCAGGTGCCTGAACCCAGTTCCCGATACCCAGTCCCCGTTCAGACATCAAGTCCGATATCAAGTCTCCGATCTGGTCAGGCTCATCCTCAGACATCAGGCGTCCGCATCAGGCCTCAGAGCCTCAGGTCCCAGAGTCATAGTACTGTAAAACTGCAGCTGTGATGAATGGAAATGAAAGACAAACGACATGACGGCATCTGTAATGACGACCTTTCGATGCGACTGCGACGTCAAAAGGCCTCCGTCTTTGCACAGAGCTCGTTGCACCACTACTGTCATCTCGCCAGTCATTCTTTTCTGTGAATTTTCATCTGGACGAGGAACCCGCGCCCAAACTACGTGTCTTTGATCATCTGCCGCGGAGTGAACGAGTCGCCGCGACTGCTTTACATCCACCCATCGGCATGTTTTCTTGTCCGCGCAGCTCGTCGAGCTGATTTGACATCCCCGACGTTCAGTTCATCGTATGCTCTCCTTACGTCGCATTGCCTGTGAAGCGATGCGGAGTGAACTTGAACGAGTCGCCCAGACGTTTCGGAATACTAATACTATGCTGAAACTTGAAAACATATAATATTCTGGATACCAGGTTAATTCCGAGTCCTGTCCTACGGCGCGTCTGTATACTTGCAATGATATCTCATCTCCTATATCAAACCCATACCTCCCGTCACATATGTGAAACGAGTAGCCAAATATCCTCAGCAAGGTCAGTTTGAGATTAGTTTGATTGCCATTCGTGTAAATAGTTAATAGGTAAGGTATATAGCTATAAAATTTTATGCGTAGTAGTGTCCTGTGTAAAGTTCAGAAAATTGTGGGCCATGTAAAAGTCAAGGATATATCACAAGCCTGAGGTGACACAGCTCGACCGTGACATTATTCTTCCATAGAGTATCAATCATCAATAAGAATGTATCGCTCGCCTCAATCCGCAAGTTCTAAGTCAGCCGATGCCGCACCTGCCCAACGGTAGGACGATTGCGCGGGTCGGCGGCCCAACAGGCCTCAATGAGGCGCCACCGGTCTCCCTGGCCCTGATAATGAAAACCATACGCTTCGCGTCGCGGCCTGTCCCCCCTGTGAATCGCCCGAATCAAGCTGATGTCATGAGGATCCCTGGGGTTGTTCAGAGGGTGGTGATTGTAGGGCAGGCAGTCCCAGCGGCCATCGAACAGTTGCAGAAAGAGAATGCCCAAGCTGAAGATGTCGCTCTCCCTCGTCGGTTTTTGCGGCTGCACCTCGGTGATAGGAAGCAGCTCCGGGGCGGAGTGGCGAGCATTCCAATTGACTATGGTGGTGAACCCTGCGACGTTGGGGATCACAGAGACGCCGAAGTCAACTATCTGAGCACTCCCGTGGTCGGAGATCATGATGTTCTCGGGTTTCACGTCTCCGTGGATAACGCCATTGCCATGCAGATGATCAAGCCCACGGGCTACGTCTTTAGCCTAGTAAATTGTGAAAGTCAGCTGGTGCCACAGGCGAAGCGCAAACTAACACTTACCAGAGCAAGGCGCATATTGGGATTTTGGGACGTATACTGCAGGAAATTGTTGAACCTGAACAGCGGCAGCACCAGATACGGAGGGTCTTCACGAGTGATACAAACTCCCAAAAGATCTGAGACGTTCTCTTGCGCGGAAACACGCTTCCATGTGAGGAGTTCTCTGCGCAACCGCTCTTCCATTTTCGCCCTCGTGCCGCGGGTGTGCATGAGACATTTCACGGCCACCTACATGTCAGAGTTCTTAGCGAGAGAAAAAGATAGAGCGGGCGTAGAATACCAACAGGTATTTTTTGACCATTACTCCGTGTATACCAACCCCGGTATACTCGGCCGTAACTGCCCTCACCAAGCAAACTGCCACGATCCTTCATAAATTGTACTTTAGGAGTAATGTCCTGGATTTCTCATTAGATCATTAGATCGTTGATTCTATAGAAGATTATAACAGCGATACTTACGAGTCTATGAAATGCATCCCGGCTGACCTCTGGACACTCTGAGACACGTTGACGGTTATCGCGATAAAGGTTTCCCTGCTGAGCCATTGTAAATCAGAATGATGTGTGGGTGATCTTAAAATATGACTGGAGTGGCACGACTCACGTTACTAATATACCCATCCATGAATCATAATGCGATACATATTCCCGCCCATCGTCGAGCGGGTTCTCGTCGCTTGTTTCAAGCCGCGGAGGATGCTGCGGGAGCAACTTGGCGATGGGGCTCGGGCTGTCCGAAAACTCAGCCAGTTCCATGACCCAGCCAGTGTCTGTGTGAACCAAAATTGGACGAAGGACCCGGTGTTCACATAGATCCGTGCTCTTGGGCGATGCTATATATCGGCTTTTGTTTGGCAGTACCACCACTTGCTACATTATGCGCACGATTGTATTGGGGGAAAACGCACAGGCTCATCTCCCGCTCGTTACTGAGCGGGTTCCCACAGCCTCTGCGGAAATACGAAGGGTGCTGTATGTGATTTTGATAGAGTTGATGGAATACAACGCGCCAGCGAGTTTCGCGAGCCTGGAGCTGTTTATGCGTCAGGAAAAACGTAAAAACAGTTTGCTCTATAGACCAAATCGCACCGCCTTTGGGGCAGTTTCCTGTAGCTTTGACGTGAGATGCTGTAGGACTCGCTCTATGAGTGTCGGAATGACATAAAGACCAGCCAGTGCGTCCGCCGCCAGCATCTTGTGACCAGAAAGAATGCAGAAATAAGTCAGATCTGTTCTCCGGACTAGGACACTGTCCGACATCTCGAGCGGGTCGTTATAGTGACCCGCGTGAACGACTTCGCCTCTCCTGGCTATTAGTGCTAGTGTTTCGATGGAACGAGGGAACTATCGAGTCGCGTGTGATGCGCGAGGTGCAAACTTGCACCATCACCGCCAACTCCCAGATATTGATAGCAACCCAGCGATCATTTCGTATCGAGACAGCGTCTTAGAGGCGAATGTCGTGAAGCTTGCCAGCGTTCAGTGCAAATAGAGCCTGGCGGCAAGAAGGGAGATCACACTGGGGACTCGGACTGGTCGGAGGCGTTCTATAAATCTACCGAAAGCACCCAAATTTGGTTCCCCGTTGGGCGTTGCAGGCTGATGCGTTCTGCGACCTCGCTCACCGGCATCATGTTAACCGGACACCCCGAACTCTTGCTCTTCTTCATTCATTCATGACACCGACAATCCCTAGCCTGAATCAAGCTATAAAAGTCGATTATGCCACAACTGAAGGCAATGTGAAAGTATATAAAGGAATCGTCAGCGGAGACTGGTGCATTGGCGCAGTTCCTAACGGAGGTCTGTCTTAACCGACGAGGTTCACGCGGCTTGGGTACTGAGAACCTTCCTACCAGGCTTCTCTCTGAGTTTACTGCTGCAAGCATGTATACAATACCAAGAATCCACCGACCACCCGGACCCGATCAATGTCACGGCCCATTATCTTCAGTCTGTCCAGGTCGCTCCTTTCGAAGTTCGAGTGAAGACAATCAAGAAGGGCAGGGGCTTCTCCACTTTGGTCGGCGATTTGATACAGAAAGTAAGTCTACTTTCCCTGCCAGAAAGTATTGAAGATATTCACGACGAGAGTAGGGCACCGTTAGAATCACAGCTTACCTCGTGTTTGGTGTCCTTGAACCTCTTACAAACGCCCCAGGCCCTCATCTTACCTTGAAACCTCCATCTCCATATGCCCGTCGACATCCTTTGCATATCCATCCTTCTGAGGCCGTTCCCGAACCTCTGCGATCTACTTGGAAATTTAGCAACTTTTCCAGATGGTCGCAAGACCCTGTCTACCTCGAGCATAACTTACCTGGGAGCTCCAAAAGAACAAATAGCAAGACTATCGGAGGTGGTGGAGTGGAATGGGCGGCATGGTTCGAACTCACGAACAAAGCAGAGATCATCAACACACCCTCCCTTTGCTTCCTGGCAGACATATTCCAGAATGCGCCAGCGCTTCTGCGGAAAAGCGAGTTGGATGGTCTCGGAACAAGGTGTGTTCGACATGAACGGATTGCCATCGAACATTGATTGACGCGGCTCCAGCTGGTTCCCCACCATGGTGCTGAATATAGAGTTCAAGTTCCCGATTCCCAAAAAGTCAAATGATCACTCTACTCGGACGGTTGGAATCTACTCTTCGAGTCACTTTATTAACGACCCTCAAGGAAGGCACAACGCGTACGTTGAAGTCTGGACTGCTCCTTGTAACATCGGTGAGGGGCAAGCGGTTGAAGGTTGGAGAGAGAAGCAGGTCTGCCTCGCTTCAAGCACGCAGATGGCTCTTACTATACCCATAGAGGTTAATCAGAAGCAGGGTGCCAGGCTGTAACTATCGCGCTGAGTTATTGCCTATTTATTCTATTGGTGATCATAAAACGTCTTTTACTTGCAAGTTGCAACCTGAAGTACTTCGCGAGACAGAATCCTACCTGGGTCAATATGTTGAATGTGCTTAGTAGCACTGTCCTTGAAAGCTTTACTCGCAGAAAGGTGCATAAAGAACACTAGCATATAGCATTTCCAACGACTCAGTGTCTCAGGCACTCTGCTAGCGCTGTCGAACGGCTCCAACGGATGGCATACCACCCATCACATTCCAGCCTGCCGCTTGCATCGCTGCGTGGGAATCGCAATTCTGAGGTGCCAGCCGACGGGCGTTGACCCTTTCTCCCGCTGAGTATCCCATAATAGGCACGACTTCGATGTTCTCGGGGTGACTCGTGACAGGGCTCTAAAATCGCTGCTCAGCATCACCATCATGGCGAGGTGCAAAATTTCTCACTGTGACATAGCAAGGAATCCAATACCACTCTTCTTTTTGGAAAATTTCCGCATAAGCTGCGCTCTGGGGATGCGCCATGAGCTTGACAAAACGGACTTGTCGTGGGTGATTGACTCACCATACAGAGTCGGGTCGCCAGAGCATCTGTGATTGCACTGGACGATATTCCAGGCTGTCGGACTGGAAAGGAGGGCTCGGTATCGCCATGTTTAACTTGAATTTCGTCCAGCTGTGGGAATGCTAATCCTGTGGTCCCGTCAGGAAAATAGACGGAGCATGCAACTAGCCTTAGGCCAGCCTATAGAAATGGTGGGTCCATGAATACGGTGGATTGGTATAGTACTCACATAGCCGCAGACGATAGTATCATTAGCTATGATGATCCCAGAGCGAATTGAAGACCACGACCCTTCGTTAAACCGAAGCTTCCGGACAATGACGTCCTTGCCGACCTACAGTGGCAAACAAACTCACCTTTCCAGCATTCTACCATTTACACTAAGAGCTCACCTGAAATTGATCTGGGATTATCCACGTCGTATATCTGATGCCTGGGAGATGTTGCCATTGATGGGCAGCGTAGAGTTGCCCGTCCATTTCTGGCCCCAGAAAGAACTCGTTTGAGATGGGGACATCCACCACTTTTTGGCCGTCGACAAGTCTGGTTGGCAAAGACATCAGGGGGAAAGTCGTCTGTAGTGAGATGCGCGACTCATCGGGGATACCTTCTTATCGGCCAAATGGTATCCTTTGAAAGCACAAAGAATGCAACCACGCCCCAATGGCCAGGTGGCATTGGCATTGGAACACTTTCACAGAGCCGTGCTGGTGGCAGACTACTGACGCATTCAACCACCGGGCCGGGATCTTCGTAGCTATCCCCACCACCACGAGTTTAAAATGGGCCTTGCGGTGGCGCGGAACATGTGGCATTCATAAGTATCTACCTGCAAAGCACGGGCAATCGTTTTATGAAGCAGCTCCGATCCATATCGACCCCTATCCGGTGTTCTCGATACAAATCGGACGTGATATACTTCGCGAACAAGGCAACGCAGGTCATTGAGTGAGATAACATGGCAGTACGAGGTTTAAGTATGTGGCGTTAAGCATTTTGCGCCACAAGCGCGGCTCTGTGCGGATCTACGCTCGCCAGATTGGCAGTGATCATACACAGAGTCAATATGATTTCGACAGAGAGCTGTATCTTCGGTCTAACCAGTGCGTCGATTGTCAATCAGCCCGGAGCGGATTGCGTGGACGCGCGAGATGTTGTCTTGATCCTCCAGCAGGCGGTTCCTCACAACATCGTTCGCAAGAGCCTTCAATTATGAATGAACAGAGAATAACTCAATCCTCAATGCGTTACAATGCCAGATCCGCAAGATTTGGGTCCCTGATTGCTCCAGAATGCGCTAGTTCGGTGTTGGCCGCCGTGCGAAACGAGTTTTGACAGTGAGTGGGCATTTATTAGCCTTCCGAGTTCAAAGTGGTGTAGTCAGCGGGGAAATTTTTCGGAAATCATCTCGGCCAAGATAGTCATGGACTCCTGCTGTCCATGGTGGTGGGGTAGTGCGAAAAGGCTTTTGATGACGTTTTTGCTTGAGTTGTGGTGACAGAAGACGAGGAATTGGGAAGTAGAGTCGCGTGAGTAGCTGCTCAGATGCTGCTTCACGAAATAGAGCACGGTAGTGTGTGGACCATTCCTCAACGTGGTGATCGTCATCGCAGAGCCTGAGGCTCGACGCGCCGGCATCAATTTCAAGTGCTTGTCACTGCCTGATCGTGGTTCGACCTAAAGCGGAGTTCGAATCTATGACCCTCGAGGGCCGAATCCTCCGACCTCGAGTCTCGACATCAATGTCAACAACTTCCAAGTTCAAACGCTTTCAAACGCTCAGAGTCCTCTGCATCAGAAAGTAAACTATACATGGACTGATCTGGGATTTCTTCTCCGACGTTTCGGTTCTCTGGCTCACCACCATCTATACGGCACTCCCTGTCCTTCTCAAATGTATTCCCAATTTGCCTATGAGGTCTCATATGAATTGGTTTGGGAGCAAGGAGGGGGGCTTCTCTGCGCGGCTGAACTCACCACTGGACCTATGACAGCTTCTGAATCGCCCAATTGAAACTCAGTTTGTCCATTCTAATTGCATTCTAGCTCCAATCTCCAGCATCCGCATCTTGCTGCCTCCTCGAGCCGCACACATTCATTGTGCCCTTGTAGTAATTCTTCAGGCTTTGTATCATGTTACAGGTCCTAGGCGGGATCCGGAATCCGACTGGGTTCAACCAGCTCGGCGCAGTAGCGCAGCCGGTCGGCACTTGCGGAAAGGCAACATCAAGAGGAGGATTAACAATAAATGCATATAAAATTTCGATCGGTTCAGTCCCTCAATCACTCTGCTAGGACGTTCGAACGGCTCCAACGGATGGGACCCCACCCATGACATCCCAGCCTGCCGCTTGCATAGCCGCATGTGAATCCCAATTCTGAGGTGCCAGTCGACGGGCGTTGACCCTCTGTCCCGCTGAATACCCCATAATAGGTACCACTTCAATATCCTGGGGACGACTTGTGATAGGGCTCTGAATTCGCTGCTCAGCATCCCCATTGTGGTAGGTGCGAAAGACTCACTGTGACGTAGCAAGGAATCCAACACCACTTTCCTTTGTGGGGAATTTCTGCATAGGCTGCGCTCTGTGTATGAGTTACGAGTCAGACAAAATACTTCACGCAGGATGACTAACTTGCCATACAAAGTCTGGTCGCCAGGGCATCTATAAGCGGACTGGATGTCATTCCAGGTGGGTGGACTGGAAAGGAGGGCTCAATATTTTCATCACTGGCTTGGATTTCGTCCAGCTGCGGAAACGCCAACCCCATGGTTCCATCAAAATAATAAATGGTGCATGCAACTAGCCTTACGCAGGCCTGTAAACATGGTGAGTTGTACAACTACGTCCGATTGACATAGTGCTCACATATCCACAGACAACAGTATCATTAGCTGCAATGATCCCAGCCCGAATTGGGGACCACGACCCTTCCTTGAATTGAAGCTTTCGGACAATGGCGGCCTTGCCGACCTATAGTGGCAAAACAATCTCAGCTTGCCAACGACCTGACTCTTGCACCGAGAACTAACCTGGAACGTATCTGGGATGATCCATGTCGTGTATTTGATGTCTGGAAGATGTTGCCATTGAAGGGCAGCATAGAATTGTCCGTCCATTTCTGGCCCGAGAAAGAATGCGTCTGAAATGGGGATGTCCACTATTTTTTGGCCGTCGACAAGTCTGGTTGGTAGAGACATTGCGGGGAAATTTTCTGCGATGTCAAGAAGATGAGCGACCTATCGGTGTGCCATTTTATCGGCCAAATGTTATCATTCGGTAGCGCACAAAGTGTAACCACGCCCCCATGGCCAGGTGGCGGTGTGACCCGAGAGCCGTTCTAGTGGCAAACTATTGACGCATTCAACCACCGTGCCTGGATCTTCACAACTATGTTCACTACCCTGTGAAAAAATGAGTTGATCTTAGAGTATTGTGTGACTAGCCTTGCGGGAGTATGTGGAAATTCATGAGTGTCGACCAACTTCGCGGTATGTTATAGTACAGAGCTCGCGCCACTTGCGCCACCTGCGCCACATCTCGGAATTTCGACATCCTACTCCTCCATTCCTTTGCTTTCTCGATTCTTCTACCAAGTACAACAGTAGCCACATGAGCCATCTAGCAACATGGTATTTTATAAGCATAAATACTCTTATAGAAGATACAAATTTACCTCGCTTTTTAACTTCGAACAAGCATCCGAGTCTTCGCGATCAGCCTCATAAGTAATATAACATATTCTCGAGTAGCGCGCACTCGACTCACGCATCGACTTGCATCTGCACCAGTATCGGTCATGTGTAGCCAGGTACGTCTACACCCTGTGCATACCTGCTTTTTAATACACTATAACGCTTCCCCCGAATTTCTGTAGTGATTTGTGTCGCGTTGAACTCGAACTCTAAATCTCATCTGTGTGCTCATATGCGTACCAATATTCTTGTATATCGTGCATATTAATTTCTAATCTGATACATTCTCATCTACGTTCTTGGAATACATGAAATACTCGGTCCTTAATACGGTCATTTTGATGAAGCCATGCTGATCCCTATCGATTATCGATCCCCATCGCGATTTTAATGGCAGGTTAGGTCGGTGATAGCCATCGATCCTCATCTACATACGTACTTCACTAAATGCAGCGGTATGTGGGTTCTCAATACAAATTGAGCGTGGTATACAGTACTTCGCGAGCAAGACGGCACTCGAAGCTCGTATTTATATTGGTCAGTCATTAAAGCAGTTCTTGTAACAAACGATGCGACGCCAGCAATGGGCCCCATAGGTCTCATGATCCCGTGCGGTGAGCAGATATCTCCATGCTGCCAAAATATTAACTTGAGCTACCAGTGGGTCGTATCTTGTATCTTGGTGTTGATTTAGTGTTACCGTTGGCAGGTGCACAGGGATGTGCGTCGGTAATGGATGTTGAACAGATCTCAAAGAAGATTTTAGAGTATGCTACCATGGCACTTAGGGGGTGCAGATGGAACAAACTGAGGTGGAAACTCGGGGCTGAAAAGCTTCGCTTGGAGATTGTTCGGAGATCTGTCGTTCCCGCGTTCACGAGCCGATCCAATGCATTCCAAACGACGTACATATGTCAACTTGAAGTATAACGCACATATGATGCGGTAGATAATATGCGAAGTGTAGAACCGAGATGGATCCTACAGATGCACACACACGTATATATGCGCCATATGAGTGCAGCTACCGAGACGATATCAGTGTCAACGCAAGTCCCCGTCCGACGTCGGTCTGAGTCTCCGCTAAACACCAACCTCCTCACGTGGAGGTGACCGCCGGACTGCCGGGCCGTCAAGCTGACAGGGGGATTTCAGATTCGTTCCTGGCCAATTGGAATATATATATTGAAATCCTCCAGCAATGCGACGCGTCGAACTCGAAGTCATTAAGAGCCTTAAGCGAGTGTTCACAGGAAAACGGGAGCAAGCATATGTATTGAAGGTCTCCGCTTGGAGAAACAACAATCCATTAAACATAAAGCGTGCATAATACGGTATCCCGCACAGTCGAAAACCACAACACTACGAGTAAGAAAGGTCCTACGTATAGTAGTATACATACACGCACCACCAAGAAGCAAACGAGCGGAACGTAACACAGTTACAAACAGTAACAAAAACATGATCAAGCAGGCAGAACATCCCTATATCACACATCGCGCATCAACCCCCCAAACACGAAATCCCGCCAAATTATACGGAGTTTAAAGCAGTGCAGCAACGGCGGCGACGGCGAGCACAGCCAGACCAGATGCTGGGGCGAGCCCCGCAGCACCGTTCGCAGCACCCCCGCTCGCTCCGGTGGAGGTCGCCGAGGCGGTTGACGTAGAGCCCGTTCCAGATGCAGAGCCGGTCGCCGGCGCGGTTGTCACCGTCGCGATCGTGAGCGGCGTCCCCGACGACACCGAGGTGCTCACGGACACGGACGGCGTCACGCTCGCGCTGCTGCTCGCGGACGCGGGCGCCGCGCCCGAGATCGAGGCTGAGAACAGCTGCGCGCTCGAGTACGTCACGCAGTTCGAGCTCGCGGGGATGCGCGGCTGCCACGGGAGGGTGGTGGTCGGCGAGAGCGAGGCCGGCATCGACCAGGTCGTGGTGGTCCCGTCGGTCGTGTACACGCCAACGACGTCCTGCAGCTCGCCCTCGCACGAGGTGAACTCGCCCGGCGTGTACGCGGCGGGCATGTTGTATGCGCAGCCGATGAGATCGTAGGAGCTGTTGGGGGTCAGTGCATACTCAGAGGGTAGGAGGGAGAAGCGCTTACTTAAGGCAGTAGTTGGGCGAGGTGATGGTCGGGTCGCACAGCTTGATGCAGAACTGGCCAGAGCCGACGAAGCTGCATCGCAAGGCCGCCATCAGTAATGTCTCGCGCATTGGGGCCGGAATACGCACTTGTTCCAGCTGGTCACCTGCTGGAGCGTCTTGCCGTCCCCAGACGGCATGCCCGTGGAGTACACGAGCCCACCGATCGGGTTCCCGAGGAGGTCGGCACCGTGCGGGTCGAGCTCGCCACCGGTGTCGTTCGCCATGAGCCCAATCCCGCCTTGGTCGAACAAACCCGTGATCTGGATATAGGCGCTCGTCTTCATGAACTGCGGATCAGGTTACGTTAGCGACAGATAACGGGGCAGAGTGAGGAAACAAACCTGGACGGCGGTGATGGAACCGGGGGTGATGATGCGTGTACCATGCCCGGCCTGCGTGCAGTACGCGACGACGGCCGCCTCAACGTCGCCGATCTGGCCGTCGGGCGTCGGGGAGCCCCACAGGCAGAAGTCGGCCTGATAAGCGATAGCAGTCAGCCCAGCACGCCCACGCACATATCATCTCAGACTTACCGCCGAGTTGACCTCCATCGTCTGACACTCGCTCGTCGCGCCCTCAGTCGTCGAATTGCAGATGTTGTACCCCGCCTGCGGTCCGCGGCCGATCGCGTATGGGTTCACCTGGTACGGGATCGCGGAGAATGGGTAGTTGTAGTCGGTCAGCGGCAGCGGGGACGTCGTCTCGTACGTCGTCGCGGCAGCTGCGCGCTTCGCAAGGTCGCGGTGCGTCGGAGTGCGCTGCGCAGGGGGAGACTGCGTGATGGTGCCCCCACCCGGGTGGGCGTGCGCGGGGGTGAACGAGTGTAGCGCGGCCAGAGCGGCCGCGAGGAAGTGGAGCGAGAGCATTATGGGTATGGATGAGGAAGAAAAGAGATGGGGAGGAAATTCAGAAGAATTGGGTTTTGGCTGACAGTTGGTGCCTGGGTCTCAGATGGGCAGTCTGTGCCGTGCGGAAGTGGACGAGATAGGCGATTGTTGATGCGCAAAATATCAGTCAAAATTGTCAAATCGGTTGTTCCTCGGATGGGGCTCAGAGATTGCCGGGGGGCGTTGAATGTTAGAAGGACCCAAACGAAGGGGAGAAGGGCAATGAGGTTGCTGCGAGATTTAAGCCTTGTTCAATAGGGGCTCGGCGGATGGACGCCGTTCGGGGCCAGCCATATGCCTGCAGTTATAAATAACTTCATTTAACAGTTCATATATATACTTACAACTAGATAAAGAACAAGAGGTTTAATTGTATATGAACTCTGTAATAGACTGAATGTGATAAAATTGGCAACAATGCATTGAGCACCGTCCCTCGAGCAATAGCGTTGCGGGGTTATAACTTACTCGAGGACCAATACCCATCGCTCTCCTGGAAACAAAGATGCATCCAGGATTGCTATACGGCGCTGGTTTTGCCTCGTAAGACGAAGGGGTTTGCATGTGTGTTAGTGAGTGTACTCAAATGCTGTTATGCTCTGATGAGATAAATGGTTCAGCACCATGACTTCATTCCATGGCCACTTCACCGTGAAAAGAACTCTACCCAAATGCGAAAGGAATAAGAAAGTGCGAGAGTCTGACTCATCTCTATGCCAGTGGTATAGAAGACGTATATGTGCGTTTCGCGCAGATCTGACACTCGTGAAAGGCAGATCTTGAGTACGGTATCAAGTAGCTCGCCAAGTGCATTGCCGGGCACTCTATGGGGATGTGAATGGGGGTTTTTCAACTCAAACCGAATCCTGATGAAGCCCTAGGCAGAGACTCAGACAAGACACCAAATTGGAACGAGGCGAGCACAGTCAAGAGAACGATCGCCCTGCAGAAGTAAAGCACTCTAGAGAGAAAACCGCTGAAGCTGAGATGGAACTGCTCGGTGTCGAATGTGCTGGTCATGAAACGGGGACCCTGTTCGGGCGAGTGTAGAGCAGAATCGCAGATGCAATAAGAGTATCGAGCACAGAACAAAAAGCCTTGGGGCTACGCCGCCCCCTGCTTGTCCTTTGACCGCTCCATCGCTATAGTCCAATTCAGTTGTCATCATTCTCGGTGATTGGCCGAAGAACGCACGGTTGTAATGCAGCAGCTTTTCAATCAAGTCGACATGGGTCAGCACCATGCGCCGACAGCAGTACCGTCTTAGCTCGAGTGCATCGAGTGCATCACTGTCAAAGAGAAAACAGATTGGCTATGCCGTTCAACGGGATGAGATGATCACGGACCCTTCGCTCTGGTCTTCAGCAAGCAACGCCAGGTATGCATTCCACTTGTCGCCGATAACTTTTCCGCAGGAGAAGCAGCGCACAGGGATGATCTGCAACAACAGCGTCAGCCGAGCCCAACCGCACTGCCTGAGACGCTTGCCATCGTCGCCGGAGCCAGGAAAATAGCGCGCAAACTGGCAGCGCGCGTGACAGGCAGCGATCGGTCGTGACGCGTGACGGTTGGCGCGACGCGCCTTTTCGTTGAACCATCACCAGCGCGCGCCATGCCCGCTGCGTTCGAGCTCCAGGACGAGCTCCAGGCCCTCCAGGACCTCGAATCATACGACATTCCAAATGAACACGATATCAGCAGCGAAGACCCCGCAGCGCTTCTCGCAGGTTCGTCCCCCCTCCTAATCTCCTGCATCTGCTAACTGCTAGTGCAGGCGCCGTGGAGGCCGTCGCAGAGGCTTCCGACGCGATCGCGGACCCGGATGTGTTTGACGTCTATCGCAGCCTGCTTAAGCACGCGGATCTCGTGCCCGGCCCCGTGATGAGCAAGCTGCTCGACTCGATCTCCACGGGGCTCGCGACCCAAGTGGACGCCGCCCTGCGAGATGACGATGCTGCGCACAGGGAACCACTTGAGCGCTACGCATTCCTATTGCAGTGGTTTGTCAGCGCGGCTGAAAAGGTCAACAAGAATGCAGGCGGGGAGGACGAGCCTGCGACGCCGGCACCGGCGCGCGCGCGGAGGGGCCGCGGAGGGAAGGCTGCGGCTGCAAGAACACCGGCGGCGAAGAGGCGGGAAGGTTGGACGTGGGTTGATCAGATCCCTGCTACGCTCGCGCTGATCAGCAAGGTACTGCGTCTGAAGACGCAGCGCATCTGGACGACGACGGCCGAACGCGATACGTTCATCAAGTGAGTCTACTAGTTTCGTGTATGCGTACTCTTTTTTATTGTTGTACACTATGCAGCTGTATCACACGCCCAGCGTACCATATCATGGAGAGCGAGGCGTACATGAAGGCGGGCGACATCAAGCTCGGCGTGTACAAGGTGATCTGCCTCGCGGTGAAGCACCACGGGCACACACTCGCCGCGCAAATCAGCATCATGCAGGCGCTGCAGTTCTTTGAGCACCTTTCCGAGCCGCTTGCGGAGTGCCTCACGGTGCTCGCGAAGGAGTTCGACCACGCGCAGCTCGGCGACGAAATCCTGCGCGAGATTGCGGGGAAGAGCTTCAGCGCACAGGACACGCGTGGCCCACGCGCTTTCTCGAAGTTTCTCATCCGTTTCAGCGAGCTTGCGCCAAGGGCGGTGCTCAAGCAGATCAGTCTGCTCCTGTCGCATCTCGACTCTGAGGTCGGTTTCCAAATCCTGCACTTATATCTGGAATGCTGACAAAGTCCCTAACTAGTCGTATCCAATGCGCATGGCGCTCGTTGAAGTTATCGGAGCCCTCATTCGCGAGCTCGCTCTCTCTTCCGATCCACAGTCCGAGAGCGACGGCTCCGGCGCGCAGATCCAGAAGCAGCTCACATCCTTCTACGAACTGCTCCTCAGCCGCACACTCGATCTCTCCTCGTACGTGCGCACGAAAGTTTTGGCGACGCTCGCGCGGCTGTGTGAGCTACCCGCAAAGTTCCCGAAGCAGCGCCTCGCGATGACGCGCGCGGCGGTTGCGATGCTCGAGGACAAGGCGGCGGGCGTACGAAAAGGCGCGGTGGGCCTGCTCGTACGGCTCGTAGTGACACATCCATACGGCCTGATGCATGGCGGACTGCTGGGCCTGGCCGAGTGGGAGGAGCGGTATCAGAAGGTGAAAGAAGAGCTGGAGGGGGTGGAGGGCAAGATGGGGACTGCGGTGGAGAACCAGGATGGAGGGGAGAGTGAGGCGGAAACGGACACGGAGGGAGGAGATACCGAGAAGGAGGATGATGAGGATGAGGATGAAGAGTCGATGGCTGAAGACAGCTCATCCATTGCTGGCACCCCGAAACCCAAAAAGACAAAGAAGCGCGTTAAGACAGAAGACGGCATGGATGTAGATGAGGATGACGACGAGGAAGGCGATGAGGACGAGGAGATGAAGAGCGAGGATGGCGAGCCTCGCACCCCCAAGCCGAAGAAATCAAAGAAGGCGAAGAAGTCCAAACTGAAGCCTCGCAAATCTGAGCTTAACATGGAGGCACTTACGAATGAACAAGCTGCCCTCGCCGCTCTCGAGTCGAACCAGTTGCTGCATCTGCGCCTGAGGAAGAAGTACTACGCCGAAGGCTTGAATTTCATTCGGCATATCGAGAATGCCATGTAAGCCTCAGCTCGTCTCCTATTCTATTGTCGACTAATGAAAGGGTCAAGGGACATTATGGGCCAGCTGCTAGGCTCCACGAACAAGGCGGAGGTTTTGGAGGCGATGGAGTTCTTCAGGGTGGCATGGGAATACCAATTTGACAGTGCAGAGGTACGTGCATTTTTTGAAGGAACAGATTACACCTTATAATTGTTTTGAGTGAGCAGATTGGGATCAAGAAGATGTTGCATCTCATTTGGTCAAAGGATAACAACTCCACGTCGGAGGATGGCAAAGAGCTCAAGGGTGTGCGGTCGCGGCTGCTCGAGTGCTATCGCAGCTTGTACTTCGACCCGATTCCTGACATGGAGCCAAAGCAGCAAGTCAACAGAATCGCGAAAAATATGATTGAGTACGTTATTCTCTCCTGGAAGGGTGATATCTCTAACGCAAAACAGATTGACTTACGACGCCACACTGGCGGAGTTGACCAGCTTGGAGGAGATGATGCGCTCAATGATGGACGACGGGCAAATTCATTCTGATGTGATCTCGAAACTGTGGCAAGTTTATAGTGGGTACCCTTCGTATTGACAGGGGTGGAGATGCTGACTGCAGTGCACAAGGCTCTGACAGACCTCTGCCAAAGGCGCAGCGCCAGGGAGCCATTATCATCATAGGCATGTTGGCCTTGGCCAGGAGGAGTGTAGTTACTGAGCGCGTCGACACTCTTCTTAAAGTTGGCTTAGGGCCTTTGGGAAAAGTGGGTTGACTGAGTGGGCTTGACGAATTGGAAATTGACGTGCTATATGCAGGCCGATCTAACGCTGGCGAGATATACTGGTCTTGCATTACAACGACTCAACGGCAGTGCAAAGAAAGTCAAAGGTCCGCTAGTCGGCCATGTCACTCCGTGCTGCTAGCTCACATATACTTAGGATCATTGCTCGACAAGACTGTCCGAATCGAAATGGACAGCCCGATTTTCCGCAAACTTCAGGAAGCCGTCGAATATCCTTGCCGCTCAAAGGATTGGTTCGGGATGGCCGAACAGGCCATCAATACCATATATGCGCTTGGTGAACATCCCGACGCGCTGTGCAACACCATGATCAAGAACCTGACTCGACGCGCTTTCGCGCCCCGGCCAAAAGCTGCATCAGCACCGCCGCGGGAGAAGGATGTTGATGCGATGGAGCAAGATACATCTGTGGCAGATATGACTATGGATGGCGATATAACTATGACACAAGAGTCTTCGACCACAGGCGATGACGCCGACAGGGATGTCGGGGACGCTTTCGAGCTGAGCCAGCTATTATTCATCGTCGGACATGTTGCCATCAAGCACATTGTTTTCTTGGAGCTCGTTGAGCGTGAATGGAAGAGGCAGAAGGATGAGAAGTCGGCAGGTAAATTGCATATGTTGTATTCAATATTATTGGGACTAACGATCGACGACAGGCGACAAACTCGCAGCGGCTGCGAGCCCGAACAGAGCAGCTAAAGACGGCGAGGAGCTAGACCAAGTCGCGGGAAATGCAGAGGATGAGATTGGGGACCGTATAGCCGGTGTCAGGGAGACAGAACTACTCTACGGCCCGGAATCACTCCTGGCACTTTATGGGCCTATCATCGTTCACATATGCGGAAGCCCCCACAAGTTCAAGGTCAGTAAATTTAATGTCATAACCGAGTCTCCTGTTTATGTATTTTATTCAGAACCGTACACTGCGTGCTGCAGCAACGCTGTCCTTTAGCAAGTTCCTTTGCGTCAGCTCCCAATTCTGTGATCAGCACCACCGGTTGTTGTTCAAGATCCTCGAGACATCCAAGGATCCCAACATTCGGAGTAACATCGTCATAGCGCTTGGAGATGTTGCAGTATCTTTCAGCAACATCGTAGATGAGAACAGCAACGAGCTGTACAAGGGTCTTTCGGACGCAGATTTGGTCGTGAAGAAGAACACTCTCATGGTCCTTACACATCTTATCTTGAACGGAATGATAAAGGTGAAGGGTCAGTTGGGCGAGATGGCGAAGTGTCTGGAGGATCCCGAACCGAGAATTGCAGATCTTGCGAAATTGTTTTTCACCGAACTCTCGACCAAGGAGAATGCGATATACAACAATTTGCCTGACGGTGCGTTTAAACAGCCAGATATCTTCAGTAGAAGCTCACAGGTTCAATGCAGTCATCAGTCATCTCTCTATTGGTGATCACGCGGTCGACGAGGAGACCTTCCAGAGTACTATGCGATATATCTTCTCCTTCATTGAAAAGGTTATTCTTCTTGCTATGCTATACACTGAATTAGAACTGACGCCCCTGCAGGAGAAACAAGCCGAAAACATTGTGGAAAAGCTCTGTCAGCGTTTCCGACTTTCGGAAGAACCACGACAATGGCGAGATATCGCATTTTGTCTTTCATTGCTTCCCTTCAAATCCGAGCGGTCTGTCAAGAAGCTCATCGAAGGTTTGCAATTCTACCGGGACAAGCTGCACGAAGAAGTTGTCTTCGAGCGCTTTGTGGAGATTCTTGCGAAGGCGCGGGCGAACAAGTCGGCCAACAAACCGGACACAGAATTGAACGAATTTGAAGCTGTAGGTTTGATGCTCAGTGTTTCTTACCGAGGCTGATTTAGCGTTCAGATACTAGAGGAGCACAAGCAACAAGGTGCAGAGGATCAGGCTTTGGAGAAGAGGGTCCATACTAAGAAGGCAGCCGCAAAGAAGCGCGCAACACGGCGAAGTGAGTAGACTTATGTTTTATCTGTTTTAGAGTGCTAACGAGCCGGTGCAGCAACGCGGAAAAAGGAAGCGACACCCGCGGAAAACGAGGAAGACGACGACTTATATGTTTGAGATTTTTTGGTTTTGTACTTGTTTTCGATGTATTTTCACATTATATTGTAATACTGCAGTTAGGCTTTAATGTGAAGGGGATACTAAAATCAATCAAATATACAAATGAGCGACGAGAAGATCCGAAGATAGAACCCAAAGGGAAACGAGTGTGGTAGCGAGCGATGCGCGGGAGGCTATATGAAGGAGCGTGGAGTGAGCTGGAAGAATCCAAGCCACAAAAATGTAAGACAAGATACAGAGTGATAAAATTAGGATGATGCCTGGGTGGTATATAATTGGAGTTGAAAGATAGTGATAAGCAAAGGCCTGGTAGTCCATGTGATGTAAGGATCCAAAAACACGACAATGCGAAGAGAAATGGAAGGGAGCAGCGAAATCATGATTCTGGCTTGAAACTCTCACCCCCTCCACCACCACGCATGATCGCTTTCATGAAAGAGAAGAACCGTTCCCCATACTCGGCGGGTTTGACAGGGCTGATTTTGTGCTGGAATAAGGTAAGTCAGGACGAGAGCCGTAAGGATGCAGTACATATAGGTACACACCCTGTCAGCAGACAACCCTTTCCAAAAGTGCTCCAACTTCTTCACAGCAGTGTACGGTGTGAGGATATCGATGACGCCGAGATAATATATCGTGTCCAACATTTCGTTAGCTTCATCTGTCGCGCGCAAGCCTCCTTCATCCTGGTAGAAAATGAGGGATTGTCGATCCCGTGCATCTTCGTCAGGAAGTCGCACTGACTCGGGTCCAAGCCTCTTAGGGTCAGACTCGCGCATCGCTCGGCGCATAGCCTGAGCTTCAGGGGAAGTACTACCCTTAACTGCTGTGACTTTGCGTCGAATACGTGGAACATCAGGCTAATTCGACTAATTAGAGATGCATGCAAATGGAGTGCCAATTCTGCTTACCGAGAAGACCTTCAGTGTGTTGCTTCGTACGTTATCCCTGTTCCCTCGCTCCATATTATGAATCCCAACGAGAAGACTATAATCCATCACGTTGATCTTTTTTAACAGCTCCGAATCTCTCCTTAGCTGTTCCGTCAACAACGCCCGTTTCTCCGGTCCAAAGTCCAGAACCCGCCCTCGATTGATCCAATTCAGGTCCTTCAGCACGGCACGCGGGTTCTGTGCTGCCTTCTCCTCTGGGTACTCTCGGCCCACAGTACTGCCCTTGAGATCGTACGTCTCGTGAATATCCCGATGAGGCGGAAAGAGGTTATTCATAATGACAAAGTGAATTTTGCGGCCATGTGGAAGCTTCACTCGATGGAGCCCATAGAATCGTGAGAGCAGCGTATGTGGATTGGATTTCACATGGGCGTGGTAGTCTGGGAGAACGGACAAGAGGAACTTGGCTTCGGAATGGCGAATGGTCTTGATGATGAAACGGTAGTCACGGGAGAAGTAGAAGAAGGAGCCAGATTTGCCAGGAGAGCCAAGCTCGGAAAGAATATACTTGGCAGTTAGGGACAAGAGATAATCAGCTGGGTCAAGATGGAAATATTCCTCTCGTAGCTCGCGGAATACCCAAGGGGCATAGTCCTTGAACTTGAAGTCGTACTTCGCAGAGGGCGTTAATTCATTGCCCGTGCTGGATACCGTGTTAATGGAGCATCAAGACCCGGAAGAGGTTGACTTACATATCGAATGAAAATTTGTGCTTTGCACTGAAGTCCTCGCCGGTTAGGGGACGTGACATCTTTGCCTGACATCTTGACACCTGTAATGAAAGTGAGAAACCAAGTGAAGTCCGGCAATAAAAATACTCACCGCAATTCGGATCCCAGTCAACATGTTGTACATGAGGACATAATTGACATGACCCTCCCCGATAAGGTTCCCTACTAGCACCTGTGCCCCCTCCTCCACGGCCCTTGCACCCCTGGACAAACTCTGGGCCCGCGTGAGCACAGCTTCTGCCTCCTGTTGTGCCTTGACCCGCTTCGAGTTTCTCTCTCTCCTAATCTGGTCCGCCTGCTGCTGTATATCGGATGCTAGCACGCCCTCCACATCACCGTCCTCATACGCAAATGGTTGAGAGCCGTAACCATGCTGATTATGCATGGATGTGTGTGATGGTCGGGGTGATGAGCCAGTGGTGTTGCGTCGCGTGGGACGCAATAGCTGGGGTGGCTGAAGGTGACCATCGGGAGATTGAGCGAAGTCATTATCCGCAGGTTTCGAGCTGGGGCCAGGAATAGACGAGGATGCTTCGGTGGTGTTGGGTGTGTCTGTGAGCGAATGTGCAACACCCGAGTCGTCAGACCTGTCAGATTGATGGGAAAGACGCGGGGTACGACCACGGTTGGTTACCGTAGATGTGGATATCTTTGTGTCTGTCGATGCCCTGTGCAGCTTTTCCGGCACGAATGGTCGAGAGCGACTGATATCAGATGGCGCCCCTGATTGTTCTGATTTCGCCATCGTACGCGGAGTGGATGGGAATCTAAACTCCCTCTCTTCTTCAATGCTAGCTGGAGGCGACGGAGGAAGAGTGCCGAAGTGTGGTTCCACGGTTAACGTATGTGGTGTCGAAGAAGGAACAACTCGCGCAAGCGAGCTGCCGACTTTATGGAAAAAATTATCGTTGACTGGGCCAGATTGCAAATGCACTTGGTCACCTGTAACCTTAATTATGTGCACCTCCTCAGCTCTTCCTCCCCCCTCTTTGCGCAGACTGACAGTGTGTATGGGGTTGACGACCGAGTTGGTCTCCTGGTTCATAGGGGAAGACCCGGGTGTATGCACGGAAGATGATCGAGAGCCTGACTGCGAGCCTGTCCCCAGCGTATCGGCACGAGCGGTTTGAAAAGACCCAGCAGAAGACGAAAGATGGTTTTGTCGTCTTGACTCGACGACGAATGGAGGCGAAGATGCCCTGTGGGGATGTTGTACCAAGAGCGTGCTCGCCATGCCGGTTTAATTTCGCAAACGGATCAAAGCAGAGAGCAGGTTATATGAAATAATAGTATCGGGCAGTCAGTTCATTGACTATCGTGCTCGCTGTGGGCTTTGGTCGTAGTTGCCGTCGTGGTAGAAGTTGTCGTGATGCTGGGCATCATTTTCAGCGACCGAAGCTATACCGCACGTGGTAGCCCCTGGGCCGCTGCTTGGCAAAACTTCATCGCCTCCCTCAGGAACATTATGTTGTTTGAGTTTCCTATCCAACTCTGCAAGCACTGCTCAAATCTCACTGCTAGTGATCTGGCTGTTTCATCAATTCTCTGTCCGTTAAGCCCTGTAATTACGCAGCCACCCATGTTGTCCAGAACACTAAAAATAGTAATGAAGTAACGATAGTAATCACAAATAGAATGGTATCCCGTAGACCACTGGCGCCGCCCCAGTCAAGTACTTGAGCTTGCAAGACGCCCTTGCCTGTGCCACAGCAGCCACTAAAGAAAATTCAGCCCCATCCTGACCGCGTCCCTGACGAACACCTTCCGCAGAAAGGTTTATCTTGTCGAAGACTGCTTGTGAGAATTTATCGATATCGCGGTCAGTTACATCCCACAAGTTCGCTACAAGCGTAGGGCTGTTCAAAGATTAGCGTAACCCTTGGGCATCTAGAAATAAAGGACATACCAGCCTGCGAGCATGTAGTTGTAGGGCGTCCCCACCCGGTCGAAATCACCCATATCTCTAAGATTTCCCGAAGAACAGCCCCACAACATGGTTGCGGCGCATCGTGGTAGATTCTTGATCTTATGGGCGCGAACATACTGCTCGCCGCCTCCATGTCCAAAGTAGCTAGCAAAAATGTCAGATACTGGTTGGATGAAGCAATGGAAGGCACTCACACGACGAGATCCTTCCGTCTCAACGCGTTCAAGAACTGCTGCTCGCTGGGCGCACGTCCAATAGTGCCCTCCCATCCAAGGCCGTCCATCTCTTTCAGCCATCCTGAGAACCGTCCTTCGGTGCCAGTCAAATCCCCACTCGGGTTGAGCACATAGTATGCCTTTCTAGGATCCACATGGGCGCGGTCCACAACCTCTCCAGCAGCTGCACCTTTCTGCAGTCGTGCAAAATCTACCCGGTCGAGCAAGAACTCTAAGCTTGGAATGCGGCTCACGCTCTGCCCTCGAAGGATGGGTATGCTTTCCCAGGGGATCCCCTGCACGTTTTTATCCAGCACCAAAAACGTGTGCGCATCCGCCTCCGCTACCACGCGATCTCGTGCTTTCACAGTATGCTCCTCCAGCGCAGTGCGTAGGTCAACCACTACTTGGTCAACATCCACCTCCGCAATTGCGACAGGCACGCCGTGGAACTGGTAAAGGTCGAGGATGAAATATACCAGGTCTTCCAGTTCTTCATCGCGGCACTTGGGAGATAGTGTGGAAAAGCAGGCGAGGAGGTTGTCGTCGAGACGGATCTTCTTCGACGCCTTTTGTCTGTGGTTTTGCGATTGCAGACTGCGCTTGAATACTTTGTCCAGTCGGGTGCGAAGATCGGTAATGACATCGACTGGGATATCCACGGGTGGACTTAAAATCGTCTATGTATCGTCGATATCAATATTCTGCTCCTCCCTAGTTTCGATGCACGCACCTTAAACGCGCCCAACCAACAAAATTCGATGTTTGCCAGCAGCTCCTGCATCCTCTTATCCAACGCGCTGCGGTCGCCCCACCAGGCGGCTCTTGCCTGCGGATCTCCCTTGCGCACATTCACAGCATCCCGCGTTCCCTGGTCACTGGCCGCGATAATGGCCTTCAGCTCTGCCAGCGCATCTTCAAATGTGAGATGTTCGTCCTCCTGACTCTCTCGTCGCCCTTTGAGAGGTAAACAGAAAACGAGCGGCTGCTGCGATGCATGCTGCCGCGTGATAAACATGGTACTTTGGTCCTCAGTGATGGTGACGCTAATGACGGTCCAGTTCTTAGGCAGAAGATCGGCGCGAGACGCGGACATGTCAGCAAGGTTGATACCACGCGAGTTGTAGCGCTCTTGAACACCTGCCCAGTATTGCTTGAGAGTAGAGTCTGTTTGGGAATCGTCGTCACTGTCATCGGAGTTGAATGAGTCCATCGATGCTATTCTTCCCCGCGCCCGATTCTGCGGTCGGGGCAATGGCGAGCCATTGGCAGTGATCAATGGCCATTGAAGATCGTCAAATGCTGCTGCATCAGGGAATTTTTGCTGGATTGCTTCAAGGAGCTCCCTACGCAATGTGACGGCAGTAGATGCATCTACAAGGAGAGTCAGCAAACCTTCACGGAGTCTGTGCATAAGCAACTCACCCAGAAGGGCTGCAGTGAGTACCGGTCCTGCCTTGCCTGCTTTCCCCAGTGAGTTTTGTAATGCCCTGATCATAGCCAACGACACCGTCGCGTCTCGCACGCGCGACACATTGCCTCGACGGGCGACGAGTGCGAGGTCGGCCCAGAACAAGCCCTCGGTATCATTCAAGGTAGTGAGGAGATCCTGGGTCGAAGGCGATAAAGAGGAGAGCTTCTCTCCAGACATTCCCATAGGCATTGCGATAGCTTTGATATCTGGTGAGTCATGGGATATTCCAGCCTCAAATTGAAGAGACGTACTTGATTCGATTAGCGAACTGAGAAACATATCGGCGCGGAAGCGCCCATATACATCATGAAGTGACAATTTGGCCATCAGCGCGTTTTCTTCGGACTGTCGTAGTTATTAGATCTCTGTTCGCAAATATTCATCAAATATACACACCTTTGTTTCGAGTGACGCAGGCAAATCCACAAAGCGTTTTAACAATCGCCGGTAGCTATCACCCGCATCATCGCGAAGGAGCCAGACTGGACAAGGTAATCGTTTAATTTTGGAATTTGACAGGAAAACGGGAAAGCTCACTGTGCTGTCGAAGAACTGCAGCGAGCAAGGCGGGGACGACAGTCTCGTTTGCCGATGCGGTCTTAGGAGAGAGGCCGGTTGACTTTCTTGGCCTAACGTTTTCATTAGTACTCTCTCTGGTCAACCCGTGCGATATTGCGTACCCTATGGGAAGCCCGTCCAGGCTTGCGAACAACGTCTCCAGCTCTTCCAGCATAAGCATGGCACTCTCATACAACTCTCGAGCATCCCCGTGCATAGCCTTGAGTTGACTGTAGTACCCTCGCAAACGCCGGATATTGGCTGCATCCGCTCCTGGCATGCCTTCCAGAAGTTCCGCTGCACCCATGAGACTTCTATAGCCATCGTCCAGTAGCCCTTGATGCAGCTGAATTTCACCCTTCTTTGCAAGTGCCCGACTGACCATCGCAGGAGCATTGATGGATTCTGCCAAGTCCTGCGCTTGTTGCGCAAAGTACTCTGACTCTCGAGGAGATCCGCGAGCAAAGAAAGCATGGCTGAGCGCAAAAAGGGTGTGAAGGAGGCCATCCATCATTCTCCATTCCAAACCGTCCATGACAGGTCGACGTGCATATGTCTTCTTGGTCGTGGATAGCTCCGGCTGCTTGGAGGACAGGTCGTCGGGTGAGGGTAGAGCATCCTTGAGAGTTGACATAGCGAACGGGTCGTCTGGTTCAGCAGCAGACAGTTTTGTAGTGGTCGTTTGAGGGCTCAAACGCGCAAGCGCCTCCACGCCACGATTCCATAGGCGCAGCGATTGAAACAATCCTTCCAGGGAGGCTATCACGTCATCCTGGGGTGACGCTCGTGAGCTTTTGTGATCCATAAATTGATGAGTATTCACACCTTGGCGTACTGGATGAGTCCGTATGTATGAGCTGCCATTGCAGCTCTCTCCAATGTGCATACCCGAGCTCGGACTCTTTGGGCAGTCGTCATACCTTTTTCTTCCCCCACCAATGAATTTGATATCGCAAGAGCTTCACAGTAAGCGCTTGAACTAAGGAATGCGGATGTTAGGTTAATCAAATAGTTTGTTGAAACACGTACCTCCGGTGTACATTATTCGCAATTGCTAGAGACTCTGAATACCGCAACAAAAAAGTGGCACGTATTTCATCTGACGGTTGCCCATTTCTGACAGCTATCAAGGCTTGGCCAAAAACGGTGCTTGATTTGCCTATTTTACCCAGTTTCACATATTCGTGGGCCAATTCAATCGAAGCCACTTGATAGCCTAGGAAATGTCAATTTGTCCTGTGAATCATTGCGTGGAGTAGTCTCACTGACCATCATGGGAAGTTCCTGAGTACCGCTCACACAGCCTCCGCGTCACATCAAGCAACTTGACTTTGATCACGATGAGACCAAGCAAACCAAGAAGATGAGAGGTATTTTCTGTGCAGTCGAACAATCACATAATTAACCAAGCGAGGGAGGTGCCATCAATATAACTCACGCAACAGGGTCAAAGCCTTTTCAAACTCTTCGAAGATGAGTGCAGGCTTCTTGCCATCTACCTGTGGTCTGGGAGGTGTAGACTGAACATTCAAGGTCACGGGCTCGAGTGCTTTGGCAAGAGTCAGCTCTCAAGACCTCTGAAAAACTATTCCATCTCACGTACCTTTCCGGGGCTTGGGGGTGACAGGTTCCAGCTTCTTGATCGATGTAGCCTTTACTTTCCCCCTCAACCGGCCAACCGCCGTCTTTTTCACTGGCGTTGTCTTCGCAGTCTTGCGTTTGGGTTTGGGAGATAGTTCAACAGGCTCGAGGAGATATTTGAGTATGCGATGCGCTTCCTCGCAGTGGTGTCGAATTAGCGATGTCTGGGCAGGATCCGAGCGCTTGTGGGCGTGTAAAGCGAGCCACAAATGCGCAGATACTTTGTATTGGGGACATAAATGTGCCACTGCCGAGTCTTCGGCCAAAGTCTGCAATGTTCAACAATCAATCTCGCGGATATGAATAAGGAAAGCACATGCAAGAATCGCACCTCACGCCCGAGCAGCTCCATGATCTCATCCCCAATGTCATCTGCGTGTCTGTGGCCATCCAATCCCGCTTTATAGCACACTTCCAGCTGCCTTAGCAGCACTCTTGCGCGGCGCATGGGCATCTCGTGCGCGAGATACACGCTCATTAAATCCTGGAGCAGTCCAAATACCACAGCGCCCACTCCCTCCTTCCACAAGCTTGTTTCTAAGCTTTCCACCTGTCGCTCTAGGATCGCGCCCACCACGCTCGACGAGTGAGAGAAAAGATGCGCACGGAGAGAGATTTCGGCCGGCGGGAGCAGCAGCTCGCAAGCACCGATATAGGTGAGCCGGTCGATGATGGTGCCCAGCTGCTTTGTCGTCGTGGAATCGTCGAAGAGAAATATAGAGGTGGAATCTTGAAACGGGTACGTCTGAACGCTCTCGACAAATGCATCGTAGGCTGGCCGCCGGTCCCCCATTTTGGAGTAGCAAATCCCAAGTAACTCGTATCTCCGAAACAATCCTTCTCTCAGCAATCGCCAGGCCGCCTCCACATCTGTATCCTTCGCCTCGCCCGTCTGCTTCGCTCGCATGCGTAATGCCGTTCGGCCAACACTGCAACCTTTCTTCAAAAATTTCACAGCTCCTGCATACTTCCCGTCCTGGTACAGCGTCCCGGCAATGTTATGGAACGCTCCTGAGGTGCAGCGGACATAATTTGCAAGATCTGGTGATTGGTCGGGTCCCAGCAGGGCATCGGCATGGCAGAGGTACTCATAAGATGTGATGAAACTGTCATAGTCGGTTGGAACAAGTGATGTGCGTGCAAGCACGAAAAATGTCTCAAGAGCCGGGGTCAAATTGTCAGCCGTTTTCTTCTATAATGATGTGTTGAGTGGCGGTGGAAAAAGGCAGATTGATGAGAAAAGCTGACCTCGAAGCCTCCATACAGCTGTGCCACACCCGCCAAAAAAGATCTCAGACACTCTAACTCCTTTATAGCTATTCCCTTTGTGGTACTTTCGAGCATCTTCACACCAGCTCGCCGTAGTCTTTCCAGTGCTCTCTCGACCTTACTTCGTATCCGTTGCGAATCCTGATCCTCACTCTCGTAAGTGGGCAGCGAAAGCAGCACGCGACATCTGGGGAGGAGAACACATGATTCCCGTACGCGTTTGGTCAACTCGTCTGTTTATCGAGTTAGCCGCGTGTCGCATGAGACACCACTACCGAGCAAGACTGACCTGCTATCACGCCATTTTCAATAGAAGCAGTTGTCCGTGTCAACACAGCACACATTCGGGCACCTTCGATGGCCAGCGCGTCGGCATCGTGCCCTTTCTGCTCCAGGGGGATGTCGCGCGCTGTTGATGACGAAGGTGATGCTACGGATGACGGACCCTGCATCAAAATCGAAATACGATCGATTGTGTGGAGATCTCCAGTCTGTATCATCTAATGTCAATCAACATTTTGGATCAATGCCAGCATACTCACCCGCTTGGTGAAGCCCATCCAATACTCGCAGAACCCCACAAACCCTCTTCCGATCAACCAGCTCTCGCGATCTTCTCGTTCCTCTACCACCTTCACCAGAAGCGCGAATGTACGCATCACATCATTCGTCACCTCTTCCCTTTCCCCTGCCTTCACGAATGCCACAGAGAATTTGACCGCCTGGTCCCAGAATGTGTTGGGACTGAGAGTGCTGGGAGACGTGTAGGCTAAACAGCGCAAACCATAACTCCGCAAAGCATATGCAGCTGATGGAGAGGGTGTCGGGGTGATGGTGGTTTTCGTGAGAAGCGTATAAATTCGCGTAAGAGTCGAGTCTTTATGTTTGACCGGAAGGGATGGAAGATGTGGCAACCATTCAAGGATGCCTGTTGCCCCTGTGAGAAGATGGGGCAGAGTAGACGAGGGCGATAGAACCGTGAGCACGTGCAAGAAGTAGGTCGTTATCAATGTTTGGAGTGTCTCAGCAAGGGCGGTGGAAGGCAAAGGGAGAGATAATAGGTTGTCCAAATCCTCGGAGCCTGGTATAGTCGGTCCATAGAGCCGTGCAAGCGGAGCGTGCATCTCAGTTAATGCAGCTATAGCTTCGTTACGCTGCGTTCGATAGGCATCAGTGCTCATCGAGAAAAACGAGATGAACCTTCATACTAAGTCGAGGGCTATTAGCTTCCCAATAATACTGGAAGCAGCGCGCTCAACATCAACATCCCCTGAGCACATGCTACGCAATTCCTTTAACGACTTAGCAGCAGCGCCAGCTGCCCCTCTCACCGCTGTCGACTGCTTGCCCGAGCCTGGTTTCCACCCCGATTGGACAGCAGCCGATAGATTCTGCGATGCGGTGTTTACAGCACGCATTGTTGCTAGCCTTGTGTCTTCATTGGAAGTAGCCTGATGTTTCCCTTTCGTGCCAGAGATGGCCAGTCCCGCTACTTGATTTGCCAGGTCATCCGCAGAAATAACAGGTGGTTTAGACCTTGAAGTGCCCGCCCTTGGTCTTACTGTATTTGCTATGGTAGATGCAGGTCTCGTAGCGCGAGAAGACGCGGGTCGCCGCGTGGTTTGGGTGGTAGACATGATGATGATGCTTGAGGTTCCAAGGGATATATAAGATGTGAAGAAGTTCAGGTATATCAGTAGAAGCAGTAGAAGCTGGGGATGATAGACTTCTTTAACCAGGGAAAAGACAGATCCAGGTAGATGGACAGGCGTGAACTTGCGAGTGCGTCGCGGTCGTTGAAGAAACGTGACCGTGCTCGTGTCGATCAAATTGAATGGCAGAGCGTGCCTTTGGAATTCTCCACTCACTTTCTTTGACAATTGTCTCAGGTTCTCTCTACGCGATCATGAACATCAGACTGGCTACAGTAACTCTACAACATAATGTTGAAATGCCTACCTACTGAACCAATTGGCAGGCGGAAGATTTGATGGGTATGCAGGCTGGCAATCTGCAGAATCTTCCTGAGAATTACACCATGAAAGTAAGTGTATCATCTTCAAATCTGCTGCCTTTTCTTACAATGCCTTTCTGTTCTACAGTTCTGTGAGGTTCCTTCCGTACTCAACTCTGAAACATACGCTCACCGTCGTCAATGCGCACTCCGAGTTAGGGATCTACCATGCCTTGACATGGCCACAGATCTCGTTCGTAGCCGAGGACCACAAGGGCCGCATCGTAGGCTATGTCCTCGCTAAAATGTCTGCCCCTTCAATTTCCCTCCTTTCTATAACTGAACCAAATCCAAAGAAATGATGACGAGGACGATCGCTCTGAAGTGCACGGCCATGTCAATTCCATCTCCGTCCTGCGCTCGTATCGACGCCTGGGCTTAGCCAAAAAGCTCATGCTTCTCTCCCGTGAGCGAAAATTCCGCTTATCATAATGCACCTCTAAATCCCTAATAGAGGAAGCTATGGCTACAATCTACAAAGCCCAGCATGTATCATTACATGTTCGAAGATCGAACAAAGCGGCTATAGGGCTATACAGAGACACATTAGGCTTTGAGGTTCACAAAGTTGAGAAGAAATACTGTGAGTGTCCTTTCGTTTGGTGCTATCAGATAGCTTATACGTGAATAGATGGTGATGGTGAAGATGCTTTCTCAATGAGATTATCTTTGAAAACACCACAATAGAGCTTTCAAGAGTGGGTTCCTGCCCTGTGTGTATATGTACAATCAGGATTATAAGTAATGCCTACGAATGGACAAGTATGCAAGCTGTGCTGAATGCTATCACTACACCTCTTGCTCAACTTCATCTCCAAGCGTCATCTCGTCGAAATTCTCGAGCAATTCGTCAAGTTTCACTTCGGGGAAATCTGGTTCTTCCTCGATCTCATCATCCGTCTCCGTCGCCTTCTCTGCCTCTGCATCGACATCCATGGCGAACTGTGTCTTCTTCTTTCCTTTCGCACCCGCCACAGCAACTGCCGCGCCCGGACCCGCCATCTTGACATCGCCCTTTGCCTTATACAGATTCACCGCGCCTCTCATCTCCGGGTCCTCTTCCAGCTCCCGCAAGAACAACTCGTAATCCTCCTCGACCTTCTTCTGATCCCGTCCTCCCATCCTGCCCACCACACCTCGTTCCTTTCCGGTCTCACCCTCCTCCCCTGCCTCCTTCGCAATACTCCGCAATTGCCAATTCCGAGACTTGCTCTTTTTCCTGCGGTTCGGATACGATTTCTTCACCAATATGATGTCTGGGATCCGCGACGCAGGCAGACTCGCATAATCGTCAGAGTTATAATTCGCGTTGCTGAGATGGTACCCCATCACTGAATCGCCGGGCTGTAGGATCGCGCCCAGATGTGTCCGCGTATGGAAGATCTGGTTCGCCATACCCGTTGTCTCGTATTCCATCATACCATCATCTGCTGTAGCTTTCGAAGACCGGAAGGCGCCCGAGAGCGCTACCTGCGCGTCTGCTAGCACGAGCTTCCCTCGAGTGGGACCAGACGGCTCAATGTCCAGCACCGTGAACTCGACAAGATCTGTCACTGTCGCTAGCACGTCGAAGGGTGACCGCCAATATATCGTCGCTGGTATATCGACCGACTGAAGTGTGGCGGGGTCCAGCAGCTGCAAAGAACTTCCAACACGAACGCAAACTGTGAGCGGATTCACATTGCTAAGCTGCTTCGCTTGCTTGAGGGGGATGCAGACGAGATCGTCTTTGCAAATCGCAGCTATCTCGACTGAGTACGTGAACTTGTAGTTGGATGTGCCGGTATGCGTATCCGTGGATAGCAGCTGTTCTGATCCTTTGGACCTGAAATTAAAGTCAATGACATTGTAGCATTCAGCAACAATTGACTGGCTCACCTGACAGGAACTACCCCCGCCAAAAACTCGGTCATCTTTATCGCATGATTCCGCTGACTATAGAAGAAGTCGAGACCATCCTTGACCTCCTTGACCGCGATGGTGTCCTTTTGAGCACCGTGTTTCAAGATCAGCTGCTCGAGGAACAAGAACGTTCGTTTGTGGGGGACCTTCTGCCGCACTTGCACCAGCGCCTTCCATGTGTTCTTTGCGGCGAGCTTTGCGCAGTCTGGACATTGACCGTGCTGCACGAGGTACTCTATCTCGAATATTTGCTCAAGAATTGTGGAGGTAAGGACCTTAAAACGTCTGAGTATCGATGCGTCAACAGTGATGAATGAACTCACCTCTTTTTGAATCGTCATCGAGACCCGTAATCGCTTTGAATGCGGTTCTGTCCATATGAAATGTGCCTCGGTCAATCGCACCCGATTGAGCCCCTTCAACTTCTTGAGACAGATAGCCAGTAATTCCTGCGATTCAGGCCGCGCTAGTGTCCATGCTTGAGGCGGTGACAGAAACCGTTCACAGTTCCTGCAAAATGAGACGGATGCTGCCGATCAATCTTAGATGTGACTTTCGAATCGACCGCAATGGGCACATACCTTGTTTCGGGATACCCTCTGTGATATCAACACTGAGGTGATTGTTCAGCAAAGGTAACAACGAGGTGAGCGATTGACGTACGTATTTCGCAGACACGGTACACAGAGATTTGCGGAATTAGGGACGATCGGGGTACCGCAGTCGGCGCAAAGCACCTGGTGTACAGGGGGTGCAGGAACGAACTGCATTGAATCGATGCGAGGTAGCTTTTTTGAAGGATCGGGGTCCTCTGGACGTGGTTATAAAGGAAAGCGCACTGGCCGATCAGTCAGCTTCGGTCAACAGGCGCCCTCCAAAAATTTAGTCACGCAAAAGATTATCCTTTTACGGCCGAACAAGTTCGACTTCTCGGTCCCGAGGTGGAAGGAGTCAAATTCATAGTCCAGTCAATTCCAGTCCATTCGCCGGCATGAATTTGCTCGTACACATCATTTCAATTGCGTCGTACATCACTAAACACCAATAAACCCTATTCTACCAAGATTATACAGCATCATCATCCAGACAGAGCACCGTTGCCGTTGCAGTAATCCACGTTCCCTTGTCCTGGGTTCCCAGCCCAAGCGGGGAACGGTTTAGGATTACCCGAGGCCCCAAACACCGCAAAGGATAGTATGAAGATCATGATTTGGGAACCACCATCGAGAGCACCGCCCAAGATATAATTGTACTTCTTGTACCATCCCGGGTGGTATTGGCGCAGCCAAACTTGAGAGACCACACCAACAAGAATGGAAGACAGGATAGTGGAGTTAACACCCGCCGTCATCCATGAGGAGTACTGTTCGCAAGGTGAGCAACACGCCGACAACCAGAAGATGGATGCGTACCATATAGATGACCGGAAGCATAATGGTATCCACCTTCACTGGTCCAATGTAAGGCCATCGCTAAAATATCCATGTTACAGGCGAATAGAATTATGCCGGTCAAAAATTGCGTACCTTAGCGATGAGCCATTGGAGGAATGTGGGCACCATTCCGATCATCAGACTCATAGGAATGATGAAGTAAGGCCCACTGGGACCGTAGAGCTCTTTAGCAAGAGACCATGTCACAGCAGCACTGTTGACGCTTTGAACCTGTTGGCCTGACCAAACATTGGTGCCCTCGGGGCTGAGCAGAATGTCACGTTGTGCGTCGACAATAGATATCATGACCACTGAAAAAGCACGGTAAGAAAAATGTTGCGTCAGACGGATTTTGAGACGGACCGTAATTGACGACAACCCCAACAATGGTCCCCCACACTTGAGTCAAGAACATCACGCGGGGGGGGATCTTGAGGTACTGTCCGAGCTTGAGATCAGAAGCAAGGTTGAGAGAGGTCGCGATCAAGTCATGCGACCACATAGAGAACTGAATTTAAACATGGGATCAATATCGATCCGGCAGCAAATAGTACACAGACTCACATAAAGATTGGCAACGGGTCGTCCAGGGTCGATTGCACCAGCCACCATCTTGCAAAGCTGAATGGTCTCTACGCCGTTACCAAGACGCGCGTAGAGCAAGCTCGAAAATGGCTGACAAGAAATTAGCTTATCGAACCTCTGTCACCGAAGGAAAAATAGCTTACCGTTATAAATGCTCCAAGAAGAAGAGCGACAATGTACGAGTACCAAGGCAGAGTCGTTTGCCCTTTCAGCACCACGATCAAACCTAGTTTTGCTTCAGAATTTGCAATAGGTGATTCTAATCAAGATGCTCACCTGCAAAGAAAGCCAGCACCAGCAATATCACATACCACCACCACGGCGCTTCGTCGTATTTTTGCATGGCCTATAGATATTCAGTGAGCACACGTTCAGTGGGGATGCGCAGAAGCCTATTAACCTTCCAGTGGCGATCAGGTTGCGTTCTGGTGCGCGCTTGTTTGAACGAATCTACAACATACGGGCCCCAGAAAAAGATGCAGTGCGCGATTAATCCACCGATCTATGTTTTAATTTGAGTGGCAGGTCTCGTATATCCATTTAGAGAGTTTCTCACGGAAAGATTAGCGGTGAGGTTGGCCCATGCGTTAGACCCCGTCAATGCCGGTAAACCGACTTCGTTGAGAGCTGTCTGGTTGAGCTGGAAAGTATCCCCGAAAACGGCAGATTGGTCGTAGATAGAGCCGTTCGCCGAGAAAATCGAAGTTGAGATCATCGGGAAAGCCAAAGACTGTGCGAACGATCAGAGTTGGGCGACAAAAGGGGGCTGAATAAACGTACGTTCCAAAGGTTGGAGTAATATATCGCAAGTACGATGATATAGCAGAGAGCATACCCGACCCAGGAGTTCGCCTGCTGGAGCAATGGGACGGACATATAACTTTCGAGACCGTAAGCCAACTCGCCATACGGGACAGATGAAAGGTGAACATACTATGATCCAATGTATTGCCAATCGAAACTGAGGCTGAGCAGTCCAAGCCCCTCATTTCCATCCGTGCCACCAAAGATGTTAGTAAAAACATTTTGGAGGCCTGGTGAAGCCTTCTGCGATGCTAAACAGAATACGTTGAACCCGTTCAGGATGGGGAAAATGTATGCTGGGATGACTTCGTAAACGAAAGATCCTGCGAATGTCGCCCAGAACAATTTCAAGCGCTTGGCGTTCGCTGAAGTGTCGAAATGAAGGGCTAAACAGTGATGTTGTGAATAAATGCGGCGGTAATGGTGTAACATATGGGATACATACATTGGAAAATCGAAATAGTGGGCAGATTTGCCCAATATACGAGTTCACTGGGGTAGACTATGCAGGTAGAAGAAAGCGTGGATGTAAGCGCTAGTCCAAACATCAGATCAACAAAGCAGCTTACCCGTAAGAGGCCTCAGTATACCGCACAATCCGTAGCTATGGTACGTTCCATGAGCTTCGCGGATTCAACGTGTATTCATGAAACTTACCCAAACGTCGCGGTGGAGAAAGTTGCTAATACCGCAGTGAGGGCGCCAACATCGGTATTGTAGTAAAGCTGTTACAACGGTAAGCGATGACTATAGTAAGCTGTTACGGAAGGAGGTTGAACGCACCCTTTGCACAGCGAAGTTCTGGACGGCCGTGCTCCCTGCAGCGGCAGTGGAAGCAACCAGTGTAGCGACAACGTGCTGTGGATAGATTATCAGCGACTGTTTTGCAAGGAAGTAGTCGCGGTTGACGAACCTCTTTCAAACCAAATGGACCCGGGTTGATAAACTCGATGAATGAAGCGAGCTTCTGGAACCGGGTCCCTTCCACTCGTTGTCTCTGGGGCAGCAAGTTCGACCAAGCCACTCCAGCAGTGTAAATTAAGAGCAAAAGGAATACAGTCGAGACGGTCATATAGATGGGCTTGAAGAAGTAGATCTGGTAACATTCCATCAGCACCAAGATGAATTGTAAGAGGAGTGCTTCGTACCTGTGCCAATGCAGACGAGAGCCCAGCAAAGACAGTTCCAAGGAAGATAGATCGGAAGGTAAGCGCAGCGTCCCCGTCGTCTCGTATATCCACCACATAGCGCGAGACGTCCTCTCCAGTCGTGATGACCGGCTCCCCCTTCACGAAGACTGTTCCAGAAGCGACCGAGTCCACATCGCCTTTCTCCAAACCAGAATCGACGACCTGGGAACCTGAATCCGATGGTTTCTCATCGTAAGACGCTTTCTCGTCTGAGGAGGACACATAGGGCGTGTTCCTCAACTCGGGGACTGCAGTCTGGTCTGTGATATCCGCCATCTGCTCGAAGTCACAGTGGGATGGGGGTGGGGGTGACTGTCGAGTGCTATCGCGTTACGAGCCCTTTTAGTACTACTGCCTAGCACATTCGGCATAGACTCGATCAAGGACCTGAGATTACCAAATAGCCTATTGCATTCCATTGCACACAGAAAGCTCGCAATTGTCCAGGACCATATGGCAGCTGGCTTACTGGCATTGCCGAACTGGTGCGATATTGTTCGGTACCACCAAAGACCGTCGCCATTGGGCTGCTAGATGTCGCGATGGAAGCAAAGAAGCACCTCATTACCAAGTCGCCATGTGGAGTCTGAAAATATGCAGTGGCCGTTTTTCCGGAAGGGACTAAATTTAGCAATCGTCCCTCAAGTTTCGCCAGAGCAGCAGCATGGTGGTTTCGGTGTATAACGTTCTGATCTTTTGCCCAGGTTCGACATTTGGTTGAGCGAGTCGGCAGCCAAGACAATAATCGAAGGGCCCTTGACAAATTAAGACTAGTCCAGTCACCTTGACACCGACGGTGATAACGTTGATAAGGTTGAGCTAGTGGATTCCAGATTCAAACCCAATTCCAAGAGACTCCAAGCGTCATAATATTGAAGAGAACTCCATGCCAGTGTTCCTGCCCAGATTGCGTCAGTCCGGCTCGCTCACCCGAATATCACAGATTTTCATGTTTGGGACCGGCTAGTAGCAGGACCCCCGATAATGCTATATGAGGTATGAGGAGGAGGATATAAAATTTCCCCGGATGAAATTTGCCGCTTGAGCCCAAAATTTCCCCGGATCCAGCACCGGACCTCGTCCAAGGTGCTGATTTTCCCCGGATTGCGCCACATACATGAAAAAATCGCCCAAAATGGTCCAAAATAGCATTTTTTTTCCCGCCCCGGCAGCCTTACTAGACTTTCCACGAGCGTCTGGGACCACGATTAATGGCCGTGGATGCCAGAGACGATAAATGGTTGACAAGTGCTGGTGTGGCACTGCGTGGCAGTGGTGCTGTGGCGGTATTACCTATTTAAGCGTTATGCCATTGCTGCCGACTCAGGACGAAACTTCACAAAACTGTCACGGTGAACCTGAGCCAGCGACACTCTTGAATGTTATCTATGCAATACAATGTATCAATTGCCTCTCATTTTGTCACATAATCATCATCATCCGACCCCTCGTCCTCACTCTCTGCCCCGTCTTTCTTTTTCTGGGGCCTAGCATTGATGTTCTGGATTACCAGGCTGATTTGATGTTGGGCGGATGCAATCTTGTGATATCGCGAAGGTTTACTTCGCAAATTAGTTAACTGATAATCGTGTAACTGTGACAATTAAATATCTACAGTAGCTCAGTGGTAAGTAATGGTCGGAGCTGCCCGTCAGTTCTCGAGGTCAGCCGTTCCAGCTGTGGAGACGGTGCTATTTTGCCCTCGATTTTGCCCCGGACTGCGCCTCAGACCTATTTGGCGGCCCAAATCTCCCCGGATTCTGATCATACATCCCACCAAAAATGTGCTCAAATTTCCCCGGATTGCCTCACACCTCAGGCCAAATCTCAAAAAATTTCCCCGGACACCTCCTCATACCTCATATAGCATTGTCGGGGGTCCTCTAGTAGCGGTCCGGCCGCAATCACCCAACTTGAAGATCAGGCACAATGGGGCATGGCATTTTTTTCAGATGGTGAGCTCTGGTCTAGGTCCTATCCTGTGCCGATCGTATTCGAGAGACCATACATAGCTGATCCATAGCTGATCTACAATTCCATCGGGATGCGGTGGTACATCTCCGCCAGCCGCCTCGTCTCTTCCATATTGGATGGCGGCTTCACGTTACCTGTGCGATCATGCAGCGTTGGGGTTGAGTACTCGAAAGGCGCGGGAGCTTCCGGGACGCAAACAGCAGGCCTAACACCATAATCGTCGAATGTGAAAGGGTCTCCCGGGTTCTTGGGGACAGATAGGAGAATCGCGTTCGTGGAGTCGATTGAGATGTCATGATCAAAGTAGTTCAATGGTGTCAAGTAGAAGCTGCAAAGCACGTCTTATCAGGAACCGGAACCCGCGGTGATGATAAGCGAGACAGATAACTTACCTTGAAGTTGCAGTATTGGTTCGGGTGTTTGGAGCGTCCTCGGCCGCGGGAAGGTGGTGCGTGCCGACGTTTATCCATGCGACAAGATCCGTCTGGTTCAGGCTCTCACCGTCGAAGAATTTGGAAAAATCAACTACGGGCGCGCCGGGCAAGTTGGCGTTCCACATGCTCGATGATGAAGGCTCGCTGTCTTTGCGAACCGACACTGCCAAGTTGTACCGGGCCCAGTCTGCATTATGCTCGAGTCGCTTGGACCCCACCACCGTCTGTAATGGCCGTTAAACACCGCAGGTCATGTAGTGGCGCAAGAACACACATTGTGGACCGGCGAGAACCCAGGATGAATTGAGTAGCCACGAGGGGTCGACCATTTATTCGGCTGATCCCGATTCACGATGGCATACCCTCCTTGGAAGTTGACAGGATACTTCAGCTTAGCATCGTCTTCGTTAGCTACGTACTCTCGAGTGATTTTCTGTTGTATCACTGTCTGTCCCCAGTCCTCATCGTACCACGGCTGGGTAACGGTCTCTTGACTGGTGCTGGTATGCAGGAGTGAATTCTCAGTTCCTGCGATATCGAGGTCGACCTGGACCCGAGCTTGAGCATTTCATTCAGATAAGACGTCGGGCTCTGTACCTTGAAGTTGATAACGTGATCATGCAGGCTTCCCACTGGCCAGGTGACATTTAATTTTCAATAAATACATCTGATGCGCAAGATAGAAGACGTACTGGTGGTATCGCGGATCTGAGTTCCGTAGGCTTTTTGCGATGGCTCCCAGAAACCTGCTTGAAGGTATCCAGACGCAGATACCCGGACCTCGATAGTGCCATCTAGTTGCAGGATATAATCGAACTGGAGGTTGTTTGGACGATAAATGCCAACGCTCATGATCGCATTCAAAACAACTTACCACTAGCATGCGATTGCGAGCACAGTCGATTAGCGTCATGACAATAGAGGCGATTATATAAACTTACAATAATCGTAGCTTGAATTAAAATACATCAGCGAGCGAATGTCGAAATCTGAACAAACGACTCACTTTCCGACTGTGCTGATGCTTCTAATGGTGAGAACAAAGCCTTTAACGGCGCCAAATTCGCCAGGGTCATAGCCCGTATGCTATCCTGATTATCAATTTCAAATTGGGTGGGAGGGTGAAATGCCACAAACCCTGGTCAACGGTCTGCCTGTATCTTGCTCGAAAATGCAGATGGCGCGTTCTCTAGTGACACTGCCGAAGCTGCCATGCGTAGTAGCCGGGAGGTAAGTGGCTTCATGAGGGCAGTCATATCCCGGAATCATGTCTCGCACGGCTTCTCCCATACCAAAGAAGCGATCAAGCCACGCCGTTGTTGACTGGACGGGATCATTGCCCGCTAGAAAGTGCACGGTAAGTGGTTGATGGTTCCCATGATCTCTTGTTACATACCATACTGCGCCATTGCTTCTTGGGGCGAGATCTAGAGTTATGTATCGACATCAGACGTCGTAGCCAGCAAGAACACATGCCACGTGCCTCATATGCAATCCTCTCACCCCTCATTCTGATATCCCAAAGACTCATTCCCATATCGCGGTCAAAGCCAAGATAGAGCCCCCATCCCATCCACGAAACGTACTGCTGCTGGCGATCGACTCTGTAGCGCAAACCGGCGAACGACACGGACCTGGGCCCAGGGAGGTTGTCAAGGTCGCGCTGAGGCCCCACACGCTTCCTGGTACTCCAGGATGGATCGATACCATTATCTGGACGAGGTGGTAGGCGTTTGATGGTCCCATTGCGGACGGCGTTCACGAAAGATTCTGCACCATCGAATATTTGATGATTATAGACGACCTGATCACTGGGTAAGATTTCGGATTTTAGAGTCTCAGATACGCTGTGGACGAACCTTGAGGAGATTCCACTGCGACGGGTCGGTCCCACTGAAATCTACGTACATGAACAAGCCAATAGGTTGCAGCCATTGTCCGCCGGTGCTGTATCTCCAAGACATCCAAGACCGACGGAATTCGCCTACATAACTGAACGGGCCGCTGACGGTGTACGTATATATGCGTGTGCAGATTATGAATGAACAACAACTCATACCTTCCACCGAGTGTCAGCGTATGATTGGCAACATCAACATCAAAAAGGTCCTGTATCTTGGTGAGTCATAACAAGAGGGGAATCATGATGCACAAACATTGATTGCCTCAGCAAATTGAGGCACAATGCGCCGAAACAACGCCCTCAGGTCATCGTTATGGTCGAAACCTCTGGCGTTGTATGGAATATCGTTGCGGTTATAGATTTCCGTCAGTTCGCGCATCGAAGTATGCCTTCCAATCGGCAATGGGCCAACAAGATAGTCCTTGACCACCGGAACTAAACGAGCTCCATGGTGGATCGTCACCCGAGCGTACCTCTTGGGTGGAGGAATTGAGGATGGGGAGGAGAGATAGGATAATGCCTCTGCCTTAGCGGGGCGATAGATTTCGATGTTGAACAACATGTTATCGCTGCCTTGGGCCATGTCATTTGAAGTCAAATTGAGCGATTGTTCTGGTGCCTGAAGCCAATGGCGAATTGTCGTCGCCTCCTCTACATCGAGAGGAGCCCAGAGGTTTATCGGAACGGGGGGAGAGGCGGGCGGAGGCGACGCCGACGCGCATTGTGGAATGTCTTTGTTTGAGGAGGCAGGGACGACTCCAGGTCGAAAATATAGAACAGACAAGCACGAGAGTGTGAATACGAATGCAGCGACCAGACGGGTGGTTCTCTTGTACGCGAGTGACGTAACAGCGTCCCTTTGTGGATGAAGCCCGGGTTTCAGAAGTTCGTATCCAGAATCCATGTTGGGGTGGATCGCAGAGGCGCAATAGGAATCGCGTCGAGGGTAAGAAGGAGCGAGACGATCAGTGATGTTCCTTGACGGGTCAGACCCGGTCCATCAAAAAGGTCAGACCAGTCAGACCCGTTTGACCCTTGACCTTGACGGGTCAGAGTCCGTATTTGGAAATTGGTGTAAGTATATCGGTTTTTGCCCTAGAAAAAGTATGGCCATACGTCCTTGCTCCCGGGGAATCGTATAGTGGAAAAGTTTGGAAGGTATACCTGAGGCAGACGGGAAACTGAGTGCACTTTGAGCAATGTTGATTTATCACGGTGGATATACAGGCTGTTTTGCCAGGTAAATAGCTACTTACTCGAGTATACGTCATTCTTAAATGCCAATCGAGTCACGCGTCGACCCGTCAGAAATTCATGACCCGGGGTCTGACCCGGGTCTGACCTTTCGACCCGGTCAAAGGGTCAGGGGGTCAGCCTGACCCCGCCCATCACTGGAGACGATGGACCGCAGCAGGCCCACTAGTCATTTGACTCACCCATTCGAAATTCGGAAGCGCAGGCAAGTGCCACTAGTCTGCTTTAAATTTTTTGACGTGAGCGTTGACGAGGCCCCAAGGCTAAATTAGAACTCCGCTTTAGGAAAGTGCTTTATAGGCTTCAATACCAAGCTTGGTAAATTATTTGAAGTATGTAGTCAAATGGCGTGAAGATAGAGGGCACGATAATTCGAATGAGAGCATGCAACCGGAAATTTACAACAGAGTAAACGAGCCTGAGGATGTAGTGGAAGGGGATGATGAATAGCCGGTCGCAATCACGAATAAAGACGCGAACGAAATCGACGCGTTTATTATTAATGAGTTGCACGTGGCAGCACATGATCTGCAGGCTCGCCTGTTATAATAGGAGTCATCGACAGCGCACTCTGAGAAAAAGGCGGGCGCCAGACAAGGTATTCGGAGCTCACGCAGGTTCGACTAGTTGTCTAGCGGCTGCCTTCGGGAGACTAGTGCGTTCCAGACATCATTCTCAGGCTTTGCATGTGCAAACGGCTCCATGGGCCGGGTTCACTACTGCGCCCGTCACTCTTGGGATCGACGACCTGGGGTGATGCGCTTTGTGAGCTTATTGGATTCACAGTGTTCGCTTAAGGGCCCTTAAATCGGGTTTTCGCCAGCCTTAAGCCTTAAAGCTTAATAAGGCCTTAAATTAAGGGCCATTTAAGGGCTTAGCAGCCTTAATTCGATTTAAATGCAAATATATATTTCAGTCTTTGCTAACTACCCAGCACACTCCCCGTCCGAGTCAATCTCAATGGCACCCTCATCCATTCTCGAATCCTCCTCAATATCTTCCAGCGCTTCCATCGACGCAGCTTCAGCGCTGACCTCCGCCGCCGGCATGCGTGTTGATCTGTGCCTCCGCTTTGAGAACTCCCAAGTGGTGAGCCACACAGGCTTTGCAGTAGATTTTGTAATGACTAGTGTCTTACTTTTCGCCCGAGCGTTCAAAATACTTCCAGAGAACGTTGGGAGCCATCATGGGAGAATAGAATATCAAAAGATCAAGTGACAAATTTTCGCAAGCCCTACATATCATGTGACATCTGCAGTTAAGCCTTAAGATAAGGCCTCGAAAGTTTGCACAAAATCTTAAGCCTTATATTAAGGCCGGTTAAGGGTTAACGATTTGTTAACCCTTATCCCTTAAGCGAACACTGTATTGGAAAGTGCTAATAGTAGCTAAAGCCCCAGTATCCTCCTAGAATTACGGTTTATAGAGGGGATATTGATAAAAAGCCTATGCGGTTTGACTATGCATGCATGTCACAGGTGATTATGGGCGCCGAA
>JACXVL010000020.1:224881-270902 GCA_014898675.1 Athelia sp. TMB
TGCACATCCTCTGAACTTTATATGTGCAATCACCACAAATGCGTAATATTTATGTGCCGGCCAGGTTGCATTGTAGCAACGCACAATTCTAGCCTCTGCTGGCATTGTCCCGTGATCATGGGTGGACACATTGGATCATCGTTAGCTCTGCGGGCTGGTCCCCATTCATTTGGCCGAGAGTTCGACACGGAGCGAACAAGCCCGATGTTTACGAGAGTTTGCTAACTGTGAAACAAATCCATAGGTATGAAGGCCCAAGGCTCGGGGAGACTTACTGGTCACATCACCCAATGATTCGGATGTACTGAGCGCCGAAAAGTTGTTCTATCTCCTCCAGCGCGTAGTGTCGAGCTTTAATCGCTGGGTATGGTTCAATCTCTCCTGAGGATCGTGGCGGGATTGCCCTATGACTCTCTGCCTGACAGAACACCGGCTTCCGGAGCGCGCAAACCGCTTCTCTCAAACACATTCCAATTAAGGCATTTCTGGGCGGTAGATTGGCTATTGTCGCGCGCCTGCTATTACACTGCCTTGGGATTTCATCTTGATGACGGTTTAGGGCGCTGGATCGAGTTCTGATTACTTGGACAATTACAGGCCGGGCTACAGCCCAAGTATTTGCTTGAAGATCTGCCAGCGCACAGTAATATGGCCGTTCAAATGTTTCCAAAAGTGAGTCACATTTGCGTGGTGCCCATATTCGAACGGACGTGGATCCCAGATTCCAAGGCATTTAGATGACTTATACTATTTGAATTATCCGTTGACGACTATCGGCGACCCTGGCCTATTGATATTGTCATTCGCATGCTCGTCACCTCCTATGGCCTATCCAGAAATTAGTGGTGGTATCGTCCCGGATTTAGGCTCTCCGAGACTCATTATCATGGATATTTGGATTATCTGCACAGGACTAAGGTCATCAACATCCACGCGAGGGCTGGAATCTAGTCTTTCGAGTCTTAGGCATTTGTTGAGTACTCCTATTCGTATCGGGGGTTCTGGAATAACATTATCGTCGTGTTTCATTCTATCACCCTATCGCAACATTAAAGTTGTGTATGCAACTATCACCGTGGCAGTCGCAGCAAGCAATTCACGGTGAAACGCAAGCCCGGGCGACGCCACACCTGTGTACACTGTCTCTAATTGTAACTGTTGACTTGTATCCTTCGCAACCGAACATCACCTCTGGACACATTTTAATTAGTGCGTGAGGTGACCGGCCTCGGTTAAGAGGCATGCAGATGCTTGTATAACGCACTAGAAATTCCTTGCCGCATGGTCCATAACAACACTGTTCCTTCGAATCTCGCCGAACCCTAGCGGCAGAACAATGCGATTGCCTCCTCGCATTTCAGTCACTGGAGTTTGATAGTCTCCTCCAGTGATTCATCCCAAAATAATAATTGCATGAACGACGAAGACCTCTTATCGCAAGGCAATTTGGGATACCGAATCGTACCAGGTAGCAAACGGAGTAAGGATATTTTAAACAATAATTTTAGTAAATTCCGGTGTCAATTTTGTCTCGCCGCTGTTGTGGCTGCTGAGCAATCCATATAGTTTTATTGCCTGTGCTGTGTGGGATGTGCTCTGATCATCACATGAGCTCGCCGCGCTCGATCTCGCGCTCGATCTCGCGCTCGACCTATGTTACGCAAGATGCTGTGGTTGACTAACGTCCATACTGCGTCAGCGGCAAATTACCAGCAATGCCGACCGCCAACAATGTCTTACCCCTTGAAGGAAATGAGTGAGGGCGGGCGAGTCGCTGTGCTGGGCACGACGGCGATGTTGAAGTTTGTCGCGCCACATAAGTAGTTCCCTCTGCTCCCTACAGTGACGGGAGCAAATGTTCGTCCGCAATGATCGCATTCCACTTCCTACCACCCCGGTTTCGCACGCACGCACCCGACGGCGGCGTTTGCACATGGCGAGCCACCCCTCGACAGCCAAGGCTACAATATTAATCATGAGGAAGTCTTTTACTTAGTGGAATAATTTAATACGACGGCGAACATCTGGCTACTGCATAGATTGCCAGTGCGGTTAGGGTTGCAATGTTAACTGCCTGCTTGAAAGCGCTCGCGGCGGGCAATAGCTAATGCATAGTCAGTGCTGAGTGTATGCCACCAGTTGCCACCGGTGTTCAGACTCTGTGCGGGTGGTTTAGGGGTTTTTATTACTCCGCCACGACACCGTCAGTTACAACCGTAGGCCGCTGTAGGCCCGTCGGGATACCTACGATATGTCCAGCCAATCGGAGCAGTCTAGATTTGTGTATGAGCTTTCTCTCCCCACTCCCCTGCTTGTTTACCTCTCGGTATCATGGGTTTGCCCGTCTCCTTAACCGAATCGCTTTTGGTCCTCGCTGGCGCTTGGACACTGATCTTCCTCGCGAGACGCTATATTGAGTTCCACAAGGCCATTAAAAGCTTAGAGTCAGTACAAACTTTGATAAATTAACCATTGACTGACATTATCCGAAGTGACCATCCAGGATATCGAGTGCTCTTCCCACATCAGGGGTTCTGGGGCAACGTTCCTCCGAGGATTAGAGGGGTATGCCTGGGCGAGAACCATGGCATGCTAAACAAGCACAACGGTGAATTATCTCGCCAACACTCCCCTCCGTGAGTTGATTTTCATGCTTTTGCAGACTACGAGCAAAGTGGCTGGGATGTCCTCACCGTGGTAAGTGATCGAAGTTCTTAAATAGCGCCGCCGCTAGTACATTTTCGGTTGGCTCAGCGCTTACCTTGGCCCCAGATTTCTGCCTTTCCAACGATCACCACGCAAATTCATGTCGCAGATGCTGAGGTCATCAAAGTCAGTACTGTACACGCTTGTATAACGCACTACTCTGACCGTCTTACACTTGTAGGAGATAACATCCTACCGACACAAGTTTCCCAAGCCGATTGACCAGGTATGTCCTTCGTTCTGACGATCGTTACTAAGCCCTGTCTCCTGACGCAAAGATCCAAGTATGAAGTCCTCACTTTCTTCGGCGGGAACATTGTTGCGTCGGAGGGCCAACAATGGAAGAAATATAGGAAGATAGCTGCACCCGCTTTCTCTGATGTGTGTATACAATGCGCCATCTGTGACATCTGGGTCTGACTAGTTTTTTCTGGCAGCGCAACAACAAGCTGGTCTGGGACGAGACGATGCTGATTATGGAAGACCTCTTTGAGAACGAATGGGGCCAGAGAGACAAGATATATCTTGACCATTGCGTGGGCATTACCGTCCAGGTTCGCTTTCCCTCGCTCCCATCCCTGACGTATGTAAACTCAATCCACGAAGATTGCCCTATCAGTCATCAGTGTCGCGGGCTTTGGCCGCAGAATTAAATGGAGAGATGATCAAGTAATACCGCCTGGTCACCAAATGACTTACCAGAAGTCTTTGCATATTGTCTCCTCAGACGTCTTCCTTAAACTTATCGTCCCAGAGTGGGCTATGGGACTCACCAAGCGTACTCGGAATGCAAGGATAGCATTCGACGAGCTCAAAGTAAGCGTCGCGCAGGTCAATCGACGCATGAAACTGACAAGGAAACAGAAATATATGTTGGAACAGATTCACGCACGGCAGGCCATCGAGAAACGCGAGGAGCGATACGATCTTTTCAGTTCCCTCCTCGATGCAAATGATGATAGTAGCAATGTGGACGTTCTCACTCAAGACGAGCTCCTCGGAAATATGTTCATCTTTCAGCTGGCTGGCCATGAGGTGAGCCACATACATAACCAACCTATTTTGTACCTGCTCGTATCTGCTGTGCTAACATAATCATATTGATTTTAGACGACAGCACACACGCTGGCATTTACGTTTGGGCTGTTGGCACTGCATCAAGATGAGCAAGAGAAGCTCTTCCAGCACATCCAACACTTATTGCCGGGTGGCCGAATCCCTGTGGGTGCTGATGGTTGCGTCGTGTTGCCTTGCTTACCAACTTTTTTCAGTCATACCAGGAGATGCCCATGCTTACATATGCTACGGCGTAAGTCATATAATGTCTCCATGCTCTACAACAAACTGATCGTCTACCAGCGTCTTTTATGAGACACTGCGTCTATTTCCCCCTGTGCGCATCCATCCGGCTGCATTTGACAAACATCGTTACTTATGTCCTCCAGGTTCCTGTCATCCCAAAGCGGACCGACACCGACATCATTTTCAACTTGAGCAATGCCGCGGGGCAGCATAAGCAGATGCCCGTGCCTGCCGGTACGAACGTAGTGATCGACACCCCAGGCGTACATTACAATCGTGAGTGAAAATGTCTAGCAAGTATGAGGACATTCTGCTGAACTCACCACATTAGCACGGTACTGGGAGGACCCATATGCTTTCAAGCCCGAACGCTTCATGGGTGATTATCCACGTGACGCATTCCTACCCTTCAGCGCAGGTGCGCGGGCATGTCTCGGACGCAAGTATGCAGGCTATTTCGCTCCTCCTTATAGGAATTTCCCGCTCACTATGGCCTAGGTTCTTTGAGACTGAGGGAATAGCCATACTAACGATGATGGTATCGCGATACAAAATTGATGTCATGGACGAGCCGCAGTTTGCTGGAGAGTCTTTTGTACAGAAGAAAGAAAGGGTCTTGAAATCTCATTCCGGACTTACCCAAACGTAAGTTTCGCTGTGAGCTCTCGGTGCGCAATGGCGGCTTACATAGCATTTGTAGGCCCGTACGCGTTCCTTTAGTCTTTACGAGGAGATATCCTATGGCTACCAACGGCGCACTGTAAACACTATACTATATCTGTCTTTGCTTTATCGTTTAGACTCTGTCGCTTTGTCCCGCCCATGAGCCCTCAACAGACTCTCGTAAATATTTTATGCCGATTGGACTTAATTTCAGGCGGGTCAGTGTATGTCGTTCACACCACAGTCCTTCCGACTTGATCGTGCAGGAGTCTACCACGAATAAAATCCTGTTTGCAAAGGATCTGCTGAAATTGAATCAAACCCCCAAAATCCCAGCACATTCAATGGAATCTCGACATAGAAAGTTTATATCTAATTTTGGTGGAGAGAGACCGCACCACCTTATCTTCTGTCTTAATTGCTTAATACGGTTATAGAGTATCAACACCATGCAAGTCCTTCTTAGCTCAGTTGGTAGAGCGCAGCACTAGTAATGCTGAGGTCAGTCGTTCAAGTCGGCTAGAAGGAATACATTTTGCGTCCTCGCAGCCTTTTGCTACTCATACACAGTGGTCTCATAAATGCCGGCTCCTTCCTTCAGGCTTGCAATGAGCATATTACTATTATTTATTTTACAAATGTAGCTTATACCCAGAGCAAGCGCAGTACATTTGGTGCAACTCCCCGAACCCTAGAGCAAGCCCGGGCCGTCTTCATCACAGTCGTGCTGAAATACTGGGTATAAAAGGAACGTAAACGCCACAATTTTAGGCAAGGCTCTTCACTTTGAGTTCAACGAGGATGTGCAAATGCAAGGACGACAAACACATTTGAGGATTGCGCAGACGTCAACGGCGCCGGAGATCGGCACGGACAACGGAGATAGACTGAGTTACACCAACCAATGCCGCGAATGACATGGCTATCACCCAAGCAAAGCCTCCCAGAATATTGTAGTCGACAGAAGCAGCGAAAATAGAGCTGCCAATGTGTTTGGGGCTAAGCGTGAGTTGCAAAATGATATGCACTGCACATACCTCATCAGAGCGGGACTTATGGCACGGCCCAAACACTGTGATAATTGCACCAGGCCCTACCAAGCAAGTTTAGGGGAGAAGTATTTGATAAGAAGACGGCTGACGTTACTCATTCCCAGAGACGCAGTGTTGTGGCAATTCTCCTTGATTAAAATTATGCTAAATCTGGAAATAACTGAGTCAGATATAGGAGCGCAGAAAGTGTAACGCACCCAAAGGCCAGACCAGCAAATCGGGACATTGCAAGAACGATGGCTATTCCAATCCAAAGTGCCGTTAACGCAAGTGGATCCAATTTCCCTGTTGCCGCATTGTAACCTTCTCGCGCGATGACATTAAGTGCTGCGAGCAATGGGAAAATTATTGGAAACATCCAGAAGCAAAAATTGTACATTTTGGCTTTGTTGAATGTCCGAACGAGATATGGCATAATCATCAGTTGAAGTAGCAAAAAGATCGCGCCCGACATCGTAAGCGAGTATCCGATCTGCTCGGTCTATACATGTGTGAGTCGGCAGATAGTATCTGGGATCGACTTTGCCACATACCGAAAGCCCAAGACCTCCATTCAAGACAGAGGTATAAGCGAAGAGGGCAAAAGTGACCTGAAATCCACTGTTCAAGAAAGACAGCGCAAAGCCAGACACGCACAGCGCGTACAGTGCTGGGTTGGCCAACAGCTCTTTGACACTCAGGGGCTTGTCGAGCACTGGAACATGCTGATCTGAACCAGTGGACGGCGAAGTCTTTTGGGCCTTACTGGGAAGAGTCTGCAATTTTTAACAACAATAATAAAATTCGAATGAAATGACTCACTTCATGCATAATAAAGAAACCAACGCATATCGCAAGAAGGGAAAGCACGCTCGCCACGCCACCCGGAAGAAAGAATGGGTAACGTCTGAGCAGGCCAAAGTTCAACCAAGAAGCCTTATCGACTGGATGTGATAGTGTTCCTCCCAGCATAGGTCTGTAGCGGCGGTAAATGTTTAGCGCATGGACCGGAATATTCAAATAGTCACCCAATGATATTTCCGGTTGGCCACGCTAAGCTATATATTGGCACAGCCAACCCAAAATTTGAGGAGTCTGTTAGTTCACCAATGACCGAGTGCATCACTGGCGTGTTTCCAGAAAAAAGGCCCGCTATAGCCCGAAACGTGACCATCGCTGGAAGGTTGGTACTCAATCCGAACGCAAATGTGGCGATCGCACATCCTAGATTCCCCCAAAGTATGACAGGACGGCGTCCGATCCTGTCTGAAAAAAAAGATACGTAAGTTTGTTGGGATGGATATGATGATCGCACTTTGGCTCACCCGAAAGCTTGGAAAGACCGTAGGTAGACACCAATTGAAATAGTGCAAATATACTTTCCTACTTGCGGTTAGGAGGCAACATAGGCATGATAATTGTATGAGGACCCACCACTGCCCCACTGTAAAAGCCAATACGCTTAGGATCATCTGTGACATGCAAGGTGCTGAGATATTCATTGATGTAGGGGAATATTTGGCTATATGCAACTGGCTCAATAAGTCTGATGCAGATAACAACTGGGCAGAATAGTCAGCTTCCCATCTTTCTGGTACTATCATACCGGCTCACCTGCCAACTGCGGTTTTGGTAGGGGTGTTACTGCTGTCCCCTTAGAAATGTCGGGGTCTCCCTCCGAGACTTGGGAGGACAGCAGAGGTCTCGTTTCGTCATATTGTGAGCTGGCCGTCTTCATCATCATGAGCTTCAACAAGCAAGGGGTGGACCTGCGTGTTTGGCACTCACCTTACTACCTATTAATACCAAGCATTCGGCTGCGAGCCGGTACTATAGGGTACTATTCGGTAGCGAGCCGATTATGTAACAAACATGCTGAGGAAATGGGATGCAAATTACTTACTTAGATATATACCCCTAACCCCTAATCAACAGGACCACTTCACACAGAATCTGTCTGATTCTAGAGATAAACAGATCAGCATCCAAGTTGGCTTGAGGTCAATCGCTTTTCACTCGGCAGATATAGTCCCCGAAAGTGGAATATTCGAATCCCAAGTTGAATTCGCAATAGACAAGAATAACAATTAACGGTGCTGGTGCCCAATCCGAATAACGGATGTCGACTGAGCAACACCGAGCAATCCCATGAGGAACATCGCTACTACCCACGCATAACCTCCAAGTAGATTATAGTCAACTGAGAGCGCAAAGATTGAGCTAAAGTTGGAGTTAAACGTGAGCCTCTCTGGAGCTGCGATGCATCATACCTCATAATAGTTGGGCTGAAGGCACGAGCCAAGCACATGGAAAACTGCACAATACCCTACAGCAACATTGTGAGACGACAGATATAATTCATGGAGGAACAACTCACGTTACTCATTCCTAATGACGCAGAATTGGGGCAGTTCTCTTTGATTAAGATTACGCTGAATCTTTGGAAGACTAAGCCAGTAGTCGAACTGCAAAATTTAACAGGAAACTAACCCAAATGCAAGTCCTGCGAATCGATTCATTGCTAGGACTAGTGCAATTCCCACCCAAATCCCGGCTGTTGCATGAGAGGTCAATTTCCCAGTAATTTCGTCGTACCCTCCACGCGCAACGAGATTGAGCACTGCAAGTAAAGGAAAACTGAAAGGAAACATCCAGAAACAGAGGTTATACATCTTGGCATGGTTGAAGTTCCGGATAAGATATGGCATGATCATTAGTTGAAGCAGCACCGAGATCATGCCCGACGTAGACAGTGAATATCCGATTTGCTCTGTCTGAAACACTGTGAGTGACAAAAGGTGCGCATGCTAGCCTCAAAGACGTACAGAAAGACCTAGGCCGCCGTCCAAGACAGAAGTATACGCAAACAGGACAAATATCACTTGAAAACCAGCTGCCAGATAGCATAAAGCAAAACCAGAAGTGCAGAGAGAAAACATTGCTGGATCGGACAACAAGGCTTTTGCTCCCAAAGGCATGGCCACGATTTCGCCATCGACCTCTGGTCCTGCATTCATGTGGCGGGATTTTGACTGCCTGACTTTACTAGGCAGAGTCTATCCCAGTCAGCGAAACACAAATAAGTGCATGTTCAAATACGCTTACTTCGTTCAATACGAAATACCCGATAGCGACAGCCATCAGAATCAACACGCCTGAAACACCGCCAGGGAGAAAGTATGGATAGCGTCGAAGAAAGACGCCATCAAGGAACGGGATTTTGTCTGCAGGATTCGACAACGACCCACCGAGAATGGGTCTGTGGGCAGCGATGTAAGAGAATACTCAAATCGCTGCTAAGGAGATCAAAACTATACCCAATGATAGCGCCAGTAGGCCACGCCAGACTGTATATCGGCAAGGCCAAGCCGAAATTCGTAGAGTCTGTGAGCTCTCCGATGACGGACTGCATCACTGGAGCGTTCCCAGAAAATAGTCCCGCCAAAGCCCGAAATGTGAGCATTGTGGGAAGATTGGTACTCAGTCCAAACGCAAATGTGGCGATTGCAACGCCGACGTTGCCCCACAGGATAACAGGACGGCGACCAATTCTGTCTGTAATTCATGAGCTAGTCAGCGAGTAAGCTACGAAGATGATGCAATCTCGACTCGCCCGAGAGCTTGGAAAGGTTATAGATGGACACGAGCTGGAATATGGCAAATGTACTCTCCTGGCGTTTGAACCGTGCTAAGTATCGATTCGAAAAGGTAGGAGGTTAAGACACACCACGAGCCCGCTATAGAATCCAATTCGCTTGGGATCATCTGTGACATGTAGAGTGCTGAGATATTCATTGATATACGGAAAGATCTGGCTGAAAGCAATTGGCTCGACGAGTCTGATGCAGGTAACAACTGGAAGGATTGTTAGATTCGAGTTATGAACGCTGGAAAGATTTCTCACTTGTCAACTCTGCTTTTGGTAGAGGCGTTATACGCTGCGCCTTCTTGTCGGGATCCTCGATGGGCTGAGCCTGCGCGACATTTGGTGACAACAGAGGTTCAGATTCATCAGTCTCTGAGGAGCCCAAGCTACGTAGACCAGTGTTTGCGCTCATTGAAAACGAGCCTTAACGTCGTATACGACAGTGAAAAGTGCCAGCGCAAGTCATTTGATCATGATGGACAGTCGGTTAATAATAGGGTGAGTATGTTGCTCCTGAGTCCTGTCACGGTCATCGAAAGACCAAACGAGACCGAGTCATCCGAGTCAAGGAAGCCTTATTAGGAAGGCGAATTTTGGGCCACCCGGGCCGTCCCACGTTACTGCAATATCTCGACACTCTCCCCACAAATAACTTCCACCATCACCAACAACTTGAAGCTGAGCTATAAGTTTTCTATCGCCAAAACATCTCTGAGTGCAAGTCCAAACCATACGCATCGGGACGAGATCTGTGCGTGCATTGTCTCAATCTTGTTTGATCTCTGACCATAACTAGACATTAAGATTCTTCAATTTCTCCACCACTTAGAGGCAATTAAAGCAGCTGCTGATGCCACAGCTTATTTTTCTTCTATCAAATGAACTAATTACCGATGGATACGCCCCGCCGTCAATATTAGACGAAGTGAAGATCTGGGTGGCTATTATGTCTCCTCGCTGCGATTAGCAAAAACAAACTTTTGACGGTCCCCATTCCTTCCAGCCGATTTGAACGACTGACCTCAGCATTACTAGTGCTGCGCTCTACCAACTGAGCTAGGAAGGAATTGATGTCGCTGGCATCTTTGCCATCAGGAGAGGACAACCCATCAGACGGTTATGCGAAAGGCTACGACGTGTAAGGGACGTGGCAGCTCGTGGCAGCCGGTTGCTCCGCTCAACATGGAGGAAATCTATTCTGCCGACAAGATAGCTACCTGCGGAGTCATTTTTGAGTCCTCAGTTGTGCTGACTGCGTCCAATGATTCCTTGCGAAGACGGCATTAGCAGTTGCCACCATGCACCGACACGTGATTCGAATTGGTTTCTGTCGGTCTGTCACTAGACGCATAGAACACGACATATGCGGTTCTCTGTGTGGTCGCAAGCTCGGGCGTGGCAATCCACGACAACCTGAACATAGAAGGCTGACTCGCTTGGCTGTGCCGAACGAAACGTTAGCAGCCCTCCCAGGCTGGTCAAATTGAAGTGTGATACCGACATGTATTCGAGCAAATGCATCTGAATCATTGTATCTTCATCCCCTTGCTCATCTGCATGTATGGGAGAGTTCCCTGCCACCATACCACCAACAGCAAGCTCAAAATTCCATGTGCGGTGCCCCACAACACCTCGGGCGTCACACCCCATCTGCAAAACAAAAAAGTCAACAGGAGTTTTTACCTGCGAGAAATAATGGAATGTAAACTTACGCCTCTGCTAGGGTTCCGAAGGAGTGGGGAATGAAGCGTGGCGCTTGGATCAGCACAGTCGACAGGACACTGTGGTAGACACACAGCCCGATGGCAAGGCCACGTTTTCCCGGGAGGAACTCGGGGAGAGAGTAGCACAAGAAGGAGGTAACACAAGTTCCTAGTATAAGTGCTGCATAAAGCTGGAATCGTACGACAGGGGGTCAGACAAGCTGAGAGCGATAGTGTATTAGCTACACGCACCTTGAGGATGATAAGCGTCGTGTTATTCATCTCAAGGAAAGGGAGCATAGAAGGCATCCAAAGGCCTTGAATGGCCACCGGAAGCTCCAGGGCTAGGTGCAGCAGAAAAACAGCAGACCTGAATGGTACAATCGGTTTAGTTGCAGCATAGGATGTTTGGTTTGGGGGCACAAATGCTTACAACGGACTGCGAGCATTTGAAAGGTCAGCCATGCTGATATCTGGAGCTGCGGATGGTTGTGGTGATAGTGTTGGGCAAAGAGCAACGCATTTGAGAAAGATGTCAAGCGCGGTGTGGACGCTTGTGGATGTTGTTGACAGCCATCTGATCAGGTACCAATTGCACACGTCGAGAACTGTCGAGAATACTTGACACTTCGGGAGCAATGGATAACTGGCACGGATTTGAAGCTCCTCAGAAGGGGTATGACATTGATAGATCTAACTGCATAATACACCTGAAGAAAGAGATAGAGGGCATCTAGGCCGGGGAATGGTCACGCCAAGACAAGTAAACGAACATAAGATATCTTCCTGAACCCTCCCCCTAACTATTGTTAGAATCCATCGTCGTCGTCTTCATCTCCTCCAGTCAATTCTCTTCGAAACCCGTTACTCATTGTCGCCTCAATCGCGTCCAGGTCCCTCTCCAGATCAAGCCCCTGGCCATCCTCGGTGAACGCGGACATCCCAGAAATCTCTCTCAGCCGTCTGACCTCATTTCGCAGATTGGCAATCTCTTCGTCCCGTCTCTCCACTCGGCCTTTGAGTTGTCGGATGAAGTCGTTGCCACATCTCAGTAGTTGCAGTTTTGAAATGCCTTTATTCGGGCCATCTGCGCCAGCTTTGGGAGGACCACGGGGCGGAAGGGCGCCAGGAAGAATAGGTTCATCAGGGAAATTTTCGTCAGAGGGCAAGGGAACTGGGGGGAGTAAGTGCCGTAGATCGTCAAAAGTGGTTTTGAGCATATCGCGTCGCTTCTGTTCGGCGGCCTTGTGTGATGTTTTGCGAATTGGGAGCTCGGTTGGGGATGCGGAGGGTCCTAAATGTAAAGCTGACGCATCGCCAGCTGATTGAATGGATGCAATGAGATCGCTGCACACTATTAGACGAGAGTTACTAACCTGGGAGTATTGATTTGAGACTGGGGCTGGTGCTTGGCAGAATGCCCCTTTTGGGAGCTTTGCGGGTACCTGCATTCTCTGCGGGTTTCGGCTTCGCTGTGCTCTTTCCCTTGTCGTTCTTCTTCCCCGTCGATGACTCAGGCGCAGCAGACGTTAGCCCACTACTTAAGGCCAACCTCCCGAGGTTCATCATGGTCGCCGGGGTCGCCGGGCTGATTTGTGCTGGGGAGGTCATCGATCCGTCATATTGGGCCAATGAGGATGAGGAGCCCTGAGTAAGCATGGAAGGAGGAGCAGGGGGCGGCATGGACAAGTCCACAGGCGAGGGTGTGTCATTCTCGGCGATAATGCTATCCCTCCGCGACCGCGCTGAACGCATTAATGGCGTAGAGCTCGTTGACTTAGAAATCCGCGGGCCTTTCTTGGAATTCGGGTTAATCGGCCTGACAGCAGGGGACATTCGTTTTCGAGCAGGCTGGGAGGCATCTTCATTATCGCTCGGGGAGGCTGTGCGCTTATTCGGGGGGCGGGGCTGTATCGACTGTTGATGCGCACCCAACCATGGACTGGTGAGCGGTGATACATCGAAGTCGTCTCCAGAGAGCGGCACGGAGTTATGTTGGAAGGCTATGCTGGCAGGCGCAGAGCTCGCACCAGGTTGGCGCATATATTGGGTGTTGTTAGACATATTGGGCGTGATCCGGGGCGATTGGGTGATCGAGTTCTGGTAAGCTTCCTGTGGAGCATCCATGTATTGCAGAATCATAGGGGATACATATTCATTATTCGCCTGCGGCCGAAGTTCCGTAGAGTTGCCTGCCTCTCATGAGCGCTCTGCGACATCAAGGTTCGGAACACTGCCACTCACCAGGTGTAGGGAGCCCAGAGAAGGGCTGGGGACGCGAGTTCCTCAGATCTTGAGGTGTATCAGACCCGTTCGCTCCCGAAGTTCCGCCACTTATAAGGGCAATCTGGTCTATTGTCAGTAGGGGGCTCGCTGGATCGCGGTGTCGACGCACCTGTTGTTGAAAGATCTGTTGCTGAAGCTGTTGCAGCTGCTGGAGTTGTGTGAGCTTGAACTGCTGTTCAAGCAGAGCTTGCGGGTTGTAAGACCCTTGTGTGTTAGGGGATAGCGCTGGCTGGCTTTCGATGCCCTGCATGGCCATGAAGCTACCGATCAGGTCCATCTCCATTGGTGTTCCACCGTTACTACCATGCATGGAGTGCGTAAGCATGCTATTAGACTGCGTCAAAGCTGTCCCATTGAACATGGCCTGTTGTTGTTGTTGCTGCTGCTGCTGCTGCTGTTCGTGGTGGTGCTGGTTTTGATGCGTAGAGTCGCGGTGATGGTTGGGTTCGCTGGCGCCAGGGAAAAAGGTCGACATGAACTGCTGATCCTGAGCATGCGCATCCATGACGGGCCTGATGTGTGAGGCCACAGGTGAACGATTGAACGTTTTTTTTACAAATCGAGGAGAGAGCAATAGATCTAAAGGCGTAAAGCAAAATATTCCACCGTGATACGGCCGGACCGTGCCGATTCCGCAGATCGGACTCTATCCCGCCCTGCCGTTGTATCACATGGAGCGCGAAATGCAATTTGTAAATTCAGGTACCTAAACCCTCCTCAAAAGTACACTAGTACTGGACATGATACACAATTCATCTAGCCGTAGGAGTCGGATTCATGGAAATTTGTTGAGAGACAACCCTTATTGCGGTTATCCCCAACATACCGAACTCATGCCGAAACTTCTCCCATTGTGGCTGCATATCGAACAACCTACTCCAACCTTCGCTGGCTCTTCGGCACAAGTGCCCAAAGCACGACCATAGTCCCCGTCATGCCCACAAGCCTGCGAGGATTCGAAATATCCCTCAGTGAGTTGGATTGACAAGCCCTGGAAGATTTTCTGAACGTACAAGGGTTGTAGTGCGCTGATTGAGTACTTGGACGCCACGGCTCCGGTGATGAACGGCAGGAGCGCCGACCCCGCCTGTCAATGCGACAACAATGAGGATCACCAAATTCGAATCCCAAAGTGCTGAGTTGCCGACCTGCCCGAAACCTGCAATCCACCCTATGCTTCCCGTTACCAGCCACTTAGGTATTACCTTACTCGTATGGGTCATCACAAGCGGATACATAGGCCCCAAGAAAAGGCCAATAACTGCCACAGCTACGGCGTTTTCAATCAAGGATGGGACAAACCAGACTGTGATCTCCAGCCTGCCCGATGTTTGTGCCCCACCGTTAATGCGTGCGGCAAGATGATGAACCGGATGGCTCACCCAATGACTAGGACACTGTATAAAAAGATGACCTTCGGGGTCCCAATCTGTGTGTGCCATTTGTCCCGATACATCAATATCGTCCCAGGTCACGGTAGGAGTGCCCATGCTGACCTTTCGGTTAATCCACATAAGCGCGATGCGCCCTACAGTGAGGCCACCAAAAAATCCTGAGGATATGTACCCTGCGCTACGACCTCCATCGCGCTCGCTAATAATGAAGGTCACGATCCAGCCTGTCGAAGTTTAACATACGGAAATTCCATTGGTGCCCGGGCGCACATACCTCCAAGAGTGACCTAACAAGACGACACGGAACTCAGTATATTGGATCCGGGGGAATGTTTACCAGGTCAGGTCACACTCACCTCTGCTCCCACGTAGACCAGGATAAAGAAAGCCAGGGCATGTACGGTCCTAAGCCGCAATATTTGGCTGAATTTATTTCCCCTTGCCGTTGCCGCAGCCTGGGCCTCCCCGGACTCTTGTCCGGCTTCCGCATAGACCTCTGCCAAGCATCACGCCAGTCAGCCTATTGCAAAATGGTGGAAATGCGCTAAGCGCATACCATCTTGTGTTTTAAACTTGAAGACCCATGTGAGGACAGCAAGATTAACAACCGCCATACTGAGCGAGACTAGATAGTGGTAGTGCCAATGCCGGGAATTGGAGAACTGTGTTGCGACCAGAGGCGCGGCAAATGCTCCGATACCTATGGGGGTGATAACAACAATATGTTAATGTACAGAACAACGGTTAAGTAGCAAGAATGCGAACCGTAAAAGGCGTGTAGAAATCCCAGCTTAGTGGATGCATGTTCCTTGAGGCCTCCTACGAATCCATTTGCTTGTGCGCCCTGGAGAGCAATTCCAAACCCTCCAAGTGAGTTAGCTACAACCAGGGCTGGGAAAGGCGGGCCTGGACTTTGAATAGCATAGGTGACCATCTGAAAAACTGCTCCCAAGACTAGCACCTGTAAGAGTGTTGATTTTAAAAACCATCTTAGCCTATAAGAATGAACAAGTGAAATGTTTACCTTGCCAAAGCCAATGCGGTCGTTTAACCATATGTTCATGAATGCACCGCTAATGTACCCCTACACGGCTGAAATTCAGTTTCGTGATCACTGGGCATGAGATCAGACTCAGAAAGATATATACCACAGTACTGAGCACAAAGAGCAGCGAGACGACCGCGAAACCCACCTGCGAATATATATTAGCTCTGCAAACTCAAAGAAAGTGACATGAAGCAAATTTACGTGATAAGTCTGCTGAATGATGGGGAGTAGTGGGCCAGGCGTCCCATCGTTCCAACCTTGCGTGAACATGAACCAGCAAAGAGCAGCAAAGTGTACATGACCTCTCCGCCTGAAGTCCGCCGCTCGCACGGCGGATACCAGCGAATTCTGAAAGAGCGGAGGTGGTGGGTAAGCAATCTCGTTGCTAGGCCCTGGCGCGAGGGCACTCGGAGCAGTGGAATCGACTCCAAATGTATATCCTAGTGTTCTCAGCTCAAGGTTTATGGCAGATGAACTGGGTGTAGTTGGGCCTGTCTTGATCCCGCTCATATCTTCTTTTTTCTGGATCGTCGTGGTCTTAGCAACCATTTTCGCTTGAGCTGTCCACCGTAGCTTTCAAGGGTTAATTTGCGATAAACCTTGCATGAAATGGCTTTTAGTTATAAGGTCTTCTCCACAGCTCACCTGATGCATTGATAAGCATTATGAGCGCCGGACGGCGCTTTCGCACCAGGGTCCGAGCATCCAAGAATCCCCGACATTTGCCCGTGTCATGAACGGCCTGGTACACCATAGAAATCACAGCGGCCGTTGTTCGAGGGCAGTTTGAGAATCTGGGAGCTCAAATAGCTGCAAGTAAGACCTTTAGGCTGGTGCGTGTAATATGCATTCGGTCAAATCATAAGAGCACGTCGTCAGTCGGAGATTCATCAATCTAGTAAGTAGTCAAGCATTTTCAACACTCCGCAGGGGTTGCAATACGAGTATCTTCAGTTTCCTCTGCAATCGTGTTTGCATAAAAATCAAGATAGGGTTGGGGCATAGTAACGACCTGGTAACGACTTGGAAGATGGTGGTGGCTGAGCGAAAGGTGTTAAAGCGGCCGGGCTCTCGCTAGGTGCCACTTACACATGCATCTCTTATGCATCTCAGTGAAAACGATAAGTCGATATTTTTACCTGTTTTCCCAACGTTTACATGACTTCGGTTGACTTATCGTTTTTACTGAGCATGCATACTCACCGAGTCCGGCTGATATCATAACTAACATCCTAATGTACACCGCATACCTGACTTCTTGATCTTTGCTATTGTAACCCATATCACCCACCGCGGGACGTTTTTGGGACGTGGAAATAGTGAGCGCGCGATAACATTGGAGAGATAGTGAAGCGCAGTGTGATTGGCTTGCAAGCAGAAGGTTTGGCGAACACGTCAATATGGTTGGGTTCGTAATACCAATATGGTAGTGTACGCGATCACCGAAGACACAAATATTATAAGATTGAATAGAGATTGAGCTGAGAAGGTTGTATTAAAGGTGCATTTGGACATCCTTCCCAATCGACATGTCAAGGTGATGACGGTCAAGGAAAAAGTTGAGTTCTGCCCGCCACAAGACGGTTTGTGTGTGTTTACGATCACATTGTGAACCTTATTTTGTGCTTAGGTAATTGTCACCTCATCCTCATCCTCATCGTCTACTTTTCCAGGCCGCCTAGTCCGTCGTCGTATCTCGTCCCGACGACGTTTCTATCCAAAATTACGCACCATTCACGATGAATCCCGAAAAGTTAGCAAAGCTGCAGGCTCAGGCGGCCGCCAACCGTATCGGTGAGCATCCCGCCGATGTCGTCTTTCCGGCGCGAGATGCTGACGATCACAATGGCACGAAAAGGCGGCAAGGGTACCGTACGTCGCAAGATCGTACGAAAAACGAAGCCTGCGGGAGCCCAGGACGACAAGAAGCTCCAGGGAGCCTTGAAGAAGCTTAATGTGCAGCCGATCCCAGGCGTCGAGGAGGTTAACATGTTCAGGGAGGATGGACACGTGCTTCACTTCGTTGCACCGAAAGGTGTGTAGTCTTCAGATTTCCTCCTTGTGGCGTCTGCCCGGAGATGCCGCATGGTATCATGTATGAGCACGATTATTAATGCCTATCACCAGTGCATGCCGCCGTATCTGCCAACACATTCGCGATCTATGGTACTGGCCAGGTGAAGGAGCTCACAGAGCTTGTTCCTGGTATCCTTAACCAACTGGGCCCCGATTCGCTTGCATCGCTGCGCAAACTTGCGGAATCATACCAAGCGATCCAACAAGGCCAGCAGAGGCCAGGGGGAGAGGAGGAGGACGATGACGAGGATGTCCCCGACCTGGTGGAGAACTTCGATGTGGAGGCAGATGCGGAGACAGAGAAGCCAGCAGAAGCAGAGTCTGGTGTTGAGGATTTGAACTAGGCGACGAGAACACTGAGCAGAAACCTTGGGGACTGGGCTGAGGGAGATTAAAATGGGCGAGACCATCGGCGATGACATCTCTGCCTCCCATTCTTGTCTTCTGCGATAGACGTCCTAGTACGGTCTATTGGGAATTCTTCGCATCGTCATTCATTTCCTTTCCACGTCTTCTGGTTTCCTTCGCATTGTCTCAATTACTCATGAATCCCATGCTGTCGAAGTTGTAAAATCTACGGTCAATTTTCATTTCAATAAGGCCAGAAGCGCCTTTTGTACTGTATTCACTTATGGCTCAATTGGCAGCAAATTAGACAACTGGCTAAGGCAACACTTTGAATAAAGGTTAAGGGGGCGCATGTCGTTCATTATGTAGGTCATAACACGTCCAAATTTACAAAATAGGCGCCCTTCGCGACCTGCTAGATTTAAGCCTCAGAATTGCGGCTGCTAAGTTCTCACACCTAGCTATACTGTGTAAATTTGCTGTATTCATCAATCCAAGTTTCCATGTCATAATTTAGCAGTTCAGTCTCACCTGCTAGTTTTCCACAAAACCTGGGGCCTTTGGCAAAATTTGCACTGTGCCGTGCTGTGAAAAGTTGACATAAACGATGGGTGTATGTTTTTCACTGTAGCCCATTTTCCTCACGCAGCACAAGCCTCAACACGGAGTTCAAGTCACCCACTTGCCTATGATGGTCCCGCGGTGGGGTGGCAATACAGACACTGACAGTGGGGTTTCCCCGTGATGCACGTGCCTTGCACGTGCACTGCATGCCGCGAATTTATCTCCCACAAGCTATGCCACCCGCTGGGGCGCAGCTTTGTCACGGTGCACTGCCGCTGGTCCAGCTGCTGAGACTCGGAACGGCTGCCAACAAGAAAATTCTGGGGCTATGAACATGCCACTACCTAACACGCCCAAGTCCAAATTTATATACTGATCCGGTGAGCCGCGGGCGGCAGCGCCACAGCAAGACTGACTGCCACAGACTGATACAGGGCGTTTAGAGAGAAACATTTATGCATGTAATCAATACTAGAGGGTTGGAGCACACCCATCGGTCCTGTCAGAATACTACAGCAATATTCTGACCGTTGCTTTTGGGCTGCTAATTTCTGACAGTTCATGTCATCTGTGAAATGAAGACAAATGTACCTGCTGGAAATTGACACCTCCAGAGGTGTCTTAAATCTGTACCCAGTTATGCGAGTGCTATATAGTGGTTATGTTGCATAGTACCCTGAAATTTACACGAAGATTTACATTTGATTTACATGCAGAGAAACAATCAGGATATGCTACTGCATATCTTGTTGGCTTCCTGCATGTTTTGGTTTCACCTCACTGAAGACAAATGCTGGAGCAATTTTTATTTCTTCAATCCACTAGATATTTTGGATGCTAATAATATATTATAATCCTCCATTCAGAAAAACCCAATGGTACACTGGCACTTGCCACCTAAGGGTTGCAAATTGTGAATGACTTGCTCTCAACTCAAGATTAGTTATATCAGTGGCCACAATTGAGTGGAAACAGATTTTTTGTTTCTAACATAACAAGCCCATGCTAATAAGATATATTGAGCATCCCAATCTGAGTCCAGGACCTTGAAGTGAATGATACAAATGAAATATCAACTTGGTGGCAACCACATAGCTCGGAGCCAAAGAGTCTTATCTTCAATCTTTTCCGTCGCATAATGGGTCTTAAGACTTAATCATCTCATTCTATGTATTCTGACAATGGGTTTAGAGCACATGTAGGAGCCAGGAAGTACCGACCTTGCGATGAGCAGGTGGGGGCTTGCATGACCGGATCGGCGGCCGGATCGGATCGGGCACCAGAAAGTGCATGTCGAATATTGACACCCCTGCGACTGTGAGATTTTCGCATCTGGCGCGGGATGCAAAAAACAGACAATCACACTGAAATGTCAAATTCTAGTGGTTGCTTCCCGATGTAATAATCTGACAGTTCAATCTGAAGTGTGGAAATCTGACATGGACCGCCGAACTGGTAAAATCTCACACGTCTTTTTCAACGGCTTAAATCTAGCACTTCTTAGTTTAAATCTGTAACAATATGCCGTCGTAATCACTGACTGCAGGTGTTCCTACCAGCAACAAGAAAATAGATGTACACAAATTAAGATAGCAGGAGCGCGGGGAATTGCCAAGACAGCAGGTAAACATGGACCCACCGAGATCTACACTTGCCACACAAGGCCAAACAACTTGAGACTTTCCGAGTCAGCTATATGGATCTCAGCTAAGCGATGTCCTCCCAGCAGCCTGAGATGCCGTTGCAATCGAGAACAATGGCTGTTGAAACACACCGTAATCTATGATCAATGCGCTCCAGTTTTATAAACATGCCCAGCGGCTACGTTATAATGTTATGCTGGAGTTGATGAGCTCCCTGCGTGTATACTGATAGTGCTATCAAATTCGTACTGTGATTATTATGGTATAATCCGTGTAAGGTCTGTCAATCATCATGATGGGAATTGAAATGTCCTTATGCCATCTTTCGCTGCACTACGCGCCTTCGACTTCCTTCACTGGCGGCGCCCACTTGTCCATATCTCCAATCATCTCTGGCACCAGCCCTGCGCTCCCAGGGTTCATGTAGCCTCTCGCCAGCTGTCTCTCATAGCTCACCCTCCTGAGCCGCTCATGCTCGCGGGGCGTGAGCATGATGTATAGCTCCACTCCCACCAGGTGCATGAAGAGCGCGAGCCAGAGCGCCATTGGGAACCCCTGGTCCAGTGCCGCACCGATCTCGACAGGATTGCCGTGGAAGTTCGCCTCGACGACGGCGTACCCGTCAGGGCTGGTCGCGCAGGCAGGGTAGGACTGGTACGCGGCGTCGGTGCTGCCGAATATTTGGACGATCTCGGGGCAGGCAGTCGCTTGGTGCTGGGAGCCGGGAGGCGCCGAGATGATGGTCGCTGCGATGGCCATGATGAGCCGGAGAGTGATAATGGATCCCATGTAGAACCACACGCGCAGCATCCACTTGCGGTGCTGGTCGATCTGCATGCGCCTGATGTTGTACACCGCAAGAGTGATGCCGACCGTGGACAAGACGGCCAGCAGGCCCACTCCCGCCTGCGTGGTGAGCGCGCCGCCGAACGCGTGCGGTGCGATGATGAGCGCGCCAGCATTCGAGACGAGCACGAGCGTGACGGTGACGTAGCCGGCCGTGCGGTGGTAGAGTGTGACTTTGTGGCGGATGACAGGCGTGAACTGGAAGATGGCGAGCAGGGCGGCGGGGAGGATGCAGCCGAGGTGGATGCTAATCCCGACGCGGTAGAGACTCATCGAGTACCAGTAGCACTCGCCGGGCGCGGCGCCGTTGTGGGGGCCACAGAAGATACCGCTGATGCTGAGATACTGTAAGCGGGCCAGAATGAAGCCCAGCAGGGCTCCTGCAAAGATGAAGTCTGGATGTGTCGGTCAGCTAAGCTAGAAGTTGCATCTCACGAAGCACTTACAAAGGATGAAGTTGTAGCCTTTGTCAAAGTGCAAAGGGTGATACACTTTGCGAGCCACTTTCACAAAGCCGTTGGCAGGGCGGTTTTCAGACTGAGCCATAGAGTGTATGCGATGTCGGAGGAGGAGCTGCTGCTGTGTGATGAGACTCGACATCCTCAAAGCCTGCAGCCTTTATAGCGATCTCGAGGAGCATTCGCCAAGCACTGCATAGGTTGAGCTGCAACTGAACTGCATAGTGATGTCGGTGTTGTGCCCATGCCCGAGACTAGCTTGCGAGAGGGTGCGGGGAGGATCAAGAGAGGATGCTTCGGGCCGTGGACGAATTGGGCGAAGCCCTCCCTGGCTGGCCGGTGACCTCAGCAGCCTGACGTGATCTCACACAATGTTCGCGCAGGCGCCTGGACCTGCAGGGACTTCCTTGGTTCTCCGAGGCATGGTGTTCCTGTGAACACTGCCCAGTGCCTTGTGATGTCAGGTATCAATTGCACTCTAATCTTGATGCAGTTGAACTGCAGTTCAGCCTAATATCGCTGAAGCCATGCATACTGCGGCTGAAAACTGTTGTTCTCTCAAGCGGTCTCGCTCTCAAATTGAAATCAAGGCAAGTAGCGAAGTAAGCGAATTCGAACCAAAGCATAGATAGCACTCGTACATACACCGCCATAGCTAATCGTACACTAAAAACACAAACCGCGCAAACGAAATGTCCATCTCCGCCACCACACCCACACCCACTCTCAAACAGCACCCTCACCGCGCTCCGCGTCCCCCGCCGACGCGCGCGAGATGCCCCGCAAGAACGCAGGCCGCAGCGCAGCGAGCCCGCGCGGCGCGGCGGCGGGCACCGTGTCCGCGCCCTCCCCCTCCCCGCCGTCCGCGCCGTCGCTCGACGTCGACGCGCGGTTGTCCACGTCCTTCCCCGGCGCGCTCGGCGGGGACGTCGTGATGCGCAGCAGCGACGTGTATGCTGCAATCGCCACCCATGTCAGCTTATGCAGGGGAAACAAGAGAAGGGAGCGGGACGCACGCTGCCTGCACACGGGGCAGAACCACCCCTTCGCCTTGCGCTTCCGCCGCGCCGCCTGCGCCTGCGCGGCCGGGCCCACGTTCGCCGTCGTCCCCGCCGCCGGGCTCGGCGCGCCCACCAGATGCGCCACCAGCACATTCACACTCCCGGTCCCCGCACCCTCCCCCTCGCCCTCGCCCGCGCCGTCCGCGCCCGGCCCAGCAGCCTCCGCCTCGGGCTGCACGATCGCGCCGCCCGCGCCGAACTCGACCATGTTCAGCGCGCACTCGCGGCACGCGACGAGGTGGCGGCACGGGAGCAGCACGACCGCGCGCGGCGCGCTCAGGCACAGCAGGCACTCGCTCTGCGGCTCCTCCTCGCGCGTCGGCGGGTACGTGTGCGCTGCGTCGGGCGTGGAGACAGAGGATTGGGCGGAGAGCCCGTAGATCTCGTGCAGCTGGAAGGTGTGCGGGCCGATGGCGGCCTCGCGCTTGACGACCTTGACGACCCACGGCTTCGCGTCGCGCTCCGACTCGGAGGCGCCGGGGGGGAGCATGCGCACGACGTGCAGGTACGTGCCCTGCTCGTTGCGCGCGGGCAGCGGTGCACCGGCCGCGTCGAGCGCAGCCAGGCGGATGTGCACTTTCACGCCTGTGTCGTCCTTATCTTGTACATGCACCTCCGGCGCCGACGCCTCCGTGGCCGCCGGCGCCGCGTCGACGACCGCGAGCGCGGGCCCGCGCTTGCGGATGTGGAAGTTCGTGAAGCGGCGGGACTTGCGGTCCGCGGGGCGGGGAGCCAGCGCTGGGGCAGTGCTTACGGCGGGGGTGGATGGTGAACCAGGGGGGCGGTCGTACCGCGCGAGCTCGAGCATCGCGCCCTCCTCGAGCGTGAGGTGGCGCCCGAAGCCGCCGTCGACGACGTGCTCGAACACGAGCACGCGCGCGAAGCCAGGGGTCGGTGATGCGGATGCGGGCGCTGGGGTGGGTGCAGCGGGCGCATCGGGGTGGTCGTGCGGGAGGAGGACGCTGACGTAGATGCCGCACCGCGGGGCGTCGCAGTCGTACTCGAACTCGAGCCCGTGCTCGTGGTGCTCGTGCTCGCCCTCGCCCTCCTCGGCGGTGAGCGGCGTGAGGCGCAGCGTCGGGCGCTTGAGGTTGACGAGCGCCTGGAGCGTGGTGGTGGGCTGCGACGACTGCGGGGGGACGGGGTCAGATCATCTCGGGTGCGGGCAGTGCGCGCAGCTGACCTCTTTGCTTTTGGCGATCCAGCCCTTGACGACGTCGGGCGTGAGCTCGTCGACTGCGCCTTGCGCGTCCCTCTCCGTCTCTGTCCACGCCGGGCCACTGGCGACGACGCCGATGTTGGGCCCAAAGAGCGTGTCGACCTTCTTCTTCTTCCCGGCGGCGTCGCTGTTCCCGATATCGCCCATGTCGATGACGACGGCGTCGCCGTTGCCGGCGTTGCTGCGCATCATGGCGGCAGCTGCTCGCAGACGATTGCTTTGCATGAGTGGCGAGGGAAAGGGGGGGGGGATAATGGTGATGACTAACCGGTGCGAGAGGCGTTGGTGTCTGTGCGGGCGAGATAGGGTGCCATCGACAGGTTCCGGGTGCGGTTCCATGTGCCATACTGGCTGTTGTACCAATTCGATATCGTCGCCATCCTGCGCTAATTCTGTAACAAGAAAGAAGGCGGCGATAGAGGTGAAAGCGAAAAGGAGCAAGTCGGTGACAACTTTGTGCCGCGTCAGGTGGCAAGAGGAGCAGATGCGGCGATGTTACCAAGTTGGAGCCCAATAATAGCCTCTTCAGCAGTGCAAATGACGATCCACACCACAGCCTCTCATCTCCTATCGCGATAGTCGCACGATGATATCCCCTCAGTCCCAGCGATTAACGATCTCGACCCGTTTCCACCACGTTTCTGATTTTCAATCGTGAAATGGAAACTTTGTTACTTTGTTGCAATTGGATATACTGAAAATCCAATGTCACACTGACCTCTTACTCAAAGTGGGGTCAACTACGGCATCTGAGCGTGTATAGCGCACGTTTCCGCTCTTTGGTGCAATGGGCTGAACAGAGAGCCCTCTTTGCATATTTTGTTCTGGAAGGGGAACTGAGGATCGCGATCGGGCACCTTTGATCGGCCGGGCCTTCTAGTCCCGTTTGGGCACTCAACGCCAGCACGCCGTCACGCCACGTTCTGTATGATATCCCCTGATATCCCTCCGTTCTCCATTTCTCAGCTTCCTACTCTCTGCTTCTGATAAGAACGATGCGCGCAGTCTCGGTTAATCGATTCTTCCGTTGCCTGCTATCTACAAGATCGTCCCATGCTCCGATAGCACCGGTGACCAGAATCGGACGAGGGTGAGAGTGCCAGCGACACTGTGAGTGCGCAGTACCAAATGTGGTAGCAGCGATCGAATTTATCACCCGTCGGAGGCCAGCAGTAAGTCAGCAGCATCAACGTCTCACCCATCGGAGGCCAGCAGTCGGTCAGCAGCATCAAAGTCCCAGCGCATTCTTTATCTTGCAGCAAGGCTGTGCATGCAGCGAACTTTTGCCTCGGGGACTCGCCCGGGCGAGCGATATGTCAATCTGCTGAGCTCACCGGCCTGCCATTGTCAAGGATGCGCGCTTGTGGCTTGCCCAATACGTCCACGGCCCGGCCGTGACAGCGCACCTTACCAGCGCCAGCAGCTCTCTCGCGCCCAGAAAGTGATCGCTGATCATGTTGAAGTGACTTCCTGGCACGCCGAAACAAGCGATTTTGAAAGTACAATGCTTTTCATTGGATCAGCCCCGTGTACGGAAAGCACGGTGGATGAAAGCAGGGGACAACAAGATAGTAATTCACAGAAATTCACAGACTCCCACAACGACCGTCCGCCCAGCACGCGATATCCACCACCCCAAGCAAGTGGGTCAAGAATGCAAAAATTGTTCGGCCAGCAGACCAGGGTGCGCTGATAGAACAGAGCTCGCCAGCGCCGTCCCCTCATACGCCCGGACGCGCACGCCGTGTCGCAGCTGCGTATTGGTTCTTACATACGCAGTGGACTCTCAGCCATATTCAGCCCCGCTCGACAGTGGCACCACTGCTGCCAGCGGCTCGAAGCGGGCGCTGCCTGGTCCCGCGCCGGTCCTCTTTTCAGCATGCGCGAGGGGCCGGCGAACCCGGGGGCAGCGTGAGGACATGTTGCGCGCCATCAGCCCCCATTTATGCAGGGTGATCGGTATCGTTGGGCGGCGGCTGCAGCAGTTATTGCGCGCTGCAGATTTACTGCCGCGTGGATGGGCGCGATAGAGACTGGCGGAGGAGAAGCGCTGTCTGAGCGTTATGGAGGTGCCATAATAGCGACGCTCCATTGGCTGCAGCGGTCATTCGCGAGCGGAGACGATGCGTCTAGTATGTGACGAGGGAGGCCCGGGCTGCGGTGGTGAAGAGCTGCGAGGGGACACGGCCAGTCCGAATTTCAACGTTTGTTTGTTGTTGTGTGGTTTTGTAGGCCGGAGTCAGCCGGAGTCTCCGTTTCTGAGTCCATGTTCCCAATGTTTCCCAGCTACTTTGCGAGGTCGATGCCCCCTGCGACTGGCTTGTGAGTTTGCAGACTATTGCACAGCATGTGCGATACTGAGCGCTCAGCCGCAGCTGCAGTCCAGTGCTCTAAATTGGTTGGTATCCTACAGCACAAGCTGTGCCGCGCTGCGATCATCTTGCTCGGGCGAGCCTCGGGACCTCGCCCGACCAGCATTTCGCGTGGGTTATGTCACTGGCTGAGCTCACCGGAGCCCGTACTGGCATCAATGGGCGTTGATCACTGACGACGCCCACGGCACACGATTGGGCATCCTCCCAGCAACCTCCGAGCACGGCAGAACTGGCTTCGGCATGGGCACGACGATAACACCGACATCAGAACGCAGCCCTGCCTAAGCAGCATTAATTCTTGGCGAGTGCTCCTCGAGATGCGTATAAAGACTGCACCGTCTCTGGGGTGTTTTCAGCATCAGCACCTAGCAGCTCCCCTGAATTCGCATATACACCATGGCTCAACCTGAAGACCGCCCCGCCAACGGCTTTGTGACAGCAGCTCGCAAAGTGTACCACCCCTTGCACTTCTACAAGGGCTACAATTTCATCCTCTGTAAGCTGCACTCATAACATGCGACTCTAGCTTGACTGACGGCAAATCCAGACTTTATCTTTGCAGGGGCGCTGCTGGGCTTCATCCTGGCCCGCCTGCAGTACCTCAACATCAACGGCATCTTCTGCGGTCCCAACGCAACCCAGGGCGCCGCGCCCGGCGAGTGCTACTGGTACTCCATGCACCTCTACCGCGTCGGCATCATCCTGCACCTCGGGTGCATCCTCCCCGCCGCCCTGCTCGCCATCCTCCAGTTCACGCCCGTCATCCGCCACAAGGTCACGCTCTACCACCGCATGGCCGGCTACGTCATCGTCACGCTCGTGCTCGCCTCGAACGCCGGCGCGCTCATCATCGCGCCGCACGCGTTCGGCGGCGCGCTCGCCACGCGCGCCGGCGTCGGCCTGCTCGCCATCCTGTCGACCGTCGGTATCACGCTGGCGGTGTACAACATCCGGCGCATGCAGATCGACCAGCACCGCAAGTGGATGCTGCGCGTGTGGTTCTACATGGGCTCCATCATCTCGCTCCGCCTCATCATGCTCGCCGCGGACAGGATCATCTCGATCGCGCCCGGCGCGCTGCACCAGGCGACGCCCTGCGCCGAGATCGCGGCGATCTTCGGCGGCAGCGCCGCGGCCGCGGACCACTTCTACCCCGCGTGCGCGGGCAACCCCGGGGGGTACGCCGTCGTCGAGGCCAACTCGCACGGGAACCCGGTCGAGATCGGCGCGGCGCTGGACATCGCGTTCCCGATGGCGATGTGGCTCGCGATCTTCCTGCACGTCGTGGGGGTGGAGGTGTATATCATGCTCACGCCGCGCGAGCACGAGCGGCTTAGGAGGGTGAGCTATGAGAGGCAGATGGCGCGGGGCTACGCGAACCCCGGGAGCGCGGGGCTGGTGCCGGAGATGATTGGAGATATGGACAAGTGGGCGCCGCCGGTGAAGGAGGTAGATGTTGCGGTGAAAGCTTGAGCAACGGCAGGAGGTCAATTTTATCCCTATAGTTTTTTGATATGCATTATAATAGCACATGGCTTCAATGGTTATTTATGCATGAACTCGCTTCATTTGCGAGGTTACGATACCGGCCTGATATTTTTGCCAAGGTCACAGCCGGAGCGTATCGCGCTGCAGTTTTATTAGACTTCAAACTCCGTAAGACCTTGCGGATGCTTGCGCTAATAGCTAGTTTCCAGTCAAAATTTTGTAGCCGCTGCACATTTTCGTGCGCAGTCGCATCTTGGGTCACCGAATTCGACCGCTGGCAGAACTTCATGGGCCACCGGAGGTAAGCGATTGCGAAGGACAGAGGATCAAACGTGTTCACAGAAAGCACATTGAATAAATGTTCGAGCTAGGAAACTGGTAGTAGATAGAAACCCGTACAAACACCCGCAATGATCCTTCTACTCCGCCAGCATCCAGCTGTCCCAAACAAGTGGGTTAAGATTTGAAAAATTATTTAGCCAGCAGGCCTAGGCCAGGCATGGGCTGATAAAACAGAGCTCCGCCAGCGTCGTCCCCTCATACGCCCGGACGCACATGCCGCGTCACAAGTGACTCTCAGCCCTTTCGGGCCCCAATCTACAGTGTCACCAGCGACCACTGCTGCGCATAACAGATGCCATTAACGACACCAGAACGCCCGGGCCATGTGCAGAGGGACAAGTTGAAATTCGTCCAATGGCTAGAAAGGGTGTGCTGATCCCCGCCGGCCCTCTCGTATTATGACGAGTGCGGGCGAGCCTGGGGCAACATGAGGGCGTGTTGCGCGTCGTCGAGCCCGTGTCGACTTGTGTCGTTGGGCAGCGACCTGCAGCGACCGCCACGAGACGCCAGCCGAGGCCATCTGCCACGTAGATGGGCGCGATAGAGACTGGACGAGGCGAAGGCACTGCTTATGCCTTATGGAGGGGCCACGACAGTGACGTCACTCCATTGTAAGTGGCGAGCGAGCCTTGGTCTGCTGGAGTTGTGGTGAAGGTTAGTGGAAGGAACGCGACTAATTTATGAGATCCGCGGCTTGTTTGGTCTTGTATGGCATTATAGGTCTCGGTGGGTCCGCGCTCACTTGCCATCTTGGCGCTTCAAGTTCTTACCAGTTCTTACCTCACCGTTTGCGCATTTATTGCCTTGTTGTGATATTATTTGATCTCAAACGAGGTGTGACTCGAGAGGAACATAAAAGGAGAATGGATATTATGCGAGCGATACATGAGCAGCTACTTTGACCCAATGGCCCCGGAGAGCAAGACAGAGATTTATCGGGTGCAAAGACTCAAACATCCCGCCGATTACAGCGTTACAATCCAGACTTGGTCAATGCGTATACTTACTGTAGTGATTGTCGTCTATTATCTCTTGCCGCCGCCGCCACCACCGCCAGAGAATTCCAGTCTTCAACAGCGATATTTAGGCTTAACTGCAGCTCAATTGCATCAAAAGTAAAGTGTCATTGATACCTTGAAGCACGGGGCAGTGCCTGCAATGAACTTTGTTGGAACCATGCCTCGGGGGATCAAGCAGGCCCTTGCAGGTCCGTGGCCGCCGAGCCAATGATACGTGAGGATCATGTCAGTTTGCTGACCTAACCGGAACCCACCCATGGGCGCTTGTATTTCTATTGTGTCCTTAACTAGTGACCACCTCCACGGCACGAACGGCACGACACCTCCCAGGACTTTTCTCATCAGGCAATTCGGGCATGAGCAGCACAACACCGATCTCAACACCGACTTCAATTCGCAGTTCAGCCTATGCGGTGCTTGACGAATGTTCTTGAATATGGGTATAAAGGCTGCATAGTCTCTGAGGATGTGAATTATCATCACGCAACAGCGCCTCCCCCGACATCTCATATACGCAATGGCTCAATCCGAAACTCGCTCTGCCAATGGCTTTGTGACAGTGGCCCGCAAAGTGTATCACCCTTTGCATTTTGACAAGGGCTACAACTTCATACTCTGTAAGTGCCCTCGTGCTATGCGACTCTAACCAAGGGGCATGCACGGGAGCTATCCGTAAAATCGACCCCTCCCGTAGCCCCGTGGGAATCGTCCAAATGCGGACAGGCGCTTGTTCAGTGGCACACCACGACTTCCGGTGGCAACGCGATAATTTGTGCATCCCTGCTGCTATCTAGTGGTTATACAAGTTGTACGTAGTCTAATACTCTGAAGCATAAGCAAATATCGTCTTTCTGGGGTTTGGGACTGTGGCTGAAATAACTACAGTCCCACGGCCTTTTGAGCACATTCTTTGTGGCAATCTCTAAGCTCTTCCACCCCACCGTTGCCTGGACTGTGGTGCTTCTTCCAACCCACTTATTACATTGTATCTAAAGCTGCTAACTTCTGCTCCCTTTCTGTGAGAAAAATCTGCCTACCATGAATAGACTAGGAACCACAGATAAAACCTTGTCACCATTTAATTAAGCCATGCCTTAATCAAGCGGTGTCCATTCTCAGAGAATGAGAGTGCAGTGCAAAGGACATATATATTTTATATCAGAGAAAGCATGGCACAATTTGATTGACCGAAGTATGCAAGCTAGAGCCATCAGGAGGGAAGTTTGACATGATTCAGCTATGGACACGTGTGGAGACGTTGGGAACAGAACAGGAGGACCCAAGTAGAGCTCATTTCATAAGGCCACAAGTCCCTGATGATACTGGTATGATATGAAAGTGAATGGAAGGAAATTAACCACGGTCTACAAGCAATTGTGACTGTACGGCGGCGCGCCACTGCGAAAGCGCTCGTCCGCATTTGGACGATTCCCACGGGGCTACGGGAGGGGTCGATTTTACGGATAGCTCCCGTGCATGCCCCCTGACTCTAACTCAACTGACCGACGAATCTAGACTTCATCTTTGCAGGAGCCCTGCTGGGCTTCATTCTGGCTCGCCTACAGTACCTCAGCATCAGCGGTGTCTTCTGTGGCCCACACAACGGCGCCGCGCCCGGCGAGTGCTACTGGTACTCGATGAGTCTCTACCGCGTCGGGATTAGCATCCACCTCGGGTGCATCCTCCCCGCCGCCCTGCTCGCCATCTTCCAGTTCACGCCTGTCATCCGCCACAAAGTCACACTCTACCACCGCACGGCTGGATACATTATCGTCACGCTCGTGCTCGTCTCGAACGCCGGCGCGCTCATCATTGCGCCGCACGCATTCGGCGGCGCGCTCGCCACGCAGGCGGGGGTGGGCCTGCTGGCGATTCTGTCCACGGTCGGCATCACTCTTGCGGTGTACAACATCCGGCGCATGCAGATCGACCAGCACCGCAAGTGGATGCTGCGCGTGTGGTTCTACATGGGCTCCATCATCACCCTCCGGCTCATCATGGCGCTCGCCGCGCTCGCCATATCAGCGCCGCCCGGCTCCCAGCACCAGGCGACGCCCTGCTCCGAGCTCGCGCACATCCTCGGCAGCGCCGCGGCGGCGCAGGCATACCCCGCCTGCGCGGCGAGCCCTGATGGCTACGCCGTGGTGGAAGCGGACTTCCACGGGAACGCGGCGGAGGTCGGTGCGGCGCTGGACGCGGCGTTCCCGATGGCGCTGTGGCTCGCGCTCTTCCTGCACGGGGTCGGCGTCGAGCTGTATATCATGCTCACGCCGCGCGAGCACGAGCGGCTCAGAAGGGTGAGCTACGAGCGGCAGCTGGCGCGCGGGTACGCGCACCCCGGGAGCGCGGGGCTGGTGCCGGAGATGATTGGGGATATGGATGGGTGGGCGCCGCCGGTGAAGGCGGTCGAGGGCGCGTAGGCGGCGCAGATTTTGCAGGGAATGGCTGAGCGACACACGGACAATCCAATTCCCGTATTTTGTTTGATATACCTTACATGAATTGCATTATAATATCCAGAGTATAACTTTGCTAACATTGTCATTACATGCGCGGGAAGTTTGAATTCCTAGCACAAGATCATAACGTGTGTTCAGACTCCATTCATTCAATGCCACTAAAGGCTGAGCGCTGACATGATAGATCACAGTTTGCAAATTATCATCACAAAGGGCATCCTCAATTGCAACGGTCCAGAGGATGCCACTGCACGCTGAGTATGCTTGCAGCGGTATAAAGTTCACAATCTCGGGCATAATGCGTTTGTGCACTGGCATGGATGCATAGCTTGGATTGCCTGAGTGCCATAGTGGTGTAGAGGGATAGAAATAGGATACAGCGAGTCTGCGACAACACATCATGCGATCAACGAAACGACACCGCCCGCCTCCTTGATTTTGGCCTCTGCTTTTGCAGACACGTATCGTGCCTTGACGATGAACGGCAACTTGGGCAGTCTGCAGACCGTCAGTGCCTGCCCGGGAGGGATGGGATGTCAGACTCACTGTCCGTTTCCGAGGATCTTTGCGTAGCCGTGGCGCAAGATGTCGATCACGGGCACGACCTCGCTGCTCTCCGAGAGCCCCTTCTTCTCCTCCGCGGGGACGAGCGTCCAGAGCTTGTCGACGTTGATGATCGGGCGCCACTGCAGGTTGCGCGTCAAATGGAAGCGGCGCATACCGACCTTTCCGAAGTAACCCGGATGGTATTTATCGAAGTTGGTTCTGCGCAGATATCGTCAGCCATTGAGGAAATGTGTGCCGGGGACGAGGAGAGGCGCACCTGTGGTGGTGCTGACCACCAGCGAGACCGCGACCTCCTGGATGCTTGCGGTGCTTGCCGACTCGTCCGTGGCCGGCGGATACGTGTCCGCGGTGCTTGCGGGTCTTGGAGAGATGTGTCGGCATGTCTGTGGGCGAAACGGCGGGCGATCAGCATGCCATCCATACGCGCAGAGTCATCCATCCATCCCAGCGCGATCCATCCGTCCGTCCATCCAGTTTCTCCGCCTTCGCACTTCGCGCGCTCGCAGACGATTGGATGGGTCCCTGGGATGCAGCAGACGGGCAGCGAGACGGGCTTACCTTGAGGGTGAAGAGATCGGGCCTTGGTGCGTCGGCTGAGCGCTGCGAGATTTGGTGGGCGAAAAGCGTGGGAGCTTTCCTCGGCACTTGTGCCCACTGTGGCGCTGCGCGTGGTCCTTTTCCTTGACCCGGTCCATCCAACACGACGACGAGGTGAGCGCGATGTCCAGGCTGCCGCTACATGATGTCCAATATTTATTGTCAATGACCGCCCCGCGGTGTGATCTCAATCTTTAGCTGACTTTGCTTCGTGTCTCCGCTCATGCGAAGGAATGCTGACGATTTTTTGTTCGGCAGGTTGGACGACCAGTGTGCGTGAGGTTCCTTGCTCTGTGGTATGATTATAGCACAATCGTTACACACTCGCTGAGTGCCTATGGGCATTCTGACGATAAATCATCACCACCCTATGATCATTTATGATCCTTTCACAATGCTGATCATTTGCTGATACACAAGTTTTGTTCTAGTGAAGCCCTTGCATCTAGGCATAGTTGTCCAATGTATGTACCTCACGTCTTCTTTTCCAGTGCATATGATTACAATTATTTGGAGTGGTCCTATTGAGCGTTTCAACGCTCTGATGAAATAACCCTATACATTGTTCTATTTCTGATGCCTCTAAACCTGCCTAAACGCATAACAACACGAAAACTCACGCTTATTCATTTTGCAGAGGTTTCGGCCCAATGAACGCCCCACCGCGATATGAGCTCTTTGTGCTCGAAGATGGCGACAAGCCGTGCGTATTTCCCAAATCCATCACCTCTTCCCAAACTAACAGCCCTAATACAGAGTGGAGCTGGCAGAAGATACCAAGATCCCCAACGCGGCCACAGTCACGATCCTCAAGCAGGACCATACCCTCGGTAACATGATCCGTGCGCAGCTCCTCTCCATGCCCCAGATCCTCTTCGCAGGATACAAAGTCCCGCATCCACTGCACCCAAACTTCCAGATCAAGATCCAGACCGACGGTACCATCACGCCGGCCGTCGCGCTTGAGCAAGCATGCACTGCGCTCATTGGGACGCTGAGCGGCTTAGAGACAAAGTTCAAGAGGGAGTTTGCATTCAGGGACGTTGATGGCACGGGTGCGGGAGGGATGGGAATGGGTGGAGGGGAGGATCCGTACGGCGTGGGGATGGGTGGGCAAGGCGGCCAGGGCCAAGGCCAGTGGAATGCTGGCAGAGATTACCTGGATTTCTAAGGGTGAGAGTGGGCAGCTACTTTTTCATTGTACATTATTCTAATCAGTAGAATGGCTTCTTAATCAAGAATATACACTATGCAATCGCAATCTAGGATGCAGCTGCGACTTCTCCATCCTCCCCGACCCTCCTCTTCCCCTTGGTGTCCTCTGCATAATTCTCGTAAAAGTTGTTGGGGTCCTTTTCGCTGCCTACGCCCTCGCCGCTCCGCCCAGGACCATCCCAGAAATGGAACGCCTGGCTATGGACACCATACGAAGTCGGCACCACCTCCAGCAAGTCCCCACGCGCAATCTCAATGGCCGGAATCTCAGAAGCGGGGAGGCCGATGAGATACGCAAGGATGCATCGAATGACAGAGGAGTGCCCAATGATCAGGAGATCTTCTTGTTCGCGCTCGAGTTCGATTAGAATTGGCTCTAGTCGCACTGTGATATACCTCATCAATAACAATGTTTTTGATATCTGGAATAACACCGAGCACACACCACTTAAATCATGGTAGCTCTCCGCTCGTGGCGCCCTGAATGTGTAAGGGTCCTTCGCGAAGCGGTCCCACTCCTCAGGATAGTATTTGCGCGCCTGATCAGGCGTGAGGCCATCCCACACACCGGGGTTGATCTCCGACATTTGCGTCTTCTCCACCACCTTCACTTTGAGGGTAGAAGTGCTCGGGGCATTGGAATCACCAGCAGCAGCTTTGGCGAGCCCAAGGTGTGCAGGGATGGCACTAGGCGGGGTGGATTGTGAGGGATGGAGGTCCGGAACTTTGCTTGTTTCGGCGAGGAAGGGCCACGCGGTGTGGTGGGCACGGCGTCGGGAAGAGGACCAAATCTTCAGCAGATCAAGACGAGCGGCATACAGACGTTTTGAAGGCACATACCACTAATCTGCGATCCTTTGGGTTAATTCCTCTTTGCTCGAGGGACTTCTGCCGTCTCTCAACGACAAATTCTTTGAGCCGTTCGGCATACTCCCAGCCTGCGGGGGAGAGGTCTGAATCCGCTTTGTATGAGTGTTCGATGAGAGATTGGCCGGACTAGAATGATATGGTCAGTAGATTCCACGAATCGTCTCGGAGTGGATGTACCCGGGCAAAGTAGATGGTTCGGAAGCGGTTGTGAATATTCATGAGGAAGAAGACAATACGAGACTGGAAGATGGCTGTTAGTATGACGTCGGGCGTACAGCTATGGCAGGGTTATACTTGAAGATATCCATGAATGTTCTGTCGAGCGATGTCAGGGATAAATCAAGGAGAGGAAGCGACAAAAACGTACGTTAACCATGATCTTCTCTCCCACCTATGTTTCGCCAAATCAGCTTGTGAATCATCGGGCGAGATCGCGAAAGCCCACATTGAAGATTCTGATGAATGGCCAAGTAGTCTCTTCGACAGTCTCATAGTGCTTTTCGTGGTCCCGGATACGGTCATAGTAATCTTTGACGGCCAGATCAGGATCCCAGCCGCGATACTAATCCCCTACATAAGCTAGGAGTGATGAAGGGCAATGAGAACAGACTGACGTCGGGTGATGAGATCTTCACACTTCGGATGTTGGTCTCGATGATCTCTTTATTATCACAAACAGTCTCTGTTGAGTTAATCCATCTGTCAGCGATGTTTGTTTATTATTTGACGAGCGGGCTCACCGAGCATGATCACATGTATCCCCTTCTCGCTGAACTTCTCCGCGAGCGTTTGACGCGCCGCCTTCGTCCCATTGTTTGCATCATAGATGACCACTTGCCCTCCTCCTTCGAAGAACTCCCATATGAGCTGTTCGCAGCCACTCGATACTTTTTGACGCAGCTTGATCGTCTCCTCGCTCTTCTCTCCTGGCCGATCCGACCCTTAGCTCAACGTATCCATCTCTGCAGAAACACTCACCTAAGGTGAAGTAATCCGGGGGCAGCTTTTGCGCTCCGCCGAGGGTTTTCCTTCTGTAATCGCCTAGAGAGACGACTTGTGTCTTCACACCCATCCAGCGAAGATAGCGCTCGAGCGCGCGAGATATGTGTGTCTTGCCACGCGCGGGAAGCCCGATCGTCAAGACAAGGATCTTTCCTGCGTGGAACAGCAGCCCTGAGGCGGTTGTGTAGAGCGGTGCCACCATCCTCGTGAAGTCAGCTGGAGCGCGATAGAGAACACGAAGAAGGCAGCGGTGCGATCTGGTGCGACGACCTGCTTATCGCGGATGCTTTACACAACACGCGTTGGTGGCGAATAAGCAGATCTTATTTTATGTGTATTAGCTATAGCAACAGTGTGGGGAGGAATTCTGAGAAGATGGTATAGATGCTACAAGTCAGAGGAGATGTCAGGCTTCAGGTCAAACAGATCCGAGGCAGCGCGATAGGCTTCCATCTCTTGGTCCAGCTGTGCCAGGCTCTTTTTCACCCGTCGCGGCCCCTTCTTCGTTCGAGTTCTAGCTTGCTTGATCTGGGAGTTTACTACATGCTGACGGGGAGCTCTGTCCCATATCAAGGGTAAGAGACAGTATCAAATCAAAGGTAAGAGGCAGTATCAAATCACGGAGGAAGTGACGTACGAAGCGGTAGATGAGCCATTGGTACTTTTGACTGGGGCTGGGTTGCCGTAGCTCGAGGGGCCAGAGGCAGTAGCCACGCTACCTAAGCGACTAAGAAGAGTGCGAGGACCAGATGACGCGACTGGACTGCTGGCGTGTGGAACACCGTCTGTGACTATTTCGATTTTAATTGGTCGCTCTTCAGCCACGAATGACAACAATTAGAAAAATGGTCAAGAATTAAAGAGATATATGTCAACACTCACTTTGATCAACGTACTTGCCATCGTACTTTGCTCGGGCAACCGCAGCGTCCCCTGTTCGCACAAAGGTGACCACTGCCATTCCCTTCGATCGTCCCTGGGAGTTGTAGATGATAAAAGCTTCCTTGACCGGACCTACTGTCTTCTTGAACAGTTCCTAGCAGTCTCCGGTTGTCAGCAACTCTCAGTGTACAATCCAGCTCCTCGGCGTCGAGCCACGCGCACCTCGACTTCTGCATCACCCACATCCGCGGGCAATCTACTTAGCAAGATTTTGCTATCATCTTGTAACTTTCCCTTCTCTTTCATTCCTTGAGCATTGGGTCTCCATGCTGGTGCAACTTTGGCCGCAGGGCTACCAAGAAGTTGCCGTTTGGCCGAACCGTTGGATGGAACGCGTGATGTGAAAGCCGGGCGAGATGGGGCCTGCATTTTGGTTATATTTCCAGACACGATAGCAAGGCACCGAGGAACGGAAGATAACGGCGTAGTAGGGGTTGGAAAGGGGCGTGTAGGTGAGATGGGTCTGAGATAGGAGCTTGAATTGCCGACTGACGTGCAGCAAGAACTCGGCAACTATAAAAGCTTTGACCTTGACCATTAACCAACTTGACCGGTGACCCTCAGCACCTCTGTGCCTTCTCTAATCCTTGCTGGAGGCGATCGCAAGTATTCACAAATAACGGCGTTTGAAACAGATGATCAAGCTGGTTATCGCTTTTTACCCAGCTGTTTCTACTTCTAAGGTCTGACAACCAACGTCATCATCATTGACAATACTGTAAATACGAAGAGCTCAAAGACAAGCTCATGACTTGACGCCTTTGGGGGGTTAGCATATCTCTAATTTCCGTCCCAATATGTCTTCTCATGTCGATACTTCCTGACCGCACTTCGAATAATCCCATATTCGTGCACCTACTGCCTATCCGGTGTCGAAGCAATCGCTGGTGGCAAATTGAAACATGGTACCACAAAGCCGACCTTCCAAGACTGTGCTAAACGGTATCGAGGTACACACCATTATTACCCTTTGACCCATCACTGAATTTGGTGAAGTTGTTAGAGGTGTGTGTTTGAGAGTAGCGCGGAAGTTCATCTGATATATATCAAGCTGAACAGGTTAACCTAGGTTGGCTCACATGCTGTCAGTGAAACCCTTGAGATGTTACAGCCCTCGTCCGGGGTATTTGGCGCCTTGACCAGGCCAGTGACATTTCGGATATGATGATTGCACATGCAGCGATTGCCATACATATTTTATGGCATCTGCTTACAAGGCTCTTCATCAGACCTGTCGTAAGTACCATCATGGTGATAGGTACTCCCAAGGAGCGAACACAGAAGTCTCGCGGAAAGACCCATTCCGTTTCAACACACGCAAATTACTGTAGGTTACCTTCTCAACTCGAAGACCGCATGACTCATGCGGTACGAGGCGGCCCGAGTAAAACTTATAAGTCGAGATCGACGTCGTCTCTTGCCTTTCATTCATAGACTGCTATCACCATGTCCTCATCAGATTTTCATATTCGCCCTGCTAGACCTGAAGATGTGGTACGTAGCAATGCGAACTGCACCTTATAAAGTAGAACGCACCACTCAAGATCGGGCATGATACTGACAGGACACGATCTTGCGCCTAATTGTCGAGTTGGTCAGTCGCGTCCCCAATTAGTCGCCATTGACCTGATCCCAGGTTGTCCGAATACAGGCTATATACGAGAAGGAACCCGACGCTGTCAAAGCTACTCCTGAGCTGGTAACACCTGGACTTTTGTTATAGCTTCTACAGATATTGAGCCTGGTCCCATCTCAGCTTCGCAAGCACCTCTTCGAAACGAGGTTCGCGAACGCTTTGCTCGCCTTCCGTGGAAATGCCTCATCCCCCGGTGAGGGTGTTGGGCTTGCACTCTATTTCTTCAACTACTCTACTTGGACTGGACGACCTGGTTTATATGTGAGTGGAATCTATACCAGGAGCTGTGCTATTGCTTACCGAGAGTAACACGCCAAGTTGGAGGACCTCTATGTCTCTCCCGATCAAAGGGGCAAAGGACTTGGAAAGGCATTATTTGCCGAGCTGGGCAAAGTGGCCCAGGAAAAGGTACGTGCTCAATGTGCAGGAGCGGACAAGTGCGCTGACAACGTCTCAGGATTGTGCGAGACTGGACTGGTCGGTTCTCAAGGTAAGTAATGTATGCATGAGCCTTCACGATACTGAAGTGCGGAATACGCTTGCAGTGGAATACTCCATCAATCCAGTTTTACGAGAAGACGCTGAGCGCGGCAGCTATGTCCGAGTGGTTAGGCATGCGGTTGGAAGAGGACGGCATCGAGGCTTTGAAGAAGTTTGCCGCCTAAGCATTCCATTAGACCACATATAATGACGATTTGCCAGATTATTGGCCCAATAAGCAGGCTAGGATTGTACAAGTGGAGAAAAAGGAATGCAAGTGCAATTAGACACCATCGTAACTTGCTCCGCCAGCCTGTAAAGTCCGATTAGTAACTTACATAGGATGGCCAACGAACGCGTTCACCTTTCGTAACCGTATTATGATCGGGTCTTCGTTTAGATCGTCTTTCTTGCTGGCAGCAACCTCGATTGAGTAGACTTTCAACTTCGTCTTTACATCGGCAGCGTGCACCGAGATCTGTCTCACAATGTCAGTTGGCTGCACGGTCTGCAGGAGCGATGAGACGGGCCTTTGCTTTACGCATGACCTTGCACTTCGCGCCAATCCATGTGATCATGATGAATTTCTCCCTTTGTGACTCTTTGTCGTTGGAATACGACACGCGGACATATGCATACGAGGCCCGGTCCTCTTGCACGATTTCAGCAAGCTCTGCGAGTCCCCCAGTGCCGGTTTGAGTGACGGTTAACTTGTCTGAACGGTCTGTCTAAGTCAAAAGACTTATTCAAATGAACGCCTAATATGATGGGACATTTTCGCACCTCATAATCCAGCAGCAACCAGTTCGTGTCTGTTTTGTCGTTGCGAACATCCTCATACGCTAAGCAAGCTGATTAGCAACAAGCATGTGCTCAGTACCACTAATTTGTGCCCACTCTCTTGAATCTTGGGGTCGGATACGTCAGCCATTTGATAAAACGCAGCCTTAGACTGCTCGGGTGACGAAGCGGGGTGAATGAACGAGAGATGCAACGGTCACGATCCAAGATAAAACGGGATCAGAGCATTGCACAGCTTATAGCAACGTGGCCTCCGGCATTTCAATTTTAGGACGCGTCTCATAACTAGTACTCTCACTTTTGTCCATCGACCTACATGTTCGCAGCACTTCGCACACCGACAAACTCTGTTGCGTCATGCTCCTACAGGTGCTCGACTCGATTATTCCACGGAACATCTAGCCAAAACCAGGGCCTTCGGCAGAGGAACTGGCACACGGCAAAATCCTACCCAGCGCCAGAGCCGCTTATGCCCAAAAAGCTGACGAGCATACCTGGCTTCGAGGGTCTCTCGCGCAGGAACGTCGTTACCTATGATGAAGACTCTGTTGATCTCAGTGAAGAGGAGGATGAACCTGCATCGCCTCGCAAACCTGTCTCCAAGCTGCAGAAACGCGAGCCTGACGGAGAAACAGAAGACTGGAGGCGCCATGCTGCGGTGATGAAGAAGTCTTTCCCCGCTGGATGGCAGCCTCCTAAGAAGCTCTCGCGGGACGCGATGGAGGGGTTGAGGTTGCTTAACAAGCAGAATCCAGACATCTTCACTACGCCTATATTGGCGGAGAAGTTTCGTATCAGCCCGGAGGCTGTCCGGAGGATTCTGAAGAGCAAGTGGGAACCGTCTAGGGAGAGGAGGCAGCAGCTGGCGATGAGAGAGAAGGACGAAATGCTGGAGAGGTCTAGAGCGGAGTACCTCGAAGAGGCGAAGAGCAGGATTGAAGCTATCGCTGAGAAGAGACAGGCGGACAAGGAGGAGAGTGATCGTTATTGGATCCAGTCAGGGCGTCCGGAAGGGGAAAGGCTTCGAATGGAGAGGCAGAAGTCGGCGAGGATCAGGAGGGACTGGCTCGAACGGCAGTCATCGCTGCCATCACCGAATCGCTCCAGAAGCTCCAAAGACTATTCCGGAGACTCGGATGACCTCTTCTTCGGTTGAGCTTGTTTCGCCATACCCATTGTTACATACTTATCTCAAGCACTACTCACTGGCAGCTACGCTCTCACTTAATAGATCATATATTCGAATAAAAACTCCAGCAGGTGCAGTTTCTGAGCTTGAGGTATGGCGGCACTGGTTTTACAATTTGCTTTTGTTGAATATGTCCTGGTATTGCGTTGTTTCAGAGTGAACGAACCATGCATTTAAAAAGCAGTAATTCATTTAGCCCCCATGTATTAATGCCACTCTATCTACAATGGCTTCCACCTAGGCCTTACTTTTCCATGGCAGTCATCCCACAAGGAGAGAAGAAACTCGTTCGCTACCTAGGTCTACCGAAGCTACGCACTTTAAAATCGCTCAATTCATGCTTTTATAAGATAGCGATCTCGTGCGGGGCATGGTGAGTGAATTCGACCCGTACACGGTCAATTTTATGCGTTATTGTGAAGTAGATGATATGTATTAATTCGACCAATACGCTGACCCATCGTGTCGTTTCACCATCCTATGCCCTCCTAGTTGCTATTCTCATACCGAATCAAGGGATAACTTGAAGACTCGACATGGATATGAGAATGGCCGAAGAATAGGCGGTCTTGTTACGCAAAGATGAAGTGGAGAGTGCGGCGCTAGCGGAAAGAGGGGAAATGATAAGGAGATGTGATTTGATTTGGGAAATGCGGTTCGGCTTAATATAAAATAAGCCGATTGTCGACGAGAGAATCTTGGATAAACAACTCACTGACTACGATCAATACGCACGATACCAGGTCGGTGGTCTCGTCTTACCCATGATCTCCTTCAACTTCTCTATGCACTCGGCTTGTGAGGCACTCGGGCCGCCTGGGAAGATGTCGTCATTGGGATCGGTTGACTGGACAGCAAAGAAGGGATAGATGTTGCCCTTATGCTCAATGGTCAAAAAGAGAGGACCTTCGCCCTTCGAAGACTTTGCGCGGGCTGAAACATCCATGGCGGTACAAAAAAGAAAGTTCTGCTCGAATCCTGCGTCGAGGGCGTACTCTGTTGCCCACCGGTTGGTGCATGCGTAGCCGAGTACCATTTTTCGATTGTATCGGCGATTCATGTTATCAGGGCCTCAGCAAGTGGAGCGGATTTGACTATCGGAGAGTTGTCAATGACGGTCTGCAGAGAGTTCGGATTTCGGAGCCAGTGCCAGATCACGGCATCGACTTCCCGGCCCGGCTGCAAACGGAGAAGGCACAAATACTCTAAAACCACCACCACCGCGGCACCGCCAATGGGACGCCATCCTGTTAAATTATCAGCAATGTACTGCATCAACTCGGAGTGGATGAGCTGTATATCTATTAGCACTCATTCATTCAGCACCGATATGTCGTTGCCCTCTGTCTGGGGTCGACACCACTGGGACCCCGTTATTAGTGCGAATGACCGGACATGCGGCCGCCAAAGGCGCGCGAGGTCGCGGTTGCGCAGGCCGCACTTTTTTGAAATACCCTGCGGAATGATCTTGAACATGTTTCCCTCAGAGCTACGCTTTCCCCTTCAATCTTCTCTGTGAGCTCTCCGTTCTAGCTGAATTGGATGGCGATAGAGCTAGCGCAATTCTTCCCATCCTGGCGCAACGAGGCGCAGTACGAGCCTCTGCCTGCTCAAGGCCATGGTAGATCCGGAGCGCGTGATGCAGCGCGTCGGAGACAGCTTTTGTCATTGATTATACTAGGAGGTGTCATCTTAATCGCTGTGGGGATGGCAATACCCAAGCTTGTAGGCAGTTGGTTCAGACCACCACCGTGGGGGCCGCTAGAGGACTTTCAAAACCTGTGAGTCGAGACTGCCTTCCCTACCTATTCACGAAACCTGAACGCGTGCTGCAGAAACACCATACCCTTGTTAAATAAGCCATACTACGCAGACCCCTCCAAACATGCCATCGTATCCTCCCTCTATTCCGACTCTTACGCAATCGCAGTGGCCGTGCTCGCCCACTCTGCGCGGCAAGCCAACACCTCCGCGCGCCTCATCCTCACATACCCTGAATTCACCAAGCGCGTCTCCCCAGCCGCACTTTGCGTTGCACGCGCCTCCGGGTGGGAGCTGCATCCGGTCCCCCTAATCCCGGCGCCCAACGGCGGCCACGGCGTGTACCACCGCTTCCTCGAGACCTTCACCAAGCTCCAGATATGGGGCTTCGACGCGCCGGACGTGGGCGTGGAGCAGGTGGTCTACCTCGATGCGGACACGCTCGTGCGGCGGAACTTCGACGAGCTGTTCGCGCTGCCGTGGGGGCTCGGCGCGGTGCCGGATGTGTATGCGAACCACAAGGGCTTCGCGCTGTCGTTTAACTCGGGTGTCCTCTCGTTGCGCACGTCGTCCGCTGCGCTGGAAGAGATGCGGTTGGTGCTGGACGTACTGGCTGCGGAGGGAGGGCGTGAGCACGGGCACAGGCATGGACACGACGCTGTGCAGCTGGGTGAGGCGGATCAGTCCTTTTTGAACGCGTATTACGGCGCGAACGTGGTGCGGCTGCCGTATGTCTATAATGCGAATCTCGCGATCAAGGAGCGCAGCCCGGAGCTGTGGGAGGCGATGGTGATGCATGACGAGATGAGAGTGGTGCATTATACGTTGGTGAAGCCTTTTGTGGATGTGGCGAAGGTTGATGCAGAGAGGGGGGACGAGAGCCAGCTGAAGGTTGTGCTTGGCGAGCAGCTGAAGCGGATCAACGAGAATGCAAAGCGAGAGAGAGGAGGAATCTTTAGGAATGAAATGGGATGGTGGTGGGACGCGTATGAGAGTATGATGTCGGAGAGAGGCAGTGAAATTCGACAGTGTTTGCGCTGATGATTGCTGGCCTTAGTGTATTTTGCTCATGTAATAAATTTATACCAACTCATATACCTTCATACCTCACGAGAAGTCTCATCTGCCAACTGCATTCAAGCCCGTCCATAAGCCTTCTGAAATGTGTCAAATTCTATATTCATCTTAGATGTTCCATCAAACACAGATTCCTGCTCCAGAATGCCAGTGATGAAAGCCCGTAAGAACACAACGATAGTGTGCCAGTGCCGCCAACACTACGCAGACATGGAAGATTTGATGTGATGCGAAGAAATAGTCGAACTTTCCGGGCGCCAGCTTTTCGGGTATGCGATTTGCGCTGCAAGAACACATTAGTATCGTTCGATGGGGATTTCAAATGTAACTCACTACAAAAGAGCGCCGAAGATGTAGAATCCTCCGGAGGTGATGAGCCAGCCAATGCCCATTTCTTGAATGAGTTTGCTAAATCCGTGGGTCACGAAAAGGTGGGTGACCGGAAATACGGCAGATAGCCCCAGGCCAATGAAGACTTTTGTTCGAGCTCCTCTATGGGTAGGTTTGCCATATTCAGGGTCGAGCACAATCCATGCAGCGCCTGTCAGAGCAATTAGCCGGGACCGCTCTTGGAGTCTCAGTTAAATGTGACATACCGAGACCTGTGATAGTTATTCCAGAAAGATAAAGGATCTGCAAGCTCGGTTGGCAGAAGAATCCGTAGTAAATGCAGGGGAAGAAAGAACCAACAGTCAAGGTGACTATGCCTGCGTAATCGAAGGCGTGGCAATGATTAGAAACCTATCATGGAGAGAATAAGAAACATAATCAGATAAAAGCAGAGGAATAATTCACAGCTTCAGAATGGCAAGTGATGGTATGGTAAGTAGCGCTTGCCACCAAGCAAAACACGGCAGAAGACAGGAAGATGGCGAAGACTGCGGTGTCTAGCCATGATGCCTGATCGTACTGAGAGATATTTGAGGACTGAAACGTGGCAACAAAGAATACAAAAAGCACAGCACCCCACAGATGACTATGGATGTTGACTGAGACAATATTAGATTCATCGCGACAGCAACGCCCAAGGACTGCTTACTTGTCTCATTGTGTAGATCTTCGAGAGGCACGTCAAAAAGGGGTATGGACAAGCAGAAAAGTAGGCGTGCGTACAGCCGAATATAGATGCCCCGCACCCAGCCCAGCTGTTTTGGACATGCCTATAGCCTGAGAGGATGTAATCGTTGTCCTTCTGCCATTCCGGGATCTCGGTCCAGCTCAAGGTAAGAGCGGAAGATTTCTGTGATTCGTCTCGGCTGGGTACACTTTTGAGGTTGGCGCGTCGTTGACGCAAGTCGGTCGGTTTCGACATCGTGGTATGGGAGCAAGAGTTCGATTGATGAGGTGTCAACGGAACCTCATTGAAACTTGATTGAAACTCATGTGAAATAACTTATATGGGCGTATATGTAGACCGGTTGTGGATCCATGAAGGTCCATCCTCCGAAGATGAGTCAACAAAAGCGTCGAATAGAAATCAGTAGGGATACAATTATGTGAGTGCTCGGATGGAGAATCAACTATGTAGGCAAATAAATATAGCATTTTTAGTAGTCAATGTCCCATTCTCCGAGATCAGACCTCATTTCTGAGGATAATGCTGAAGCAAGGCTCGCAGAATGGCTTGTCGTTTCTCTGGAAGAATGAAGGGTCTTCGAATGGTTTCTCGCAGCTCTAACAAATCAGCATGATGTCAGCCAAATCACTTCAAGATAGAGCCACGAAGACACTCACGGCACAGGTGAAGCACTCCCAGCACCATTTCCCGCCAAGCGCTTCGACTGCTTCTGCACCGTCTCTTATACTCTTCTTGCACCGCTTGCACTTGGGCAACCGGAGTCTCACATGGCAGGTCTCGCAGTATGGATGTCCCTTGTAAACGGTGAAGCCCACGTTGTCGTCCTCGAACTCTCCATCCCCTCTAACATTTAGTTCACCAGAGGGTCGTGTGGATGGGCCTTTGGGTGCCAAGAAAGGGTCTCCACATTCTGCGCAGAAGAAGTGCTGTTCGTGGTATGTTCGTTTTCCCAATGCGGGATCGTCAAGCGTGATGAAACGCTCGTCGATGATTGCTGTTTTGCAGTGATAGCATCTAGGTGCGAAGTTCTGCAATGTTTGTTCAGTTTCCGTGCAATCGATTCTGACGATAAAAGCACGTACCTCGTGGTAATCAAGATGGCAATAAGGTCTGCCTTCATGCTCATAAG